>JAFMOC010000195.1:45000-437500 GCA_019802505.1 Corydoras sp. C115 | reverse complement strand
CGTTTCGGGCGCTGGGCAGATACACCCAGGACAGGGCGCCAATCCATCGCTGGGCACACACTCACTCACTCATGCACACTGTATATGGGGCAATTTGGAGAATTCAATTGACTTGATCCATGTTTTTGGACTGTGGGAGGAAACCGGAGAACCCGGAGGAAACCCACGCGGACACGGGGAGAACATGGAAACTCCACCCAGATGGGGATTCTAAACTGGGAATCCCTAGTGCTGAGAGGCGAACGTGCTAACCACTAAGCCACCGTGCCGCTAATAATAATAATAATAATAATAATAATAATAATAATAATAATAATAAATAAAATAACTAAATAAAATAGAATTATAAAAGGGGGAGGTAAGACGAAAGAAGGGAGGGAACTAGTCAGCAGGCAAAGATTGAAGGGCTTCAAAATAAGAAAGAAATGGTTTCCATTTACCCCGTGTCTGCGTGGGTTTCCTCCGGGTTCTCCGGTTTCCTCCCACAGTCCAAAAACATGGATCAAGTCAATTGAGTTCTCAAAATTGTCCCATATAGAGTGTGTATGTGTGAGTGAGTGTGTGCCCAGCGATGGATTGGCGCCCTGTCCTGGGTGTATCTGCCCAGCGCCCGAGATGTTCTCCCCTGGATGGGCATGGGGAACCCCCCCGCGACCCTAATAGAGGATAAAGCGGGAGATAATGAATGAATGAATGAATGGTTTCCATTTACAGTAAAATTGATCAGAATGACCCTTTAGAGTAAATCAGATTTTTTTCCATCCTCAAAAAATGTAAAATATCAGTGAGCCACTTAGACGTTGAAGGGGGACTAGGGGGACGAGAGTGGGGGACAAGCCAGGGGGACTGGCTAAGACAGACGTAAAGGCCAAAATCTCACACTGCAATTCGGTAAAAGAGGGAAACACTGAAGAGAGTCCGAAAATTGCAATATATGGGTCAATGTTAATGTTAACAGTTGAGATGGTTGACATGATGTCAAACTGACCAGCCTTCTTTGCCAGTTGGTTAATGTGGCCGGACCAAGATAGGTCCTGCGATATGAGAACTCCAATATGAGACAGTTCTTGAAGCTGTCCACCCTTTCTACTGCAGTGCCGTTGATCCCCACAGGGTGGAACATGAGCATGTTTCCCTTCCCGCAGACGTCTCCCCGGTTTTGTGGAGTGTGTGGGAGCCTAAGCACGGAGGCCCTCCCGACCCGCTCCATCCGGGAATCCTCGGCTTGGGTTTCGGGTGGAGTCCGTGCGTGGAGCGTTCGGAACGTCCTGAGCCCTAAAAAGCAGCGTGTGATGCTGACCATGAGGCGGCGCTGTGTTTTGTGACTCCGTCACGTCTTGAATGTCAGCGTTGAGGAGCCCGTTTAATCGGACGGAGCTTGTTGATGATTTCGGGAACGTCTTTAGTCTTAATGTCAATCACCGAGTTGAAATGCCAGCATGTCACGCTGTAAATACCGCGCGGCGTTCCGTGGGATCAGATCGGGCGCAGGCTGTCTTCGCGGGGGTTCATGGCGATTCACCTCTCCGTGCCGTTAACCTTAACCTTTAATTAATTAGACAGGTGCTGCTAATTAGCGGGAGGGTATTAAAGCCGTGTGGGGTCAGGCTGGTGATGTGAAGTCTTGCCCTTGTTGTAGCGCCAAGAGTTTGGAGTGTCCTGTTAGTGCCAGCGTTGTCGGCTCCTCGGCGCTCATTACGGCTCGGTTGGCGGGCGCGGGGTGGTGGCGGCGGCGGTGCGCTGTTTGCTGATTACGGATCGGTTGGCGGGCGCGGGGTGGTGGTGGCGCGCTGTTTGCTGATTACGGCTCGGCTGATGATCGGATCGCAAAGCTTAACGGCCGTGAACGGATGCAGAGCTGGCTGTTCCGAGGAGCTCCTGCTCATTTCTGTACACATGAGCTCACAGTGGCTTTTGATTGGCTGGTGTCCACCGCCTCCTCCCTGCAAACACGAACAGTTTGCTTTAGTTGCTTTCTCGTTCACTACTCACTATATTTAAACTGACGGTGAACTAGGGAGTGGGGGGAGGGTCGGGGGGGGGGGGGGGGGGGGGGGGGGGGGGGGGGTTCTCTCCACTCATCCAGGGAAGAACATTTCGGGCGCTTGGTAGATATACCAATGTATCTAGGCACACACTCACTTACACACACACACTATATAGGGGCAATTTAGAGCAGCCAATTCACCTTGAATCTACATATTTCGACTGTTGGAAAGCGGAGAACCCGATGGAAGCCCACACAGACACAGGGAGGACATGCAAACTCCACCCAGATCGGGATTTGAACCTAGATCCTCTCAATGAGTGTATCTGCCCAGCGCCCGAAACGTTCTCCCCTGGATGGGCATGGGGAGTGCCCCCCCCATAATGGATGGAGTTCCCCATGCCCCTCCAGGGGAGAACGTTTCGGGCGCTGGGCAGATACACCCAGGACAGGACGCCAATCTATCGCCGGACACACACTCACTCACACAGACACACTCTATATGGGGCAATTTGGAGACAAACTGAATTGACTTGATCCATGTTTTTGGACTGTGGGAGGAAACCGGAGAACCCGGAGGAAACCCACGGGGACACGGGGAGAACATGGACAGTCCACCCGGATTGGGATTCGAACCGGGAATCTCCAGCGCTGAGAGGAGAACATGCTAAACCACTAAGCCACCGTGCCGCCCTGATTTGGGTTTAATGAATGAACCTGGTTTTGGATCTCGTTTATAATCTAGAGTGGGGGGGGGGGTTTAAAGGGTCTGATGATTTTCGGGGGGCGCTGTGGGTCCCGGGTTTCCGTCGGTGGACTGATGATCAGGACGAGACAGCTGCTTTAAGTTCTGCCGTCTGTCTCCGGCGGTGACGTTCTGCAGCGTGACTCAGCATTCTCATCGGTGCCACCGGTCCAGCGTTCTGCTCACATCTCCGTGACTCTCTCTCTCTCTCTCTCTCTCTCTCTCTCTCTCTCTCGCTCGCTCGCTCGCTCGCTCGCTCTCACCTCAGACATTTCGGTGACAGACAGTGACCCTCTAATGCCGGATTTTAGTCACGGCTTTCGAACGGCGCGCGACGACACGCCGCCTCACGCCCTCGGACCACTGACGAGTCTGGAACCTGATGAGAGGAGCAGACAGGCGGACGGGAGGACACACCGGGATTTAAAAACCTGGCAACCGAATGAACACACAGGGCTCAGCAGTGAATCTGGGAGTCTGTTTGCATGTTCTCCCTCAGCCGGTTCCCTCCCACAGGCCAAAAACATGGATCAAGGTCAATTGAATTCTCCTAATTGCCCCATTTAGAGTGTGTTTGTGTAAGTGAGTGTGTATCAAGCAATAGATTGCCCCCCTGTCCTGGGTGTATCTGCCCAGCGCCCGAGACGTTCTCCCCTGGATTGGCATGGGGAACCCCCCCCCTAGTAGAGGATAAAGCAGAAGATAATGGATGGTTGGATTCCAATTCTGAAAACCTGGCAACCGAATGAACACACAGGGCTCAGCAGTGAATCTGGGGAGTCTGTTTGCATGTTCTCCCTCAGCCGGTTCCCTCCCACAGTCCAGAAACATGGATTAAGGTCAATTGAATTCTCAATATTGCCCCATTTAGAGTGTGTGTGAGTGAGTGTGTGCCCAGCGATAGATTGCCCCCCTGTCCTGGGTGTATCTGCCCAGCGCCCAAAACGTTCCCCAATCCCCCCCCCCCTTCCCCCCCCGCGCGACCCTAATAGTGGATAAAGCAGAAGATAATGGATGGATGGATGGATTCCAATTCTGAAAACCTGGCAACCGAATGAAGTCTATTAACTGTTTGCATGTTCTCCCTCAGCGGGTTCCCTCGCACAGTCCAGAAACATGGATTAAGGTCAATTGAATTTTGCCCCAAATTGCCCCATTTAGAGTGTGTGTGAGTGAGTGTGTGCCCAGCGATAGATTGTCCCCCTATCCTGGGTGTATCTGCCCAGCGCCCGAAATGTTCTCCCCTGGATAGGTATGGGGACACCCCCCCCCCCCCTAATAGAGGATAAAGCAGAAGATGATGGATGGATGGATTCCAATTCTGAAAACCTGGCAACCGAATAGGGCTCAGCAGTGAAGTTTGCATGTTCTCCCTCACAGTCCAGAAACAGGCGAGTACGTAGAGGTGGCGATGTGAATGATTGTGAACTGAGTCCTCCTCCATCACCTCCACCACCCGCATCTCCTGCCTCACCAACAAAGACCTCCTCCTTGGCCTCCCTCTCCTCCTCCTGCCTGGTGGCGCCATCCTCCTCCTCCACCTTCATCCAGCTCCCTCCTCCAGCCGTTTGATCGGCGCCTCCATCTCTCAGCCGTGCAGCGTCGCCTTCGCCTCCACCAGAGGCTTCTAGAACAGAGCTTCTCTTTGGACCTCACAGCCGAAGTCCTCGTTCCGTCCTCGTCTCCATCCGCATGGCTGATCGATTCCTTCTATTTAAAGAACTAACAGCTGCTGGAAGCCTCCGCTGCTAATTCTGTTGGTTTGGCTGAGCTTTGCCCTCGGGGTAGAAGTGGGTGGCTTTGGAGGATGATGCAACAGGAAGCCGTGTAAAGCGGGTTATCTTTAGCGGCTAAAGGTTTCGCTCTCGAGCTCCGGATTGAAGACCAAACGACCTTCTCGTTCCTCCAACCGGATTCCCAACCGGCGCTCGCTCCTCTGGGTCTCTGTTCACACAGAAGACAGCATAAAGCAACAGCTCCCCTTACAGGACCCGAGAGGAATGTCCGTCCTCACCCCGCACCCCCCCACCGTCCCCACCGTCCCAAACGTTTCCACTGTCCCAACCATCTTGACAGACGCTTTTATCCAATGCAACCCAATCGTATCCGGACCTGATGGAAGAGGTCAGGGCACAGGGTCGGGGTCACCCCCCGCCACACCCCGGAGCAATAAGGGGTAAGAGCCTCGCTCAGGGGCCCGTGGTGGAAACCTCTTGTTCACAGAACCAAGAACGTGATGGAGGTGATTTTTTGGAAGACCACGAAGACCACGGCAACAATTAAAACATCCTGAACCTCATCCGCTTCGAACGGCGCATTCACCCTCCACCTCTCCGTCACACAACACCAACATCCACCCCCCCCACCCCACCCCCCCTCTGTCCCCACCATCCCCACCGTTTCCACTGTCCCAACCATCTTGACAGACGCTTTTATCCAATGCGACCCAATCGTATCCGGACCTGATGGAAGAGGTCAGGGCACAGGGTCGGAGTCACCATGCACCAAACCCCGGAGCAATAAGGGGTAAGGGCCTCATTGGGGCCCATGGTGGAAACCTCTTGTTCACAGAACCAAGAACGTGATGGAGGTGATTTTTTGGAAGACCACGAAGACCACAGCAACAATTAAAACATCCTGAACCTCATCCGCTTCAAACGGCGCATTCACCCTCCACCTCTCCGTCACACAACACCAACATCCCCCCCCCCCCCCCCCCCCCCGAGCTTGTTTTTTTTTTTTTTTTTTTTTTCACTTTTCTTTGAAGATGTCCTTTATTTGGGGGAAATAATGCGACGAGGTCGTGGAAAAAAAACCAATATGGATTTCATAAGTGCATCAAAATCCTTTCGGCAGCCTCTCGGTTCTCCATGGCAACGCTGGTATCAGTCCTGCCAAAACAAAGTGTCTGTCAGTGCAGAGGCTGGATCTCTGCAGAATGCATTTCCAGCGCTCATAACCCGGCGCTGCTTGGTATTCAGAGGCGGCCGCTCCCATGATTCAACTGTTTTGCCTTCAATCAAAGAGCCGAATGTGTTCTCTCTGACCTCCCATTTCAATATCCATTCATAAGGGCCTTGCACCCTGCCAGTCGGAATATTAGCCACTTATCGCCAAAGCCAGAGGATAGAGAAACAGGGCGGTGCTCTCGCGGCGCGTGACTACTTTACGCACTACTTCCGAAGGGCGTTCCAGACGCGGGCGGCTCCTCTCGGCGCGCCGGCGATCCGGCGGAGCAGCTGTGGGAGACGCTTCAAGGCGACTTTATTAGCAGATATCGGCTTTGATGGCTTTATAATTGCTGCGTGCGGATGAGAGGCTCTGAGCCGATGCAAACGGGATCCCACGGCGCGCCAAGTCGTCGGAGGGCGTTACGAATCGAAGACCAAATCAGCGCGCCATCGCCGTCCCCTAATGGTCTCAGAGCTCACGCCGAAGAGCGGCTCCGTCGTCGTCCACGTGGACGCCGAGTAACGAGCAAAGAGTATGGGGACATCCTCCTAATGAGTGTTATCTTCCATCCATTAGGGTCGCGGGGGGGTTCCCCATGCCCATCCAGGGGAGAACGTATCGGACGCTGGGCAGATACACCCAGGACAGGGGGCAATCTATCGCTGGGCACAAACTCACTCACACAATCACACTCTATATGGGGCAATTTTGGAGAACTCAATTGACTTAATCCATGTTTTTGGACTGTGGGAGGAAACCGGAGAACCCGGAGGAAACCCACGCGGACACGGGGAAAACATGGAAACTCCACCCAGATTGGGATTCGAACCAGGAATCACCAGCGCTGAGAGGGGAACATGCTAAACCACTAAGCCACCGTACCACCCCGAGTGTTATTTTTTCATTCATTCATTATCTTCCGCTTTATCCTTTATTAGGGTCAAGGTGGGGGGGGGTTCCCCATGCCCATCCAGGGGAGAACGTCTCGGGCGCTGGGCAGATACACCCAGGACAGGATGCCAATCTATCGCTGGGCACACATTCACTCACACAGACACACTCTGTATGGGGCAATTTTGGAGAACTCAATTAACTTGATCCATTTTTCTGGACTGTGAGAGGAAACCGAAGAACCCAGAGGAAACCCACGCGGACACGGGGAGAACATGGAAACTCCACCCAGATTGGGATTCGAACCGGGAATCACCAGCGCTGAGAGGAGAACGTGCTAAACCACTAAGCCACCATGTGTTATTTTATTCCTTTCAATGAAGGCATATGGAATCATATGGCTTCAGGTGTGGAAACAGTTTGGGGAAGGCCCGTTAGTCTTGCACAAAGCCGCATCCATAAAGGTACGTCTGGGTGAGAGTGGAATAAACGACCCGATCCAACACACTTGGGATGAATTAGAACTGAGACTTCAACTCTCCCAAATCGTGTACAAAGGGAATCACAAATGTAATTAACAGGACGTCTAATTAAGGCGTACTGACGGGGTGATGTGACGGTCTTCCAGTACGTTCCTCCCCGTAGCGGATGGATAAAATAAATATATAAATAAATAAAAAGCAGTCCCGGGATTTTTTGGGGGATGCGATGGTTCATATTTCTCATGGACTCTGAACGCCGTGTTTGTTTTTAAAGGTGCTCAGAGGAGCCGTGTTTTCGATTTTGGAAAAGAGAAAATAAAGGGTGCCATGAGAGACGGTCCACAGACATCTGTCCTACATCCATGGATATTTTATGAGCGTGCTCTGAAAGTTCTGCGCGGAACTTCACAGTCTTTCCGTCCAAAATGTCAGGGAGCCAGAGAGTGAGCGGGATCCTCTCCGGGAAGAGCGAGAGTCCACTCTAATAACCCCACCAATTTAAAGAGGGGGTGGGAGGGGGGGGGGGGGCTGTTAGACGAGCGCAGACTGGGAACGGATCCTCACTTTTACACGGGAGGAAACCCGTAACATCCATCTCCAGCTCCCCGCCCTCCGTTATCTGTCTTTCAAGTCGGACTCTGCGGAGCTTGGCGAGCAGCGGAGGACTGAGTTTCTAATCATTCGCTCCTCTCCCGGCGTTTTTCTGCTATTTATTCCGTCCATCCTGGGGGTTGTCTGTTTTTATTTTGGGTGTGTATAAGTGCACCGCTGAGGGGCTGACCTACGGCAAGTCCTTTAATCTGTAAGAACCTGGAGTTCGGACCGCAGGTACACGCTGTACGGACAAACGCCCAGCTCCACTGCCCGGGACGGCCACAGGTTCGGGATTCAGGAGTGTACTCCAATCCTATAGGTTAGCGGGACCTCTAACCCTCGACTGAAGGGTGGAGGGGTGGTGTAGCATCACTGTGCACTCGTTGGGGTGTGTGGGTGGGGAATATCCACAGTGTACACCGTCACAGCTTCACTGTAATAGCTTTCCAGTTACTGTTCGTGATTCTGAATCACTATTAATCTTTAAAAATAAATTAAAAACACATTTATTTAATCTTCGTTTAATTAATCCCCTGTAGATAAAGATGTAGGTCTCAGACTTGGCTGTGTTGGGGGGGGGGGTAATCTGTGATCAGTGTGTGCTGGCGTTTCACCTCTTCACCCATCTCATCATTAATGGGTGTGGCGCTGAAATGATGCTGTTCCGGGGAGCCCTCTTAACTAAGTACCCTGCAGTATCTGCCTCTTTTAGTTCTGCTGCTCTAGTCGGTGATGCCGGAGTCACATGCTGCACTGTGTCAATTAATCACTTATTAATTAAATGCCGTGCTTTATTATCAGCTCTAACTGCCTTCCTTATCTGTTTCTTTTGAGGTGTGACCGGCTTCCTGGAGATCTTCATCCATGGCTCTGCTGACGAATACCGGATGGAACCTGAATATTAATTGGACTGGCGGTCCTGCAGGACGCCCCCTAATGGACTCGCATATATTTTTCCAGTTGTAAGAGTTTTTCCATTTGTTTAATATCTGTCCGCTCAAGGAGGACGAGTCCCCCACTGAGTCTCGGTCCTCCCAAGGTTTCTTCCTTAAATAATATCATAACAGGGAGTTTTTTCTTGCCACTGTCGCTTCGGCTCGCTCTTTGGGGGTTTAAAGGCTTTTCATTCTGTAAAGCTGCTTTGTGACGACGTTCTGTTGTAAAAAGCGCGACATAAATAAATAACTTGAACTTGAACTTAATACTTTTATTTTATTTGCTGTTCTGGATTAATTAAAGCAGTGGATTAAGCCTGGATTAGATTTTCACATTTGCTCTAATCTGATCCGAAGTGAGCGAATGTGGTCGACTGAGACGTCACTCGGTGGTTCCGCAGTGTGTTCATACCTTCCGGGTCCAGTACCTTAAACAGTGAGACCCCGCTGTCCTCTATAAGGGTTCCGTCTTTGGTTCCTGAACTTATGGGAACGTCATTTCTTTGTGGAATGCAGGAACATGTGACCCTCAACCCTCAGCCGTCATGAGTTTTATTATTTACAGGACCATGTTATAATTAGCATCGGTCACTCAGTAAGTCGTCAACTCTAAACACAGAGCAGGACATTCCCATCGTCTCCCTGCCGCAAAAAGACCTCTGGGAATAAACAAAAAAAAAAAAAAAAAACAGAGTTATATTGCGAGGTCTTAGTGAAAGTACAGATTATTAGATTATTCCATCCTCTTTTGTTCGGAATAAAGGAAGAAACGAGAACCAGCGCACGTGTGTGAGGGGAAAATCCACAAATGCCTCTAAGAGCTTCCTCCACTAGAGGGCGCCGCCCGCCAAACTCCCCTTAAAATAAAATTCCTGGATCAATTTAAAGCAGCTTTATAAAGTTTGTAAATGTCAGAGTTTGCGCTGCATGTTTGTCGCTGAATGAATTCGTTCAATAGAATCATAAAGGGCTTTTATTGCTCGCCGGCGTCACTCTATGCTACACACCGGCGCGCCGCGCTGCTTATTGAGAACGATGGCGATTGATCGACGTCCCGTTAAAGTCACGAACATCGCAGCGGGATCCGCGGCCTGCAAAATGGCGTCGACGCGGCGCTCACAAAAGAACCCTCCGTCGAGCTGAAGCGGCGTTTTAAACGCACCGTGTTGGGTTTCGCCGTTTTATCGACTTTAAATTCACATCAAGCTTCAGAAACACGTCTTTCGTGTGATTCACAGCCGCAGAACACGAAACAAACACCTCAAACACCTCAAACACCTCACAAACAAATACACGTTACGATGTAATACCAATGTACTGACACATGCAAGACAAAAAAACAGTTTGGGGAAGGTCCAGAAGACACGTATAGACTTATGTCCGCCATCGGTGTCTGACCAAAAAAATTTAGTTTCTGGGATTTTAAATCAAATTCACATCAAAATTTTATAAATAGATTTTCGCCGAGGGGCGACACGGTGGCTTAGTGGTTTAGCATGTTCTCCTCTCAGCGCTAGGGATTCCCGGTTCGAATCCCAATCTGGATGGAGTTTCCATGTCCTCCCCGTGTCCGCGTGGGTTTCCTCCGGGTTCTCCGGTTTCCTCCCACAGTCCAAAAAACATGGATTCAAGGTCAATTGAACTCTCCAATTTGCCCCATATAGAGTGTGTCTGTGTGAGTGAGTGTGTGCCCAGCGATGGATTGGCGCCCTGTCCTGGGTCTATCTGCCCAGCGCCCGAAATGTTCTCCCCTGGATGGGCATAGGGAACCCCCCCCCCCCCAATAAAGGATAAAGCACCCGGAGGAAACCCACGCGGACACGGGGAGAACATAGAAACTCCACCCAGATTGGGATTCGAAGCGGGAATCCCCAGCGCTGAGAGGAGAACATGCTAAACCACTAAGCCACCGTGCCGCCCCTCGGCAAAAATCTATTTATAAAATTTTGATGTGAATTTGATGGATGGATGGATGGATTTGGGTGGATAATCAGAAGCTGTTAATCCTGTTTGGGGAGGTGGGAGGCGCATGTGCACGAAGACACGGGGAGAACATGCCAACTCCACACATAAGGAGGCTTGTCCGCCAGTTGAGGGAAATCTGAGCCAGGACTTTTGCTTTGGGATTAAATAGATGGAATGGAGGAACGAAACTGCTGAGAGGCTGATGTGGTTGTGTGTGAGGCGGTCCACCTCTCTCACACACACACACACACACACACACACTCACCCCACCCCACCCCACAATGCCCCGAGTTGGTTCATGCCGAGGAATAAATTTACAGTGTTCAGCGTTCTGCAGAGCTCCTTATCCGGAGTGACCTCTAGATGTCATTACAGCTTACGGTTCAGGCGGCTGAAGGGTCCGGCCGGAGGGTCCGGCCGCGGCCGGCGGTGCGTGATGGGTTTGTTATGCAGAACCCGCACGTCTCCGCCCCTGACGGCGTGCGCGCCGAGATGAGCGCCGCTCTTGTGGATCCTTACGTGCGACGTTAAGCAGGAATCCATTCTGATTCCGACGAGCTCGGCTCCAGCTGCATTTTCATATGACAGCCAGCGAGGCATCTTCAGCCACACACTCGCAAAAAGTGGACCGCAAACACACACACACACACACACACACACACACTCACAGAGCGGGGACTAATCCGGGATGTCAGTTTCCTCTGCCTACACCCTTCCTCTGGTGCTCGAAAAAAAAAAAAAAATCTGTAATACCTGCAGAGGGATTCTGAACACTCTCCCTGGACTTACAGCCGGCAAGCCTCCATCTGAGAATTACTGTACTCGCCAAAAAGGACAGAGAGAGCGAGAGAGAGAGCGAGAGAGCGAGAGAGAGAGAGAGAGAGAGCGAGGGATGGAGGATCATTTCTGCTCGGTATAAAGAGGATTAGCATTTAGTCGCGGCATTTCAGGCTCTGGAGTGGAAGCTGAGATTAAGCACTTCAGAATCTGAGGAATAAAGCAAATATCATTCTGTTCCCCGGCGCCGTCGCCGCGCCGATCGACCCGCTCCGGTCGCACCGGCCTCGGCGAAGGTTAACCCTCCCAAAATCGCCGGCCCACACTTATGAACACGGCTGCGTCGTCGCCGGACGTTCGGGCGGGCGGGATTCACGGCGGGTTAGTCCGCGGATCAAACGGCGGAAGCCCCCGCGAGGCGGCGGGGTGACCAGCAGGCGCTTTCGGCCACGTGCCGTTCCGAACGAGCGCCCGCCCGCCGAAGTGTCGCATCTGCGGCTCTCCCAACGTTCGGTTTGGAATCCGGCAAAGGGTTACAGGCCGGGCTCGAATGACTCCGCCATCTGGCTGACCTTTGTCAGCGCGAGTGCGCCACCGGCACCGCCGCTGAACCTCAGCGTTTCTGAGCGTGTCAGCGCTTTAAAGCGCCACCACGCTGGCAACGCAGCACCGACGCGTCAAAGCGAGGCGGCTGAAGATCAAAGCGCTCGGCGTTCTGACGCGTCGAGAACAGAATAAACAACCGGGTTTAAAAAAAGGGTGTCACACCGAATCAACAAAAGTGTTCAAAACTCTAGTGAGACACTTATACTCCGCCTTATTGCGCCACCTTGTGGCTGTAAAATCCGAGACAGCAGGGCTGCATGGGTTTGTGTTCGTCATCCTCTAATCCTTCATCAGTGATACCGGGATGCTGCCGACAGGATGGTGGTGCCTGAACCATGTTTGGTTGACGGAGCCAGTGCAACACGCACCACCACCCAAAAAACTGAGAATCATCCTCCACCCTAATAACACCTGCTCTGTCCTGATCATTACATTTACATTTGGTCATTGGCGACTTGGAAACCTCCCAACTTGATGGTTGGCTCAGAACACAGGGTTAATGCAGCATCCCTGGAGCAATGAAGGTTAAGGGTCTTGCTCAAGGACCCACATTGGTTACGTTAGTGGACCTGGGATTTGAACCCACAACCTTAGACCAACACCCGATCCACTGAGCTACCATTCATTCATTCATTCATTCATTATCTTCCGCTTTATCCTCTATTAGGGTAGTCAACTCAATTGACTCGATCCATGTTTTTGGACTGTGGGAGGAAACCGGAGAACCCAGAGGAAACCCACGCGGACAGGGGGAGAACATGGAAACTCCACCCAGATGGGGATTCGAAATGGGAATCACCAGCACTGAGAGGAGAACATGCTAACCACTAAGCCACCGTGCCGCCCCGAGTGTTATTTTTTCATTCATTCATTATCTTCCACTTTATCCTATATTAGGGTCGTGATGGGGTGGGTTCCCCATGCCCATCCAGGGGAGGACGTTTCGGGCGCTGTGCAGATACACCCAGGACAGGGCGCCAATCTATCACTGGGCACACACTCACTCTCACGCACATATGCACACTCTATATGGGGCAATTTGGAGAACTCAACTGACTTGATCAATGTTTTTGGACTGTGGGAGGAAACCGGAGAACCCGGAGGAAACCCACACGGACACGGGGAGAACATGGAAACTCCACCCAGATGGGGATTCGAACCGGGACTCCCTAGTGCTGAGAGGAGAACGTGCTAAACCACTAAGCCACCGTGCCGCCCATCCACTGAGCTACCACACCTACCAAATCAATGATGTTTTTTTAGAACTTTCATTGAAGGTCCAAGACTTCTGATGGAGATGCTGGGGGTTGAACCCAGGACCCATTAGATGCAAAGCAAGCACTCTGCCATTAAGCTACATGACGGACTACAGAATGTAATTATAGAACTACAAAGTCCACGAAGGTGTCCTAATAAAGTGGCCGATCAGTACTTCTCTCGCAGAACAGAGATGGGTGCAGAAGGCTCAGGCCGGTAATGCCTCCGTAGCTCGGAGAGTTTTCATTTGGAAGTGGGCGGCTGACTAAACCAATCGTCCTCAGATGAAGACTCCAGCACCAGCACCACCTTTGAACTTCTACCTGGGGCTGGAGAACAAGCCTCCCTTGATTTCGTCCTCTGTGGACGCCGGTCCTCGGGCCTGTGTTAGTCAGAGCCTCGCCGGATTCACAGATTTATGGTTATGAGGATATCTGGTTTTGCTTGAAGCCAAAAGAGAGAGAGAACTCCAAACGTTCCGGATGCCCTCGTTACCGAATCCCATCGAAGGAGAAGAACCGCTTTTAGATCAACAAGAACCGGATCCGCAGAGTTCGGCAGAGTGGATTCAAAAAAAATAAATGGGAAAAGCTTAAGCGATGTGTGTGAGAGGAAAAAAATCTAACTGACTGAGTCACTAGTGCTTTGGCATGTTCTCCTCTCAACGCTAGGAATTCCCAGTTCGAATCCCCATTTGGGTGGAGTTTCCATGTCCTCCCTGTGTCCGCGTGGGTTTCCTCCGGGTTTTCCGCTTTCCTCCCACAGTCCAAAAACATGGATCAAGGTCAATTTAGTTGTCCAAATTGCCCCATATAGAGTGTGTGTGTGTGAGTGAGTGAGTGTGTGCCCAGTGATAGATTGCCCCCCTGTCCTGGGTGTATCTGCCCAGCGCCCGAAACGTTCTCCTCTGGATGGGCATGGGGAACCCCACCGCGACCCTAATAGAGGATAAAGCGGGACGAGTCACTGCAGTACTGAGCCTCATCCACCACCCGAAAGAGACCGGTCATTAGAGAACATACCAAAGGGTGATTAATAAAGAAGTATAAAGTGCATTGCTGCAGCACCTGCTTTTTACTGACACAACGCCGTACAATCGCACAACAGCAGGCGGTGTGTAAGTGCATCCGCTCATTACGGCGCCGCACATCGAGCGCGCGCTGCAGAACCGGGGACGCCGCCCGCGTTAGTAGATTTAATTAAGATCCTGTCGCCGCGCTTTGCTGCACACTGGAGGGAACTGGAACCTGAGTCAGTGGGTTCTTAATAAAAAAAAAAAAAACAATGGCCATATGGAACCTTCAGTGATTCCAGTCTGAGGGACTGACCACACGGCGCACGCTGCCACGCCACCACGCTGCCACGCCGCCACGCTGCCATGCTGCCACGCTGCCACAGGGGCCAAACTGATGACAATGAGCCTTTGTAAGCATCTGGAAGCTGTTATAGGTTTTTTTTTCTCCTTTGGAGAGGGAGGTGTGTGTGTGTGTGTGTGTGTGTGTGTGTGTGTGTGTGTGTGTGTGTGTGTGCGTGTACAGGTAACATTATGGGGACTAAGTCCTGTCCACACGTTCACATGTGGAGACCTGATGTTTTTGTGGGGACCACATGCTGATGAATCATTCAGTTTTAAAGTAGGATCAGGGTTATAGTTGTGGTTAGGTTAATGTTAGGTTAAGGTTAGATTAAGGTTAGGTTAAGGTCCAAGTAGAAATATTGTTTAAGTCTTGGTTGTTGGTATATGGATAAAGCTTTGGTTACTAAATTAATGGAAATTAAAGTCCTTACTAAGCATAAAAACAAACTCTGTGTGTGTGTGTGTGTGTGTGTGTGTGTGTGTGTGTGTGTGTGTGTGTGTGTGTGTGTGTACAGGTAACATTATGGGGACTAAGTCCTGTCCACACGTTCACATGTGGAGACCTGATGTTTTTGTGGGGACCACATGCTGATGAATCATTCAGTTTTAAAGTAGGATCAGGGTTGTAGTTGTGGTTAGGTTAATGTTAGGTTAAGGTTAGATTAAGGTTAGGTTAATGTTAGGTTAAGGTTAGGTTAAGGTCCAAGTAGAAATATTGTTTAAGTCTTGGTTGTTGGTATATGTCTTTACTAAGCATAAAAAACAAACTCTGTGTGTGTGTGTGTGTGTTTGGGGGGGTTGGGGGGGGGGGGTTACGGGACACCGTGGCCCGTGTGCACCCACACAGTTCTGGTTAATCTGAGCTGAAGGTGTGTGAGCGCCGCAGAGAACCGAGGTTCTCGAATCTGATTGGGTTTTGCGCTGAAATTTGTGCCGTTTGTCTCCATTATGTCAAAGCGTCGTCTCCGTCCTCCGAATCTGCACAAACAGCGCAAATGGAGGCGCAGACCATTCATCCGTGACTCCATCTGGGCTGGGATTTTCGTTGCCGTTCTTTGTAGAACATGCAGGAACCGGCGCTTCGGGAGAGGGCGGGGCACCGGCACACGGGGCGGGGCACCCACGCTGATCTCTTTCCCAAACACAGGAAACGCGGGACAGAGAGTCGACGGTCAGCCGGTCCTAAATTATCCACAACAAACCGGGTGAAGCCAAACGGGCTCAGCAACAGGGGATGAGGAGGTGGGGGGGGGGAGAAGATTTGTGAGGTCAGACCTCGATGCTGATGATGAAAGAGCCTGACTCACCATCGCCATCCTAATTCATCTCAAAGGAGGTGCTGTGCATGAAAAGGGGCCTTCCGCAAACTGTTCATTCATTCATTCATTCATTCATTATCTTCCGCTTTATTAGGGTCGCGGGGGGGGTTCCTCATGCCCATCCAGGGGAGAACGTTTTGGGCGCTGGGCAGATACACCCAGGACAGGGGGGCAATCTATCACTGGGCACACACTCACTCACACACACACACTCTATATGGGGCAATTTGGAGAACTCAATTGACTTGATCCATGTTTTTGGACTGTGGGAGGAAACCGGAGAACCCGGAGGAAACCCACGCGGACACGGGGAGAACATGGACACTCCACCCAGATGGGGATTCGAACCGGGAATCCCTAGCGCTGAGAGGAGAACATGCTAAACCACTAAGCCACCGTGCCGCCCCCGCAAACTGTTCTCACAGTTAAATGCATCTGAAAAACACGGCTAAGAGGGAGTATACACATTCTATGCCTACTGCTTTGTCAGAATAGTGTGTTTGGTATGTTCTCTCCAGCTGCATAAGCGTCACAAGGTTGTGCAAAATCACGAGCGCCATTCTTCAGATCATCGTGCGACGTTTCTGAGCCTCGGTCTCGATCTTTGGCCCAAATTCGGAGCTGTCTGCATACTTAGCACGGTGTTTGGTTCTATATCGAGCGGAGTGCAGTGACAGGACGAGGGTTTATTTCGGGACTTAAAGGAGCTGAAGAAGAACTCGTTAATATTCATCAATCATCACAAAATAAAGAACGTCTTCCGAGGCAGACACGTTGTACCTGCGCAGGCAGGCAGGCAGGCAGGCAGAGCGGCCGAGCGCAGACGTCCTGCTGCGGGCGTCCCACCCCCGGGCCGTGCGCTCAGTAATGGGCAGGAGGTGGACCTCAGGGTGTAACTTCGGGCCCCGGCCGGCCCACCCCTCTTCATGAGTAGACTCGGCGCAGACGTTCTGCCCCCTAAACGCAGACTGCGCTTTGAATGGAGAGCTAGACGTCGAGGCTGCAGAGCACCGGCAACATGAGAGCGCTGAGCCTGGTCCTGTGTGCTGTACTCCCTCTGCTCGGGCTGCCGCGGGCGAGCTACGGAGGTAAGAGAGAGAGAGAGAGAGCTGAGCCTAAATTTATTTAACTTTAACTTTAACTTGAACTTTAACCGGCGGGTTCGGTGCGGGAGGCGGGAGTTTTGCCAACTCTGCAAACTTCTCTCTGCTGTTGATTTGCACATGGTTTTGGTTTGCTGAGAGAGGGGTGTGTGTGTGTGTGTTTGTGTGTGTGTGTGTGTGTGTGGGGTGGAGGATCCATGTAGGATGGATGGTTTGCGCCCATGTCGATGGTACGTGGCCGGTGGATGGAGGACGCGGCGACTGAGGGGGTGTGGGAGCAGCGCGACTGCCGTGTCGACGTTGCGCGTGAGCGCGGCGGTGCGAGGTGTCCGTCGCCGGAGGTTCCTGGTCGAGCGCGGCTGAAAGGCTCATTCATTCGGGCGCAGAGGAAGCGGCCACAATGCCCCCACAGTGTCTACATCCACCTCAGCTGCAGCTCCTCACTCGTTCTCACGTCGCCGCCTCCTCCGAGGAACATATGTTCCCGACCGGGGTTCTGCGCATCGGTTGGGCAGAGGGACGGGGGGTGGGGGGGGGTGTGTTTTGTGAGTGGGCAGGCATCCGGCGAGTTCCTCTGGGTGGGAACTGCATCGTCGCCAAGGCTTGTGGTTTGACGAGGGCCAGGCCGAATGAAGAGGCTCTTTGAGAAGGAGCCGCCGGGGGGGGGGGGGAACGACACAGGTCCCCCACACAGTCCACGCTTGGCACACGGTCCCTCACAGATGTTTAGAACTCAGGGGAGTGACGCCGGGGGAGCGAGGTGTTCATTAAAAGGAAGGGCCAAACGGTATTAAAGTGACCTTTATTGAGGCAGGCGGCCGATCTCAGGCCTGGCAGAAGATCGAAGGTGCCGGGTGGAGGGGGTGGGGGGGGGTGGAGGGGGTGTCGCTGGGTGTAGAACCTCACATTCGTGTGAATGATTTGTTCAGTGTTTGGTGACTGTGTGTGTGTATGTGTGTGTCTGGGTTCCTCCTCCCGCCTCGGCGACCTTGATGATAACGAATCAAGGCTTCACACAGCGTTTACCGGAACACGCCGAAACACCACCCCCCCACCCCACCCCAGACACGCTTCTGATACTGTGATGAGTCCTCATAGAACATGAGCAGGACCCCCCCCCCCCCCATCTCCCTCTCTGTCTCTGTCCTAAGCCTCGGATTTGGGTGGTTCATTTAGTCCCATTACCACTGGGACAGCCGGGAGAACCGTATGCTTCCGACACTATGGGAACAGTTTGGGGAAGGCCCCATGTTCCCGCATGATTACACCAAGCGAGGTGCGTTAGGACCACGCCCAGGTCAACTCCCTCAACTCCACTTAACACCTTTCGGGATGAATTAGAACAGCGATTGCAAGCCAGATGCTCTCATTCCAACACCATACACATACATCCTCCAAAACCTTGTGGAAAGCCCTGTTGGTAGCATGAAAGGTGTTACAGCCACAAAGTGTGTGTGTGTGTGTGTGTGTGGTGTGTGTGTGGTGTGTGGTGTGTGTGTGTGTGGGTGAGGGGTCTCAATACTTTTGTTTATGTGAAGCCGGCTGAATGCAGCTTTACGTCACGTCCACCTATAACACCCTCCACTGAGTACCTGAGTTCACGGACGCCTCTGATTGGCCGATGTCTCTGACCGTGGTTGTGATTGATTGAGAACGTACCGCCCCCCCCACCCCCTCTCTCTCTGACAGCCCGCTCCGTTTGCTCAGACCGCAGATGGGATTCAAACCAGCGACCTCAGACTCCATGACGCTTTATGAAGGCTTTAATTAGAGTAACGAGCGTCGGGTCGAGTGGACGGTTCAGAACGGGTTATTCTGACGTTGCGCCTATATTCCATGGTGGTGACAACACTGATATCACGTCCAAACATAACTTCAGCAAGCAAAGGTTCTGCATCTATACAAGGAGTGTGTGTGTGAGAGAGAGCACAGTGTGTACTTGGCAGGATAAACGTTAGGACGAGTGTATTAGCTTAATAAACAGAATCTCTGTGATATTTCTGAATGACGGGATAAGACTCGGGGTCGCGCTGGCGCTCAGACTCGGTGAGCGAGTCGGGCGCACGCAGGTTCAATATTTATTTTTCGCTAATCACAAAGAGCCATATTCAGAGCGCAGGTCTTCATGCAGAGTGGAACGTAATACAATATCTGAGTTCTGACCTCAGAACAGTCTGCACGTCCCGACTCACACACATGGGGTTTATTACCCCGAGCTGGAGGGGCTTCTGCTTTGGGGTGATTTATTGAAGGACTATTTATGGCGGACAACAGTTTATTAGTCCAGTGAGATGCTGAGATACAGCGTGAGCATCGGAACAGGAAACGGGGGTTAACCCTGACACCACCTTAAACCTGGAGACCACACGACACCCCGATGCTGTACCCACAATACAGCATATTACCCCAATTTTACACCAAATATAGAATATAACCCAAAAGTTTACCACAAAATAGCACAGTACCTCAATGAATACCTCAAACATAGCACATAAACCCAATGTTACCCCCAATATATCACATTACCCCAATGTTACCCCAAATATATCACATTACACCAATGTTACCCCAAATATATCACATTACCATACTGCTAACCCCAAAATAGCTCATTACCCCAATGTTATCCCAAATATATCACATTACCATAATGTTAACCCCAAAATAGCTCATTACCCCAATGTTTAGCCTAAATATAGCACATTGCACCAATGTGACCCCTAAAATAGCACATTACCTTGAGGTTCATCCCAAATATAGCACATTGCACCTATGTGACCGTTAAAATAGAATGTTACCACAATGGTTTACCACAAATATATCACCTTACCATAATGCTATCCCCAAAACAGCACATTACCCCAATGTTTGATCGAAATACAGCACATTGCACCAATGTTTAGCCTAAATATAGCACTTTGCACCAATGTGACCCCTAAAATAGCACATTACCTTGATGTTCATCCCAAATATAGCACAATGCACCTATGTGACCGTTAAAATAGAATGTTACCACAATGGTTTACCACAAATATATCACATTACCATAATGCTATCCCCAAAATAGCACATTCCGCCAATTTTTACCCCAAACATAGCACATTACACCAATGTTCACCCAAAAATCGCATGGTACCCTAATTCCTAAACCAAATATAGCACATTACACCAATGTTCATCCAAAAATCGCATGGTACCCTAATTCCTAAACCAAATATAGCACATTACACCAATGTTCACCCAAAAATCACATGGTACCCTAATTCCTAAACCAAACGTAGTACATTACATCAATCCCTATCACAAACATAGCATTACACACTGATGTTTCTCCCAAACGGCTCTGAAGCTCACCCCAAATACACTAACATCCCCCCCCCCCCGAACACACGAACATTAACCGACCAGCAGCGCGTCAGCGAACGCCGAACTGTGAGCTCACGCGCTGCTGATGTCCAAACCCACGGCCGATCATGAAATCGGAGAGGACGATGAAGTTTCCGGGCGGATTTGCGAGGACGTTCTGGATGTAGATGTGATGTGGCACAAGCGGCCTTTTCCTAAAGTGGATGTTGAGCTCAGTGTCACAACAGATCAGATTACGGCCGAGTCAGAGCCGTCCAACGTCCCGCGAGTCGACGCACACGCCTTTCTATAAATGCAGCGCTTATGCAGCCGGGGCTACACAAACCGATTAAACCCAACCAGAACGCACGCGTGTGTGTGTGTGTGTATGTGTATGTATGTGTGTATGTGTGTGTATGTGTGTCTGTGTGTGTGTGTGTGTGTATATATGTGTTTGTGTGTGTGTGTGCGTATGTGTGTCTGTGTGTGTGTGTATTTTTGTGTGTGTATATGTGTCTGTGTATGTGTGTATATGTGTATGTATTTGTGTGTGTGTGTGTGTGTGTGTGTGTGTGTGTGTGTGTGTGTGTGTGTGTATGTATTTGTGTATGTGTGTGTGTGTTTATATGTGTGTGTATGTGTATGTATTTATGTATTTGTGTGTGTATATGTGTCTGTGTATGTGTGTGTGTGTGTGTGTATGTGTATGTATTTGTGTGTGTGTGTGTGTGTGTGTGTGTGTGTGTGTGTATGTGTCTGTGTATGTGTGTGTGTGCGTAGATGTGTCTGTGTGTGTGTGTGTGTGTGTGTGTGTGTATGTATGTTTGTATATGTGTGTGTGTGTGTGTATATGTGTGTGTGTGTGTGTGTGTGTGTGTGTGTGTTCAAATGCCGTTGCACTTTAGTGACCTTTCTTTGAGGATGCAGAGCAGCAGTATTTTCCAGCATCGTGTCTGTTTTTGTCTCGCTGTGGTTTTTTGAAAGAACCGTCCCGCATCTGAACCGTCCCGCATCTGAACCGTCCCGCATCTGAACCGTCCCGCATCTGAACCGTCCCGCATCTGAACCGTCCCGCATCTGAACCGTCCCGCATCTGAACCGTCCCGGATCTGAACCGTCCCGCATCTGAACCGTCCCGGATCTGAACCGTCCCGCATCTGAACCGTCCCGGAACCGTCCCGCATCTGAACCGTCCCGGATCTGAACTGATCTGAACCGTCCCGGATCTGAACCGTCCCGCATCTGAACCGTCCCGCATCTGAACCGTCCCGCATCTGAACCGTCCCGGATCTGAACCGTCCCGCATCTGAACCGTCCCGCATCTGAACCGTCCCGCATCTGAACCGTCCCGCATCTGAACCGTCCCGCATCTGAACCCCGGATCTGAACCGTCCCGCATCTGAAACCGTCCCGGATCTGAACCGTCCGTCCCGTCATCTGAACCGTCCCGCATCTGAAACCGAACCGTCCCGCATCTGAACCGTCCCGTCTTCTGAACCGTCCCGCATCTGAACCGTCCCGCATCTGAACCGTCCCGCATCTGAACCGTCCCGCATCTGAACCGTCCCGGATCTGAACCGTCCCGTCTTCTGTCCATCGTTTCCCTCTTTAAATAGATTGACTATTTTGATTGATTATAGTTTTTGGTTGCTTGGTGGAAGCACAGCGCTGACATATGGGAACAGTTTTGTTTGACTGATGAACTAATTAGACTTAATAAAGATAAATACAGAGCAGGAGACGAGACAAAGGCAAAAAAAAAAAAATGATGACAGAGCAGAATATAGTCCTCAGTTGCTATGGAACAATATGTGAACAAAAGAATTTCTGGGACACAGTCAGGAGCGGAGACTGGATTTATTAATCACGGGACCAAAGTTAATTTAAGGAATTGAATTGGCTAATGTGCAGGACTTTGCAGGCAGATTGCAGGAGTCATTACATCACACTCACAGCACATGACTGATGCATGCTGGGTTAAAAGTTCTGTATCATCATTGCCTTAGTGAATACATCTGGATTTTATTTACTTATGTATAATTTAATAATAATAATTAATCATTTAATAACCTTCCGAACAGATTCTGCACTGAAGGATTTCCATCTCCAGTAAGTCTGCCACAGAACCCCTGTTTATCCCGTGACATCCATTTTTAACAGCCGTCACTGGAGAGTGTTTTCCTTTTGAGGTCATGACATCATCCAGAAGTGTCAGATTGGGGGGGGGTTGGGGGGGGTTTAGGAAAATTCCTTCCTGGACTGAAAATAACGCCGAACCAGGTGCCTGCAGCCTCAAACCCGTGAATGACGGGACAGTGTGATGATTTATGCACTATTTATTTACATCCATGCATGTATATGATTATAATGCTGACTCAGTTAAAAAGGTCGTTCGTGGTTTTATTTATATTTTCATTCATTCATCATCTTCCGCTTTATCCTCTATTAGGGTCGCGGTGGGGGTTCCCCATGCCCATCCAGGGGAGAAAGTTTCGGGCGCTGGGCAGATAGACCCAGGACAGGGCGCCAATCCATCGCTGGGCACACACTCACTCATACAGACACACTCTATATGGGGCAATTTGGAGAACTCAATTGACTTGATCCATGTTTTTGGACTGTGGGAGGAAACCGGAGAACCCAGAGGAAACCCACGCGGACACGGGGAGAACATGGAAACTCCACCCAGATGGGGATTCGAACCAGGAATCCCTAGTGCTGAATGGCGAACGTGCTAAAGCACTAAGCCACCGTGCCGCCCTTTATTTATATTTATTTTATTTATTTTTATGTGCGGGCGGCACTGGGGCTTAGTGGTTTAGCATGTTCTCCTCTCAGCACTAGGGATTTCCGGTTCGAATCCCCATCTGGGTGGAGTCTCCATGTTCTCCCCGTGTCCACGTGGGTTTCCTCCGGGTTCTCCAGTTTCCTCCCACAGTCCAAAAACATGGATCAAGTCAATCGAGTTCTCCAAATTGCTCCATATAGAGTGTGTCTGTGTGAGTGAGTGTGTACAGTGATGGATTGGCGCCCTGTCCTGGGTGTATCTGCCCAGCGCCCGAAACATTCTCCCCTGGATGGGCATGGGGAACCCCCCACCCCCACCCCACGACCCTAATAGAGGATAAAGCGTCAAATAATGAATGAATAATATTAATGGTAACGTAAACAGAAGCGTACCTGCCCCACACACTCGCCCTGCGCCGCCCAGACAGTGTTTCCTGCCTTTTAAAAGGTATTGGGGGTGCACTCTATCACCGTCCAGCTTTCACAGACTGCACACCGTTTCAATTTCTCAAGATCAGCCGTGCAAACGGTTCAGCGTAGATGCGCGACATGTTTTCAGTATGAATAAGTTACGCGGGACCCAAAGGACGATGAACGGCGTGTTCGATGGCGCTCCCCTCAAACTGATGAGGGACGTGCAAAGCGAACAGCTTCACATTCGCCGATCATTAATTCCGCGCTTCAGTTCGGTCTTTAGCTGTAATCAGATTACAGGGACGCTCGCTCACGCGGCTGCCGGAGGTGGGAACCCTCGAGGGGAAGCAACGCTGACTCAGCTTTAAAAGATCAGGAGCCAAAGGGAGACGGAACATCACAAGAAACTCTCCCTCTGCTCATAAAGAAACCAGGCCACCGCTCGCTGCCGAAAACAGCATCGCATGGAATCAGCCCCGGGAACTGCGTTATTAGACGGCAGCGACTGTGGATCAGTGATCCTCATCCACGCAGATCCGCCGGAATGAGTGGAAATGCCGTAGAACTTCAGAAGAACATCACACGTCTGCCTTTTACGGCTTTCTTCTCCGGCGCTGTTTGTACGGATACAACATATACAACATACGGGGGACACGTTTTAGAATTTTATTTGCGGAATTTTGCAACCGCAGACATTCAGCGCTTCGAAAAACCCAGTTTGGGGAAGGCCCTTTTATGTTTTTTTAGCATGACTCGTGACCCCCCACCCCCCAGAAGGCCCAATTTAATTAGCTTGGTGTGGAATAACTGGAGCCCCGACCTCAACGCTGTTAAAGTGGATTAAAGTTTGCAAGTCTGACAAAAAAAAAATCCCCCAGACAGATGCCGAAACCCCGCGTCGAGCCTTTACGTAAGACTCCAAGTTTTCTCTCTAACGTCAGGATTTTTAAATCGCGTGCACAAAATAAGAGTCTCAAAATGGCCGAGAGTTTGCATTCAAACACAGGACTCTTATGGGTTCTGTTAGGATCTTTTTGATTTTTGGAAAGGCAAAAGAACACGCCGATGCAGGATGGCCGTTCTCAACTGGTTTATTGAGAACAAAGAGAATTCTTTCTTCACACCGTCAGGAAGTAACGGGGGAATTGTCAGAAGTTTTAAATTCCTTATACATAATGAGAGTCCCAATATGGCCAAAAGACAAAGGACCTATGATTTTCCTGCCACTAGCTGCGATTGGCTTAATCAGTTAAGGGGTGGGAACTAGACGTAACAATATATACAGGTAACCTGGGGTGGGCTCACTCTCTCTCACTCGGACCTGAAGGGGTACTTAGCACCTGAAACTAAATGGGCAGACCGCTGGCCAGCGTTACTTCCTGACGGTGTGCAGAAAGAATTCTCTTTGTTCTCAATAAACCAGTTGAGAACGGCCATCTTGCATCGGCGTGTTCTTTTGCCTTTCCAAAAATCAAAAAGATCCTAACAGTTCCTGCTGCCATTAGGAAGTGGGGTGGGGCAAGCTAGATTCGAACCAAAATACTGGTCTTGGATTGGCTGATTTAAACCCTAAAACCTGATTTAAACTAGATGTAATGGATATATACACAGGTAAACACTGCGGGGGGCGCACTATCACTCAGACCCGGAGGCAGACACAGCATCGGGACGCTGAGGACGGCAGACCCGCTGGCCAGCGTGAGTTACTGACGGTGTCCATGACCAATTCTCTTTGTTCTCAATAAATGAGTTGAGACGAGCGTTTTTGCATCGGCTCGTTCTTTCTGCCTTTTTCAAAATCCAAAGATCCGAACAGTGACGTGAAGGCGTCCTAATATCTTCGTCCTCGTCGTTGCGCGTCATGTGCAGCTGGAGGGGGTTCGCCTGAGGTCGCGGCTCCGCTTCGGTCTCGCACACAAAATTTCGCCACTTTATTCCAATTAGCGACGCTCATTAGCCGAAGCCCGCGTCAGAAACAAACATTGCCGTCCCGCGACTTAATGGGAACTAATTTGAAGGGCGATCAGACGGCTTCCCGCCGGGACCCTCACACAGCTGCTGGTGTAATTCAGCGTCAGGACTTAATCTCATCCCCGGCTTAAAAATCTCACTGGGGCAAAAAGTGGTGCCGCTTTCGAGGGTCCCTCATCAAAGTCATTCACTGGAGAGAGAAGTCCTCACCGCACTCACAGGGGGCGCCAGGAGCTTCAGGAAGGGTGCGGATTCTCGAAGAGCACTCCGGGGTAAATATAGGAAAAAACGCAGAGCAGGAATTGCAGAGGCTCTTTAGTGGAAGCAGTGGTGCGAAGGTTCTCCGGGCGGGGTGAGGGTGGGAAGCGGGACTCACACTGATGCCTGTGTTCGTGACCAGAGACGTGACGTCATCGGCGTTACACGGAGGCTTAAAATAAAGCGGGGAGGGGGGGGGAGACGTCGGAATCTCGGCTCAATCTCCGTGAATTAGACTTATCGTGACATCACAACATGACAGGACAGAACAGGGTCTGATCTGGAACCTCCTGGAGATGTTTGGGGTTTTGGAGGAGACACACGCGAGTCCCGAGCCCACGGCAGCCGCGAAGACGACGGCTGCCTCGTCTTCATTGGCATTCCGAGGCAGCAGGACGCCCTCCCCGCAGCGCTCGCTTTAAAAGTAGGAAGCGTATCAAACCCGAGTGCAGACATTAAACGCGCTGCAGATAAGAGTTTGAGATGATGTTTGTTTAAAATAAGATAAAGATGAATGTGGGTGAGTGGGGGGGGTGGGAGGGAGGGAGGGGGGCAGGGGGGTGGGTAAGAGGAGATGAACACGGCGAGATTTCAGTTCACTTATTACGTCACCTGGGAAGTTTCGGGACGCTGGCAGGGCAGAGGAGGAAAGGACGCCGCTTCGAGGGCCGGGAGGGGGCGGAGCCAAGGGAAATAGGCGGTGGTGGAAGGTCATCGACTCACCTGCCGGATGTTCGGCCTGAACGAGGGGTGAGATGTAGACAGACTCCGCCCACTTACGCCCTCGCACCACACAGACACACTAGTGATCGGTGGCTTAGTGGTTGAGCACGTTCGTCTCAACCAGCGCTACGGATTCCCGGTTCGAATCCCAATCTGGGTGGAGTTCTCACCGTGTCTGTGTGGGTTTCCTCCGGGTTCTCCGGTTTCCTCCCACAGTCCAAAAACATGGATTAAGGTCAACTGAATGCTCCAAATTGCCCCATATAGAGTGTTTGAGTGTGTGAGTGAGTGTGTGCCCAGCGATCGATTGGCGTCCTGTCCTGGGGGTATCTGCCCAGCGTCCTAGACGTTCTCCCCTGGATGGGCATGGGGAACCCCCCCCGCGACCCTAATAGAGGATAAAGCGGGTGATAATGAATGAATGAATAATACAGACCTGGGGGGCGGCACAGTGGTTTAATGGTTTAGCGTGAACTCCTCTCAGCACTGGGGATTCCCAGTTGGAATCCCCATCTGGGTGGAGTTTCCATGTTCTCCCCGTGTCCGCGTGGGTTCCCTCCGGGTTCTCCGGTTTCCTCCGACAGTCCAAAAACATGGATCAAGTCAATTGAGTTCTCCAAATTGCCCCATATAGAGTGTGTCTGTGTGAGTGAGTGTGTGCCCAGTGCTAGATTGGCGTCCTGTCCTGGGTGTATCTGCCCACAGCCCGAAACGTTCTACCCTGGATGGGCATGGGGAACCCCCGTGAACCCTAATAGAGGATAAAGTGGCAGATGATGGATGGATGGATGTTTTCCTACTTGGCCCAGTGAACGAGTTATGGTTCAGATCGAGATAAACGTGGAACCTTCAGCATCGTCCAATCCTCTACGCCTTCTTTACAGTAGAGGGGTGTGTCCTCCTACCACAGCCTACCTCGCACCAGGTCCTACGGTCACGATATACGCGCTTGTTTGAGCAGCCGACAGTTCTCAGTACTCGCTAGATCAAACCTAGTCAACAGACTAACAGAGTTTAAAGTACGCACCATGACGTGATTGAAGGGTGAGTCTGATGTGAATCTAAACTCCACCTTCTAATTAAATGTGTAACTGCATCGCCCATCTTTCCGGTGATGTTTTCCGGTGTCTCTTTAACAGTAAATACGCCCGGCGAAGTCAGTAAACCGGTGTATCGGGCTGAGCGCCGCTCAAGTGGAACGTTTCAACAACTTGTAAGTAGCGGCTATAATTTTTAAGCCATTTAGTAATTATGTCAGGTGTCGCGAGGGTTTTTTTTTTTTTTTTTTTTTTTTTTTTTGAAGAGGTGGATCCATCTGCACTCGTAACAGAAGTGGGTAAATCGAGTGTCAGACCTCCTGAAGTGATCTGAGCGACCGCATTTTAATCTCCGCCGCATTTAGACACGTTTTATGTAAATACGGCTTATTTGCATACAGGGTCTGGGTGCAGTCAAAACACATCGGCTTCTTCCAACAGAACGGAGCTGCCGAGTGGATGTGCATCACACACGCATGCACGCCTCGCTCAGCCTCGCTCAGCCTCGCTGTTAGTCAGCACTGGAAGTATTTGCGTCCGGAGGCTTTTAAAAATAGATCTTATAAATAAGCCTATTATAAAAAGCGCCGTGGGGCCGCGTCGCTGTCATGGGCAGAGTGAGCGTCGTTGTGCTGTAGACAACCGACGCCCTTATGTGGGAGCCAGACCATCTGGCAACGCGAGGGGATCCCGCTTCTGGAAACTACTGTTACTCAAGTGCGTCTGCTGGCCGCTTTTGCCAAAGAGGTTCTCCTTATATGGAAGTTTTGGAACTCCAATTTCTGCACACGCTCTTTTCCAGGGCT
The DNA here is from genome assembly GCA_019802505.1 of Corydoras sp. C115. Lineage (NCBI taxonomy): Eukaryota > Metazoa > Chordata > Actinopteri > Siluriformes > Callichthyidae > Corydoras > Corydoras sp. C115. Next base: position 409,189 of record JAFMOC010000195.1, on the reverse strand, counting down.
ACTTTTCCACACGTTAAGGGATAGGCTCCGGGGGAATACAAAGCTCCCTTTTCTGCAGTAGTTCAGTGACAGATCATCTTTGCCGAGCCTTGTTTGCTTTCTTTGCCCCTGTTCCTGCCGAGACTCCACCCCTGTCTGGATCACTCCGCACCTCACGGCTCGGCTCATTCGCCGAGGTCGCTCCCGTGGCAACAGCTGGATGTCTGAGCGGGCAGGATATCCAGAGGTTTGGGTCCTGGTTAGGTTTGGGTCCACTTTACCGTTCACTTGTGAGATGGGGGTTCGGGGAGCGTAAAGCACTATATGGATAAAGGTATTGAGACACCGGGACGCTACAACCTTCAGGACTGACACCAACCGGGACACCATGAGTCACCCCAAGTCTATATTTATATATATTTGGTCATTTATTGGGGGTGGCACGGTGGCTTAGTGGTTAGTGGTTCGCCTCTCAGCGCTAGGGATTCCCGGTTCGACTCCCAATCTGGGTGGAGTTTCCATGTTCTCCCCGTGTCCGTGTGGGTTTCCTCCGGGTTCTCGAGTTTCCTCCCACAGTCCAAAAACATGGATCAAGTCAATTGAATTCTCAAAATTGCCCCATATAGAGTGTGTCTGTGTGAGTGAGTGTGTGCCCAGTGCTAGATTGGCGTCCTGTCCTGGGTGTATCTGCCCACAGCCCGAAACGTTCTACCCTGGATGGGCATGGGGAACCCCCGTGAACCCTAATAGAGGATAAAGTGGCAGATGATGGATGGATGGATGTTTTCCTACTTGGCCGAGTGAACGAGTTATGGTTCAGATCGAGATAAACGTGGAACCTTCAGCATCGTCCAATCCTCTACGCCTTCTTTACAGTAGAGGGGTGTGTCCTCCTACCACAACCTACCTCGCACCAGGTCCTACGGTCACGATATACGCGCTTGTTTGAGCAGCCGACAGTTCTCAGTACTCGCTAGATCAAACCTAGTCAACAGACTAACAGAGTTTAAAGTACGCACCATGACGTGATTGAAGGGTGAGTCTGATGTGAATCTAAACTCCACCTTCTAATTAAATGTGTAACTGCATCGCCCATCTTTCCGGTGATGTTTTCCGGTGTCTCTTTAACAGTAAATACGCCCGGCGAAGTCAGTAAACCGGTGTATCGGGCTGAGCGCCGCTCAAGTGGAACGTTTCAACAACTTGTAAGTAGCGGCTATAATTTTTAAGCCATTTAGTAATTATGTCAGGTGTCGCGAGGGTTTTTTTTTTTTTTTTGTTTTTTTTTTGAAGAGGTGGATCCATCTGCACTCGTAACAGAAGTGGGTAAATCGAGTGTCAGACCTCCTGAAGTGATCTGAGCGACCGCATTTTAATCTCCGCCGCATTTAGACACGTTTTATGTAAATACGGCTTATTTGCATACAGGGTCTGGGTGCAGTCAAAACACATCGGCTTCTTCCAACAGAACGGAGCTGCCGAGTGGATGTGCATCACACACGCATGCACGCCTCGCTCAGCCTCGCTCAGCCTCGCTGTTAGTCAGCACTGGAAGTATTTGCGTCCGGAGGCTTTTAAAAATAGATCTTATAAATAAGCCTATTATAAAAAGCGCCGTGGGGCCGCGTCGCTGTCATGGGCAGAGTGAGCGTCGTTGTGCTGTAGACAACCGACGCCCTTATGTGGGAGCCAGACCATCTGGCAACGCGAGGGGATCCCGCTTCTGGAAACTACTGTTACTCAAGTGCGTCTGCTGGCCGCTTTTGCCAAAGAGGTTCTCCTTATATGGAAGTTTTGGAACTCCAATTTCTGCACACGCTCTTTTCCAGGGCTACTTTTCCACACGTTAAGGGATAGGCTCCGGGGGAATACAAAGCTCCCTTTTCTGCAGTAGTTCAGTGACAGATCATCTTTGCCGAGCCTTGTTTGCTTTCTTTGCCCCTGTTCCTGCCGAGACTCCACCCCTGTCTGGATCACTCCGCACCTCACGGCTCGGCTCATTCGCCGAGGTCGCTCCCGTGGCAACAGCTGGATGTCTGAGCGGGCAGGATATCCAGAGGTTTGGGTCCTGGTTAGGTTTGGGTCCACTTTACCGTTCACTTGTGAGATGGGGGTTCGGGGAGCGTAAAGCACTATATGGATAAAGGTATTGAGACACCGGGACGCTACAACCTTCAGGACTGACACCAACCGGGACACCATGAGTCACCCCAAGTCTATATTTATATATATTTGGTCATTTATTGGGGGTGGCACGGTGGCTTAGTGGTTAGTGGTTCGCCTCTCAGCGCTAGGGATTCCCGGTTCGACTCCCAATCTGGGTGGAGTTTCCATGTTCTCCCCGTGTCCGTGTGGGTTTCCTCCGGGTTCTCGAGTTTCCTCCCACAGTCCAAAAACATGGATCAAGTCAATTGAATTCTCAAAATTGCCCCATATAGAGTGTGTCTGTGTGAGTGAGTGTATGCCCAGCGATGGATTGGCGCCCTGTCCTGGGTCTATCTGCCCAGCGCCCGAGATGTTCTCCCCTGGATGGGCATGGGGAACCCCACCGCAACCCTAATAGAGGATAAAACGAAAGATAATGAATGAATGAATGAATGAATGGTCATTTATTGGACGCTTTTATCCAAAGCGACTTACAAGGTGAGCACAGGGTTCATCACAACATCCCTGGAGCAATGAGGGTTAAGGGCCTCGCTCAAGGACCCACACTGGTAACTTCAGTGGACCTGGGATTTGAACCCACAACCTTCAGATTGATAACCCAATGCCCTAACCACTGAGCTACCACACCCTAGTCTCGCCCTTTTTTTTAAACACCTGCACATACAGCGTTAGCGGAACTCAATCACTTACATCAAGCCTTGTTTGCCTCCTTGGCTCCGCCCCCCACTCACACGCCAGCAACCGATGCAGCTGTCACAAGGAGCTTTTAACATCCCACTCCAAGCTGGCCGCTCGAGCAGCTTCCACTCTCCCAAAATGGCTTTATTTAAGAGTTCCGTTTATCCAGAATATCTTGTGGGGTCAGAAAACCAACGTCGTTCTAGATCAGCACTAGTTAGGTTCTTTGACAGCAAACAATGCACCATAGACCCCAAACTGCACCCAAAACGTTGGACACAAACAGTCTAGATGACTTGAAGGTGCTACAAAGGCGCCGCGTCATCAAGCTCTCGAGACGTTCTAGTCGTCACAAAAACAAACGACCCACAATCCAAGCTGAAGACTCATGAACCTCCACAAATCCAGGGATCAGATTTAAAGAGGCTTAGATTAAACTCAGTTTACGTTTAATTAACGGTGACGGTGTTGAAGGTGTCCACGTCGCGTCTGCGTTTGGTGCGGCGGCGCTGTCGAGCGTGCGACCTGCTGTAAGCGTTGGATTTAACGACTTTAATTGACTTCAGTGTTCACTTATTAAGAGCAAATTAGTCTTTCTGGAGGAATGTTATGGCTTCCAGCCACCGCACCGCCCCGCCCCGAGGAGCGACAGACCGCTGGATGGTGGGATCGACCACCTCGGGAGGCAGAGAGACTATATTTTGACTGATGTAGGCACGCATATACTTATCTGAAGTGCCTCTCGGACTAAAATTGCGCCTCTGGCATTACGGGAGATTAAAAGACTTTTCTGGCTCTCTGCACGTTCTGCTTCACACAGAAATCCTCCAGGAGGCGGCGGTCCGCCTGCACGGGGACGACCTTTACCCCATCAACTAATATTTTTACTTTCAAGGCCCATTTAGTCGGCCTACGTCGTCAGCTCCCCGGCGCGCTGCAGTATGCCGGTGTGGTTTGTCGGGTCGACGGCAGCACCGCCGTGGCCGACCAGTGGAAGGGCGGTGCCGCCAGTCTGTGGCCGAACACATACGTAGACACGCAGCACCGACTTCCAACGTGTCATTAACTTTGATCAGAGCCGCAGTTTTTAGTTTTTATTGAATTTAAATGAAAAAAAATCTCTATTGTGACAAGTTGGTACGTGAGGGGTTACGGCGGAGGCGATGGCGGCGGCAGCGGAGGCCAGATGTTTATGTTTAAGCGGTTGGTTAAACTGCTGGAGAGTTCTTAATGTAAAGCAGATGAGCTTTATAATAATACCTCTAAGCTACAAAAAATAAAAATATATACCTATAGTCACGTATAACTCGTCTTGTTCGGGATGCGCCTGTCGAACTTTACGGATATAAGAGAACTAAAGTATCGGGACACACCTCTGAATCATTGAATTCTTAAATATAAATTATAAAATCTGATATCTGGACAGGCATTTTGGACAATTGTACGCTTCCAACACGGTAAGAACAGTTTGTGGAAGGCCCTGCACATGCTGGACGTCCATAAAGACATGGTTGGGTGGGTTTGTTGAAGACGAACTTCAGCCTTGACCTCAACCCCATCAAACGCCTTTGGAATGAACTGGAGCTGAGATTGCATACCCAGCTCCTCGTCCACCAAATGTGACCAGCTTGGGTCCTTGAGCGAGGCCCTTCATCCTCATCGCTCCGAGATGCTGTATCATGTCTGCTTCACTTGGCTAACGACCTCAATCCGGGATTAAGTAACATGACATCACTGCGGGGAAAAGTTTACTGACGAGAAGTTAAAAATAAGTGCTCCCACCCCACAAGGCCTCTAAAGTCCACTCCTGGCTACGGGTTTGGAATATAGTGGCTAAAAGTTTGCCGAATTGAGCAGATGTACCCGCTTATTGGTGTTGTTGGTGTCTGGGAAACATCCTGTCCTCTCAGACCAAATAAGAACCGCGGGTTCATTACATTCTAATGAAATTCATTAAAAACAAGAACAGTATGTTAAATATGAGCAAGGAGGTACCAAGTTCCATCATCTTAAAAACAGCAAAGACTTTACTGGCGTGCACTGGGTTTATTGACTTCCCTCACCTGGGTCTGCAGCTCCTTGTTTGTATCTCATTAGTCTTTTGGGTTGAAGTCGTTTAAATGGCAGAATAACCCTTTTATACTCTTAAATATCATCCAACCAGGTTCCATGTGGGGCGGCACGGTGTTGTAGTGGTTAGAACGTCCACCTCTCAGTGCTAGGGATCTTGCTTGGAGTTCCCATGTTCTTGCCGTGTCTGCATGGGTGTCCTCCAGGTTCCCGGGTTTCCTCTCACAGCCCAAAAACATGGGGTCAAATTTTGCCCCCTATCTCTTGTGTGTCTGTGTGAGTGTTGGGGCACCTTCAGGAGCTTTCCTTTCCAGCTAACAGTCAGAGAAGACTTTCTGATTTTAAAGTGAATATTCGTCCAGGAGAGCGTTCATGAGATCGTCTTGAATATCCATGAATCAACATTCTAGTTCATCCCAAAGAAGTTGGGGACGGGTTTGAGGTCAACGCTCTGCGTGAACCAGTCAAGAACCTCCTCCACAGCAAACTCACCCAACCGTACCTTTATGGTTGTCGCTTTATGCACCAGGGCTCCCACAAGGCCTTCCCCAAACTATTCCTACACAGTTCTGCAGGTTCTCGAGCGGCCTTCTAGACCTGATTCTGTAAAAACCAGAATACAAAGCGTGTGTATGAGGACCTCTGCTGAAATCCCCCGTCAGGACTCTAATCTGATCATTAGGTTTGTATTCCCCGCGAGCCAGGCTCGGCTCGGATGAAGCAGCAGGCTCCGTAATTTGTTTAATAAGCGGGCGGAGTGCGGTGGAGGCAGCCGATCCAGTTCCTCCTAATGAATGCTAATAGACCCGCCTGAATGCATGTCCTTCTCCATCTCATCCGCCATTGAGGCGGGCACACCTCAAAGCTTCCCATTAAGCAAGCGTGAAATTAGAAAATCACAAATTAGAGGCAAAAAAGGAGTTGCTGTTCCACCAGCGGAACCCTGAATGCAGCGCAACGTGTGGCGCTCACTTCAATTCCGCTAAAGAGCCTCGCAAATCGCCCGCTCGCGTAGCTTATCGGTAAGTTATGTTTATTAAGCGAGATGTTTCCACCTCTGTGAGGCGCACGCCGCGTTCTGTAAACATTCCCAGAATGCTGCGGAACGTCAGGTTAGATGTGATGGATCGTTCGGCCGCCCGCGGAGCCCGCAGAGGGAGGGCGTGCGTTACGCAGAATAACAGCGTGATGTTGACACCAATGGGATTTCAATGATGCAGATTACAGTAGCGGAACGCTGAGTAACGGCGCCGTCGCGGTTTGCACGTCCGCCTCTCAGCGCCGGGGATCCAGGTTTGAATCCGATCTGGGTGCAGTCTCGTTTCCGTGTGGGGTTCCTCTGAATTCAAGGTAATTGGCTGCTTCAAATTGCCCCTATATAGTGAGTGAGTGTGTGTGTCCAGCGATGAATGCCCCCAGCTCGGGCAGTTCAGCTTCATCGACTGGAAGGATGGAGAAAAGCATGTGACGCTAAATCACCCCACCAACTAAGTAAGTTCCCAGTGAAGGTCTTATCAAAGGTCTTGGTTGGTGGATTTGCCCCCTCCCGTCTCAATTCAATCTGCCCTCATCCGCCCCAGTGTCATACGCTGATGACTCAAATCCATCACGGACAGAGGGCTGTCAATAAGCCACGTCCAAATAGGACACGGAGCCCATCAACCTCCAGAACGCCCTGCGATCCGGGGTATTAATTTTAATGCGGCCGGCGTCTCGTCTCCATGGCATGTAAATTGCCGTGTTTATTGATGGATCCTTCATACGGACATGTACGCCAGTCATCTGTAGGCTGTGCATACTTTACCTCTCTAATCATTCCAGCACCTTCACAGCCGTCGTCATGTTAATCTCCGCGTCGCCGCTGCTCAGCCGTCAGCGTGCGCTGATGGATGCCTGGCATTTTGACCTATAGAGGAACCTCGACTTTGGAACAGCTTTGCAGCCTCGCGTTGGGATTCGGAACTTTTAAAAAATAAAATATCCACTTCGGTTTTGGAAACAGACTTCATATGATGAGCGATCCATCGAAAAGTGTTAGACGTTGGCGTGGACCATGTGCGTCTCCCGTTTCCTCCTCCTCTCTGAAGCTCCATCCTCTCATAGCAAGTGAGGACAACTAGTTTTGGTTTAGTTTAGGCGTTAGGTTTAATTACCGTATTTTCCAGACCATAAGGCCGTATTATGGTCGCACCGTACTATGAGGCGCAGTCTGAATTACGGGGTCTATTTCTGTATTTGAGCCACGTATAAGGCGCACCGTACTATAAGGCGCAGTCTGAATTACCGGGTCTATTTCTGTACGGTACTTATTCTGTACGGCAGCGTATTATAAGGCACTCGCTAAAACATACGATCTACAAGAAAAGTAAAGGAAGCAAAACGCTGATTTATAATTGAAGTTTATTCTACTACTTGATAAAACACACATTATTTTAATCTCTCTTCTCCCACAAATCCATCAAAGTCCTCGTCTTCTGTGTCTGAATTAAAAAGCTGGTTCTCTATCGAGCGCTCCGGTGTTCCCTCTCATCGATGTCCGAGTCCGTCTCGTCTCGACGACGGTCACGGCAGAAACCTCTTTTATAGAATTTGGAACTCAGTACACGTATAAGGCGCACCGGATTATAAGGCACACGTCCGATTTCTGGGAAAATTTTAGGCTTTTAGGTGCGCCTTATAGTCCGGAAAATACGGTAGTTAGGGTTGGGGTTTGAGGGCTTTGCTCAAAGGTCCACATCAGGGTTTGAAGCCCCAACCTTCAGCTTGACGCCCCAACTCCTGAACCCCCACGCCCCCGGGGTGTAGCTTAAAGAAGACATTAATGCGATCGCTTGAGACCCCGTAAGTCAGCAGGTTTTTTTAAGGAGGGTGTTTATTTTAAACAGCTGGCTGTGAGGTTTTGAGGGTTTCCTCATGAGAGGTAACAATTACAACAGAGCGAAGGGTGCGGTTGAGAAACGGTAGCGTAAGCAGCGGTTGAGGGTGTGTGATCTCACAGAGAAAGGACCTACTGACTGTGGACGTCTGAGGGGCGTCGGTGAATTAGGGCGCCAATAAAGACAGCTTGTTTAAAACGACGCAGGAATCAACAAACAAGGAGGTCGCTGTTTTAGAAGCTAAAAGCCAACTTTCAGAAAACGTTCCTCTGCAGGACGTCAGGAACGAACAACGACGCCACCCGTCTGTCATTGTGTTCCAGAGACGCGCCGTGCTGAGGTATATCCCGTCCTGGGTTGGGATTGGCTCTGCCAATTTACAGCCATTCATCCATCTATTATTTCCGCTTTTTACTCTACTAGGGTCGCGGTGGGGTTCCCCATGTCCATCCAGGACAGGACACCAATCTATCGCTGGACACTGTGGGAGGAAACTGGAGAACCCGGAGGAAACCCACGCAGACACGGGGAGAATATGGAATCTCCACCCAGATTGGGATTCAAACCGGGAATCCCTAGTGGAGAACGTGCCAACCACTAAGCCAACGTGCCCCGCCCGGCTCCGCCAATTCATCCTGCAAAAAAGTTGGACCCATCACTCTGTTTTTGCGTCACAAAACGTTCTGCTTTATTTAAATCTGAACGGACTCGGTGAGGTGCATGCTGGGATTTGAGATCTCACCTCACGGAACAAAGAACCTGGATTTGATTCATGTGTCTGCAGACAAGGAGCCTTCCGTTATCTTATATTCGGGTTAGAGTTAGGTTCCTCATGCCCATCCAGAGGAGAACGTTCCGGGCGTGGACATGGAAGCTCCACCCAAAACGGGATTCGAACCTGGACGTGTTGGCCACCACTTGTCCCAACACCTTGGTCCCTTTACCGACACCAACACCTGAATGTGTGTGTTACATTGCGATTACTTCCCTTTGCCTTATAAGTGCTGGGATAAGCTCTAACAACCCCCCCCCCCCCCCCCCGACCCTGATGGGTGAACGTTTCTTTAATGCACATCTGCAAAATGTAACCAGGCTCCTCCCCCCTGAACAGAAGGCAGGAGGTCGTTTACATGCGGCCGCCACAAGGATTTGTCAGTGCTTCGTTATTCAGTACGGAACGTCACACACCGCTGAAAACTCAACACACACACACACACACACACACACACACACACACACGCACACACTGTCCAGCCGTGAGCTCATGGCTGAATGTTCACACAATGCGCCCGCTGTGCAGCTGCGCTCAGGGTAGCTATTTAGTGCAGATAGCACAGCTGGCGGTTCCATCAACCCCAACAGAAAGCAAACAGCCCGATCCTGCTGCATCGGCAAATTCAAGCCGCTGATACTCGGGGAAATTTTCCCAGAACCCTGAAACCGGGACGGCTGCAGGAATCCCACACCAGCGCCGTGGAGCTCCTCGCTACGGGACCTCGTCAGATCGCTAAGATAACGACCGCCAACTAATCACCTGGTAGAGGAATCGGAGGGGATGGAGGGAGAGTGGACGAGTTCCACACATGTGTACGGTTTTCCCAAAGCGAGGGTGTGATGGAGCGGCGTGGCTGCCTCATTACTCTCACCGCACCATAAATAAACAGGCCGTTTGGTGATAATTGAGGTAAAGTCAGAGGTCCCGCCCTGAAGAGCGCCGCCCGGAGCTCACAGAGGAACTCTTTGTGCCGGAGGCACGTGAGGCGGCCTCGCCCCCGTTCTCCGGCACACGGTACGGTCCTTCAGCCCTGTGTTATTTCGCGCGGCACCAATGGGCGGGGTCATACGGATGATGAACGTCGCGGCGGACAAGATGCCGACGTGCCGGGTTCACGCGCAGGACGAACAAGGCGAACGAGGGGAGCATGTGAACGCAGCCCCAAGTTCTCACATCGCAAGGACATCCGGGACTCCACTGTGTGAACCGATCTGTTGATTTTACATTCGGGAACTCTCTCCGGGTTCTCAGAGGGAGCCCTCCGAGACGAGGAGGCATTTCCTTTGGACTTCGTGCCAAACGGGGGGGATTTCTGAGTTATGTGTAACGGAGACCCAGGAGGGGGGGAGGGGAAAGTAAGACATCTCACTATGATGAAGGTATAAATGTCCAGATGGTGTCCTGCGCCTGCACTGCTACCCTGGTCCCCCTCGATCCCCTCCCCCGCCACCGCTCTGGCGCTGGGCCCCACAGTTTAATGGAACGAAGCCCCCGAAAAACACTTTTCCTTTCCGTACAGGGAGGCAGTCGTATCCCAAAGTCCTGAAGTGAGCAAAATAAATGGTATAACATGGAACATCTCGCCACGCAGGTCGTTACGGCTCGAGCGACCGGCCCCGTCCTTTAATCAGGGTTCTGGATAACGAACCTAACCGCTGATCTGTCATTGTGCCTGTCTGGTAAATAAAACCCAAGTGGCAGCGGTAGCTCAGTGGTAGCTCAGCGGTAGCTCAGCGGTAGCTCAGTGAGGGAGCGGTAGTGTCAGGAATTTTAAATTACGTGCACATAATAAGAGTCTCAAAATGACCAAAAGTTTGCATTCAAACAAAGGACTCTTATGGGTTCCTGCTGCCATTAGGAAGTGGGGTGGGGCACGCTAGGTTTGAACCAAAATACTGGTCTTGGATTGGCTGATTATTGCTGGTAATGGCTATGGCTGGTAATTTGTGATTGGCTTAGACAGTTAAGGGGCGGGAATTAGACTTAACGGATATATACACAGGTAAACACTGCGGGGGCGCTCTATCACTCGGAGACGCGGAGGCAGACACGGCTTCTGAACTCTTAGGATGGCAGACCCGCTGGCCAGCGTGAGTTACTGACGGTGTTCATGAAGTTTTCTTTGTTCTCAATAAATGAGTTGAGACGACCGTTTTGGCATAGGCTCGTTCTTTCTGCCTTTTTCAAAATCAAAAGATCCGAACAGTAGCTCAGTGTTTAGGGCATTGGGCTGTCAATCTGAAGGTTGTGGGTTCAAATCCCAGGTCCACTGAAGTTACCAGTGTGGGTCCTTGAGCGAGACCCTTAACCCTCATTGCTGCAGGGATGTTGTGATGAACCCTGTGCTCACCTTGTCAGTCGCTTTGGATAAAAGTGTCCAATAAATGACCGAATGTGAATGTAAATGTAAATGTAAGTGGCAGGCGTCACCTCGGTTTCGGGATTCAGACTTAGGAAGAATTTTAAGACAATGTGCTGATGTTTGCACGTTTTGTCTGTTTATTAAAGAGTTAAAGGTCTAGACAACAGGAACAGGTAGAGACCATGTGATACAGTCATGGAGAGATTCAGCATCTCCACATTTTGGGAACATGGGTGGAGGAGCCCATGCATGCACATGGAGGACATGCAGAATCCACATTTAAGGGTCCTTTATCCTGCCCAGTAGAAGAGCCAATCCAGGATCGTCTTCGCGTAAGGTGGAGATGCCCCGCCGCCCCGCCCCACCGCCCCAATGTATTTACAAAAAGAGTCTGTTGCACAACCGCCTTGAATAACTTGGGAATGAACGCAGTGTGATTTAGACTCTATAAACTTGTAAATGCTCCTAATTGTCCTTAATAACGTGGCGCTCGTTAGTGCAGGCTTTACGGCGCTCATTATGGATGTTTTATAGGTGAAACGCGCCGCGAGGCAAACTACCTCCCGATGTTTCCTCAGATCAGACCTGCGTTTCATATACGACTTCATTACGCCGACTGCGTTCGCCTTGAAGCCGGCGGCCTAAGGTTCCCGGTGCCTGGTGGCTCCGGCTGATTTTTGAAGCCGCTGACTTTTGAAGTCCTCCACGACGGCGGCGTGCGCGGCACGTCGTTCGGAGCGACTCCACTGAAGTGGTGGGTTCTGGAATTTTAATTACACCCAACTCCCTGTGCCATGATGTCAGCGCACAGCGAGGAATCAGCAAAGCCCCGAGATTATTTATAGACGTGGATTCCGTGTTTAGCGGCGGCGGCGGCGGTTGCACGAAGCCGTGGTTCGCACAGCGCCGGGTTATCAGAACCAACGTCCAGGCTTCATGCTACGTGTAATGGTATGGACGTGAACATAGAACATGCATGTGGTGGATGTGATGGCGGCGAGAGGGCAGTTAAATCCCAGAGACCGAGATCTGAACCGCGCCGGAGGAACGCACTCGTAATTCATCATTCATTCATTCATTATCTCCCGCTTTATCCTTTATTAGGGTCGCGAGGGGGGTTCCCCATGCCCATCCAGGGGAGAACGTTTCGGGCGTTGGGCAGATAAACCCTGGACAGGGCGCCAGTCCATCGCTGGGCACACACTCACTCACACAGACACGCTCTATATGGGGCAATTTGGAGAACTCAATTGACTTGATCCATGTTTTTTGGACTGTGGGAGGAAACCGGAGAACCCGGAGGAAACCCACGCGGACACGGGGAGAACATGGAAACTCCACCCAGATGGGGATTCGAACCGGGAATCCCTAGCGCTGAGAGGCAAACGTGCTATCGAACCAAATCCATTGAGCTAAAGACTTAAGAATGACTGGACGCCTTTCGTGCGGCAGCTCGGCTCGCCTCATCTGAGGATCCGAGGAGACGGGAATAAATCCAGAGACCTTCTGGATTCCATCGCCTTCCAGGTTTCATGACGGGAACGCTCTCCGCAGGGGGGGACGGCCCCTCGCGGGAGGCCGCAGGGTGGGACGGGTGTTGATATAAACGCCGGGACACGGATGGTGCCAGCGCGGCGATGTGCAGGAATCTTCCTCGATCAGAACGCCGACGCTTTATTAGGTTCTCAGCTCCACCTTCCATACACACGCACTTTGTGGTTCTGTGCTCCATCTGTTTCTCTTCTTCCCCTTAACGCTGTTCTCTAATGATCAGCAGATATCATTAGGGTGGTGGATGGTCCTCATGATTGCAATGTCCGCCTTGCACAAGGAATTCCGCTGCATCGCTGCACCTCCAATCTTTGGCTATACAACCACCTTAATATATAACACTCATGGCATAATCATGATTAGAGCGATCTTCATCATCTGGTAATCCAGTCATCACAGCCAGCTGGTCAGACTGGAGTGAGAACCCCCACCCCACACACACACACACACACTCTCATAAACATCATTGAGGTTCTTGTGCGCCTGTCAACCACACGGTACACAAATTCCAAACCCCTTGTAAACACTGCAGCACAGAAGAGTTATGCTCTTTCAGACGAACATAAACAGCTCCGTAACTTATTGACCAGCGTGTGACGGGGGACTCGGCTCAAACGTAGCCCATTTGCCTTAAGGATAAACCCACCGTGCATTCTGCGTTGTGTGAACATATCAGCGAGTGTCACACGCAGACCTTCTGCTTACTGAATGTTTTTTATTGTACTCGGGATTATTTGGATTACTGTTTACTTTCCAAAGCTAAACAACCGGGAAAGGCCTGTATTTAAATCTCCAGAAGTGCCGACTGTGTCCTGCACACAGGCAGCAGAATGAGAATGCACCGGGCATCTCTCACATCAACTGCTGCTTAGCAGATGGAGGTGGCGCACTTTTATCCTTGGCCGAGATGCAGCGCTGCTGCCCCCGCTGTCTGCCGGCCAAACTGCATGTGAGTCAAAAGGTGGCCCTTGTATATCAACATAATGTGGCCCACACGTCCCAGAACGCATACGCTCAGCAGGAATGGGACTGGTACGAAATGTGATGTTCCGAAGCACATTTCGTTCTCTTTACTGGAGGTTAGGCAGTTCTACCTCTGTGAGCTCTAATCTGGTTGATGAGTGACACTGTGACGCAGTCATGCGCCATCATCCGTCATATGAAGGCCTTCCCCAAACTGTTTTCACAATGTTAGAGGCAGACCACAGTCCGAAATGAGCGTTTGATTGTTTATATCCATCGGTGGAAACTGAATGTATGGACCCCCCAAATACCCCCCAAAAAGGAACCCTTGATCCAGATATTCCAGATCGTATTTACTGATTTATGAATTTGTGCTGCCACCAAAACATCCGCGAGGCTACAGAGACAAATGATCCGGAGCCCGGACCCTGTAATTACCAAACAAGCGTGGCATTCAGCTTCGCAATTACCCGAATCAATACCATCAGTTTCACGAGCTCAGACTCGGTTTAGTTCGGACTTTTAAACTGACGTTTAACGGAAAACATTCACTGTACATCAGTCTTGCTTTAAAACAAGAACGACGGAGCGGGAGAACTCGCTGCTCTGCTGGGAGGTTAACACCTCGTCGCCTGAACGGCCTGTAGAGCCGACGCCCACTTCCCAAAGACGTGTTAGTCTGAAGCCTGAAGATACTAACTGTCCTGGCTTGGTGCAACAGGGCAAGCAAACCAACCAACTGCATAGGGCCCGAGGTGGCTCGGGGCCTTCAGACAATAACAATGACAAAATGTGTGAGCGCCCCTTTAAATTCTGTGTCGGTCAGTGCAGTGAAGTACAAAGACGCTGTTATCGGAATCCTCCTCAAGGAGGCCCCTCCCATTAATTGCTTAAAATTACTACTTAACTCAAGTAAACAATATTTGGTAATTGGGGCATTTTTCTTGGGGCCCCCAAATGCCCTGAAACGGTGCCGAAGACTTACAAAGCTATAAACAGCAGGTCTAACCTAAATATATATTAAAGGTCTAGTGTTTATTATGGGCTGCAGGAAAAAAATATCCAACTGCCAGAACCAGGAACCTTCTGCACTCGGTGTTCCTCGTGCAGATCTCAGGGGTCACCGGGGGTCTGGACCTGGACATTCAGCGTCTGATTGAGTTTGGAGTTTAGTTTTAAACGTAATCGACTGCTCGAGTAAATGAACTTAAATTAAGTCCAGAGGCTCCTTTGATTGGCTGAACCGGGTGCAGGAGGAGGTCAGTGGGACTAAACTGGGGAAGGGGGGGGGGGATTAGGGATAAAGGTGAAGGGCTCTCAATTTGATTGTTGGGGGGTTCAAACCTCAGGTTTACTCAAATGACTTCCAGCCCTAGTGCAGGGTTATAAATCCCCAAAAGGGGCGGGGCCTACTGCATGATAATAGAAAGTTTTTAGGACGCACAGTCGTCTCCCAGTTTGTCGCTTGGTGCTCTTTTGATCGATGACGTTCTTTTTATTTCCTCTTCTCTATTTTAATCTGCATCTTAAAGAGAGAACGGTCCAGCAGCGGCGGCTTCTTTCCGATCCAAAGAATAAATTATTCAATGAACATGAATAAGAAACTTCTTGGTTAGAAGGCGAAGGCGACGCGGCTCCTTCCCAGACGAGGACCCGAAAACCCGAAAACCCATAACGTATCCGTGAAACTTGCTGAACTCCGCTGGCAGCCCTGGGTTCTCAAACACATGTGTGCTATTTCATATAATCCTGAAGCTGTAATGGGTTCCAGCCGCTCACATGCTGGCTCTAATGTCAGAAAGCGGCCCGTCTCCGACGTTCTGGGCATGCTCGGTTCGCTCCGGCTGCCTCGGGCACGGCGTGAAGCCGTGTAGCAGCCGGCGGACTTTGTTTGACTTCCTCACGCTCGTATTTCATCCTCTCCTCCCCTCCCGTATGGATCCACCACGGGTACCATAAAGCGGAACATGATCCCTCAGTTAACATAATAATCCACTGCCTCACGTTCTCGCCGCTCTCTTTTTTTTTTGCTTCTTGCTCCGTCTTCTCTCTTTTTTTTACCCGGGGGGCAATTGATCCCCCTGCTTCTGCTTCGTTCCCCAACATGGAGCAGATGAACTCGTTGTGATCGGTGCCGAACAACAGGCCAGGTGGATGTAGCCGGTCCGGTGCCATCACTGCCATCACATACACCAATATAATATGAATAACGTGGCGGCACGATGGCTTAGTGGTTTAGCATGTTCTCCTCTCAGCGCTGGGGATTCCCGGTTAGAATCCCAATCTGGGTGGAGTCTCCATGTTCTCCCCGTGTACACGTGGGCTTCCTCCGGGTTCTCCGGTTTCCTCCCACAGTCCAAAAAACATGGATCAAAGTCAATTGAGTTCTCCAAATTGCCCCATATAGTGTGTTTGTGTGAATGAGTGGTGTGCCCAGCGATAGATTGGCACCCTGTCCTGAGTGTGTCTGCCCAGCGCCTAAAACATTCTCCCCTGGATGGACATGGGGAACCCCCCCACGACCCTAATATAGGATAAAGCGGAAGATAATGGATGGACGGATGGATGGATGGATGGAATATGTATAACGAAGCTGGATGAAGCGTGAGCTGAAATCAGTCCCTTTGCAGAGTCTGTAATTAAGTTCTCGTGGGATCCTTTCAGTTTACCGCAGAATTCCAGCGTCATAATTGTCCTGAAATACTTAGAACCTTTTATCTTGGTAACTACATAGCCGGCAGAACCAAAGGGAACCTGAGTTTGTATTTATTTATACAAGCTGTGGTTTATTCTGTGTACAGTGCTTATGATTTATCATCAAACTGTTTAACATTATGGGATCCTCTCTCTGAGCTCAGACACTGATGAATAATAAAGACCAGGCTTGCAATCTCAGTTCTAGTTCATACCATAGGGGCTTAATAGGATCGAGGTCAGTTAAGTTCTTCTACTTCTACACCAAACTCATCCAGCCGTGCCGTTACGGTGTTAATGGCTTTGGTCTCTACGGCCACAGTCATGATGGACCTTCCCCAAATATTGGAATCGATTGGGAATTCGAATCTCCATCTGGGTGGAGTTTCCATGTTCTCCCCGTGTCCGCATGGGTTTCCTCCGGGTTCTCCGGTTTCCTCCTACAGTCCAAAAACATGGATCAAGTCAATTGAGTTCTCCAAATTGCCCCATATAGAGTGTGTCTGTGTGAGTGAGTGTGTACCCAGTGATAGATTGGCGCCCTGTCCTGGGTGTATCTGCCCAGCGCCCGAGACGTTCTCCCCTGGATGGGCATGGGGAACACCCCCCCGACCCTAAAATAGGATAAAGCGGATGATAATGAATGAATGAATGAATTGGTAGATCCCTAGGTCTTTGATTTTTTTATTTATTTTTATTTTTTTTTTTTTTAATGCGAAAATTTAATCAAACCGTATTTGGTGATTAAGGGGTCGTGTCCTGATACTTTTGTTCCTCTACTTGTGAAGTAGGGGAATTCCAAAATCACGCTCAACTGGCCTTTTCTTCCAAAACTGTGTGGGTGGTTTGGAAACATCCATTTCGGCTGGCTGTCTGTATCGCTTGGCTCGTACCATGGAAACCTTCCTCACAGAGACCTAGCATTATTGCCCAGTATAGATCTTTTGGGAGAAGGCAGGAGGAGGACATTACATTTCCTGTTTGATTTAATTTCTTGTTGATTTAGAAGCTTTTTTTTTTTTTTCTGCTGAAATGTGCGAGGCAGGTGGCAGGATTTGCACCCGAGACAAGACACCCAAGAACACGGCCCGGGAGCCGGGAGGAATCTGCAGCCCAGCCTCCGTCCAGACGTTCATAAATCTCTAAAGCATTCGCCGTGACCTTTTTGAGACGGAGCTGAATTAAACTGGAAACTTCCTCTGTGTGCTCTGCTTTCAGTCTCCTACTTTGGAGATAGTTTCTGCCGAATAGATGCGGTTCAGGACCTCGCAAGCTTCCAGCTGTCGCTGCGGTTTAAGACAGGACGACGCAACGGGCTGCTCCTTCTGGCCGCCGGAAATACGGACTACTTGTCTCTGGAGATGACGAATGGCAGGTTGCAGGTAACAGACAAATAATCAACTCATCGGGCATCCAAAAACAAATCCAGAAACAGCCTGCTAGGTCAGGTCAGCAACATGGCGGACATCTTGAATGCCGCCATCTTGGATTCAGCTTCAGATTTTTTATTGGGAGGGTAGGTGTGTGACGCGTCAAACTGGTAGAAAATTTTACCAGAGAAACCTTAATTTCATGGGAAACCAAAAGATGACCATAAGAGCTACATCTTGATTTGCTGCGCACCATGATCAAGTATCAAGGCCATTCTATTCTCCCATTCTTAATGAACTTAATGACATGAACTCTGGCAAATTAATCTACAATTAATTAAACAAGGGGGTTAAGTCAGTAAAGAATGGTGGCCACTCTATTGGACCGTTCCGAACAATTCAAAACAAAAAAACGTTAAGTTATTTTTTTTTGGAGGAGACGCCACCTTTTTGACAGAATACGTGTAATGTTCTTTGTAAGGTGTCAGTGTTTAGGATGGATTTGTGTTTTCCTTCCTTTAAAACACCTGTCGTTTAATCTTTGGAGACATTCGAGTGGAAATATTAAATAACACAAATTGTTTTCACAGGCTCGGATGGAAATGGGCTCGGGAGAGGTGGCACTGTCGTCCTCTGTGGGTGTTTTATTAAATGATCTTCAGGATCACCACATGTCGCTCACTCTAGGAGACGCCACGCTGAATATGACGGTGGACAGTCTGTCAACTTCTATCGACATTCAAGAAAAAGAAGAGCTGAACATAGACATCGGCGTTTTCCTCGGCGGTGTAAGAGACCTGGAGGTGGATTACCTCAACACCGCCGTTCCCTTCCTTCGCGGCTGCATGAGCGACGTCCACTTCGAGTCCCATCAGTTCGATATCCTGTCCGCGATGGCGCCAGTGTGTTCCGATACGAAGGACTTCTGCAGCGCCGAGTTTGATGCAGGAGAGGGCGAGGCCACCAGCTTCGTCAGCACCGAGTCGTTTGTCGCGTTCCCAACTTGGACTTGGATAAACACCGGCTCTCGCAATATGGAATTCCTGATGAAAACTACCATCGAGGACGCGCTACTCTTATTCCATGCTGGAAACAATGGGGATTTCATTGCCTTGGGAATAACAAGTGGTTCCTTGAAGGGTGTGGTAGACCTCGGCGAAGGCATGGTTGTTCTAACCAACGATGAGGTAAAGCTGGAGGATGACCAGTGGCACAGGATAAAAATACAAATTGATCCCAACAGTTTTGACATCACTGTCGATAGCAAATCTGTAAAGCTTCCTCTAAATGGACAGCAGAATCTGGAACTCCTGGGGAACCTGTACATCGGAGGTATCCAGGAGAAAATGAAAGAGGTGTTCCGGGATGAATTCCTGACTCGTATGGAGGAGGAGATCATTTCAGAGTCCTTTATTGGCTGTTTAGGAGAAATTAAGGTGAACCAGAGGGATAGAGGGCTGCAGGACGCTTTGATAAGTAAAGACGTCAATGTGAAATGTGATGGAGAAGACTACGACTATTCCAGTTACTACGATTTTGAGACGCCCACAACCACAGCCCCGGTGCGAATCAGATATGTGAGTGCCGTACCAACCGTAAGGCACTGTGTTCCCACTCGGGACACGCCGGAGATCTTTCGTAACGTTGCCAAGCTCTTGGACATTACTCCACTGCTTGTTTCTGAAGGTGGAGAAGCCACGATAGATGTAGCCAATCTCAAGCCAACCCTCGATCTCAATGCGGCTGGGATACGACAGTCGCAGATTATCTTCACCCTGATGAGTGATCCTTGGTATGGACTCGTGGACATGAACGTCAACATGAGGCGCACGCGAAAGTTCACGCTGCTGGACGTCGTGAACAAGAAGATCAAGTATCTTCATGACGGGAACGAAAGATTCGATGACCAGATCGAACTGGAGGTAGCAGCACTTGGTTCCAATCTCCCGGAGTGTTTGACAATGCCTCACAAGTACGTTCTTCCAGTGGAGATCGTTCCTGTTAATGACGCCCCCCAGCTTAGCGGCGGAAACATTTCTGTCCTCGCCAACGGGCGCACTCTCCTGAGCCCCAACCTCATTAAAATAGTCGATTCTGATAACAGGTGCGACAAGCTCATTGTAAAAGTCACTTCAGACCCCACCCCGAATGGTTACCTGGAGAGTGCAGAGCACCCCGGCATGAGCCTGTGGGAGTTCACCTGCAGACAGCTGAAGGATGGACTCATTTACTATGTCCACAGCGGAGGCTTCGTACCTGGACTCACCCTGGAGGTGTCCGATGGCGAACTAAACAGCCAGTCTACCAATTTCGGACTTACGTTTATTCATCCGCAAATGACCCTGGTGACGAATACCGGACTCCAGTTGATAAAGGGCAGCAACGCCTCGATCGGAGTACAAAACCTTGCCGTGTCTGCCATGCCTGGAGGTGGAGACGTCGTTTTCAACGTCACGCAGCCTCTTCGGTTTGGAGAGCTGCGAATTATTGAGGACGATGGTGCTCAGGTGAAGGTGTCGCAGTTCCAGCAGTCTGATCTGGAGCAGAATCGACTCTGGTACGTTTCCACGACGGACAATCTACAGCATGAAGAGACTGAGCACATTTATCTCGATGCTGACCTTGGGCAGGTTACTCTGCCGGACATCTTATTTCTGATTCACATCATGCCCGTGCAGACTGGAATGTCCAAAATGGTTCCTATTAATGTCTTAGATGGGGAGCCAGTGGTTATAACACAATCAGAGATGCAGGCTGAGGTATTTGGCAAGACCACAGAGTCATCTTCAATCAAATACATCATCTGGAGGCAGCCAACGCTCGGTGCTCTGATGATGCAGGATATCGATTTGGGAGAAGGAGACAGCTTTACCCAACATGATGTTGATTCAGGACTTCTAAGTTACAAACTCCAAGCCCATGATACCGATGACACCGAGGACTTTTTTCAGTTTAAACTAGAAATAGATAAGCAATACATAAGTACGCAGCTGTACACTTACCCCATCAGCATCGAAACCAACTCAGATGACGTTCCAGTGCTGACTAATGAGAGGCTGGTGGTGCTGGAGGGGAACGAAAGCATGCTGAATAAAGAATATCTCTGGGTCCAGACGCCGAGGAGCACCGACTTTGTGTACCGGATTTCCCAAGACCCCAGATACGGGCATCTCATCAGGGACTCGCCTCCTGGCGTGCCAAGATTTGAGGGAGCCATCCGAGTCTTCAGCAATGAGGACTTACTGTTGAACAGACTCATCTATAAACATGACGGCTCTGGGACCAGCCAGGATCAGTTCTCTTTTCTCGTGTACAAAGACGCCAAGGACAGCACCCGCATACATTCCGAAGGAGACGAGGTCCTCAGCGGAATATTCAATATCGTAATTCAATCGAGTAACGATCACGTGCCCAAGAGGGTCGTCGACAAAACCTTTAACGTGGTCAGAAACGGCCAGCGTTTGCTGACCACCGACGATATCCTGTTTAACGACGAGGACCCGAATTTTAACGACACCCAGTTGGTTTACAACCGAGTGGGAATCCTCTCAGGTAGACTAGTCTCATCTGCAGACCCCTCGCAGCCCCTTTACCGTTTCACACAGGCGGACCTGAGAGACGGGGGAGTCCTGTTCGTCCATCACGGCGCCGATCGGGATCGGTTTCAACTGCAGGTGTCCGACGGCCTGCACAAGACCACGGCCCTGCTCCAGGTGGAGGCCGGTGAGCCGTACCTCCATGTAGTCAACAACACCATGACCGTCGTAGACCATGGCAGCGCCAAGGTCCTAGACACCAGCCTGCTGGGCACCGACTCCAACATGGACATCAGACGAGCCGCCGAAATCATGTACGAAATCAACGAGCCTCCTCGCGCTGGCCGGATCTTCGTCAGTGGAATCGAAGCCACCGAGTTCACCCAAGACGACCTGAAGAAAGGCGTGGTGTCCTACGAGCACAGTGATCAAAGCCTCCCCTCCGTGGATTCATTCAGTTTCACGGTGCATGCCAAAGGACTGTCTGAGGAGGGAACCTTCAGAATTAAAATCCTTAAGCAAGGATATTTCTCTGAGCCGCAGGTCACCATCAACGAGGTCATCGTTGGGTACGAGGAGGAACATTTGTTTATCGATCAGCATCATCTGAAGGTAAGAAGTTCTGCTTTATGTTTGGTGATGTTTGTAGACCCATTAGAGCTGAACACGAATAGAGCTCCTGATTGAATCAACTGTAAATATTGAGAACCATGAGATGAACATCCAAATATTCCTCGTACCAGTTAACAGTCACCTTGGTAATGTCTTGTAAAGGTGGGGCTAGGGGGTCATTTCACTCTAGGGTTAATTAAGGACAACTTTAAAAGTTTTAAAACAGGTGATTAGACCACTATCCTCGCTATCTGCTTCAACAAAACGTAGGTCATTCTTCAAAAACCCAATTTATTTTCGCAATCCAGCGACATTCCCGAGTGCCAAATATGGACATGATGAGGACAACGATGACATTGCAACTTCAGTGAAGTATAAGACTGAAAATAAGACATTTTAATCATTTTAATTAATAGATATTCTTAGGGCGGCAGGGTGGCTTAGTGGTTTAGCATGTTCTCCTCTCAGTACTAGGGATTCCCGGTTCGAATCCTCATCTGGGTGGAGTTTCCATGTTCTCCCCGTGTCCGCGTGGGTTTCCTCCGGGTTCTCCGGTTTCCTCCCACAGTCCAAAAACATGGATCAAGTTAATTGAGTTCTCCAAATTGCCCCATATAGAGTGTGTTTGTGTGAGTGAGTGTGTGCCCAGCGAAGGATTGGCGCCCTGTCCTGGGTGTATCTGCCCAGCGCCCGAAACGTTCTCCCCTGGATGGGCATGGTGAACCCCCCCCACCGCGACCCTACTAAAGGATAAAGCAGAAGATAATGAATGAATGAATAATTAAGACATATTCTTAATTCCGTGCAAACGCTTAAACCCATCGTACCGTTTTCCAGGTGGAGCAGGCCGACATCCTGCCGTCCGAGATGACGTTCAGCATTAAGGAGCCCCCAGCTCTGGGGCACGTGGTGAGATTCATCAACGGCTCTGACAGCATGGTGGACTACGTCCAGAGCTTCACGCAAGAGGACATAAATAACGACCTTCTCATCTACGTGTCGACTTCGCAAGGACGCGACAATTTCACCGTGGACGTCAGCAACGGATTCACCACGGTGGAGGACGTGACGGTCCAGTTGAACATCGTGCCTCGGTTCATACCTGTCCAGGCGGTGAACTTCACCGTGAGGGAGGGGGGGAGCGTGGCACTTTCCGAGGAGGTGCTTAACGTCACACATGCCTTCTACCGAGCCAATCAGATCGAGTTCACCGTCGAGGAAGCACCACTGCATGGACAGATCAGGGTTCAGGACGGGGAGGAGGCCGGGGTGGTCTCCTTCAGCTGGGACGAGGTACGTACAGACCATCGGTCTTCCTTTTTTGCAAAATAACCAAACAATAAGGGAAGCTTTGGTATTTTCGAGGCAGTCTACACTGAGGGCAGTCGTAGTCTTACGCAGCCCAATGTCCCAGCAACCGATAGCTGCACAGGCAGGACGAACCGCCGCATCCGAACCCAGTTATCAACCTAGACCTCAAAGCGCATTGCTCCTCTAGCGCCATCTTCATAGCTACATCAATAAATCCCATTGTTACACGCAGTCCATCTTTATAGTAAGTCATTGGGAGGCTTTCTACAGCCAATCAGATGTTAGATCAGATGTTAGACCCATAGAGTGGAGTCCATGCTTTGTTCTCTGTGAGTGAGTCCTAATTACTTTGCGTGAATAAAGGTTTAATAGCGGTGTTTTTAATTACACCTGCAGAGTCGCCGTCGTTATCGCGTGTTGCTTTTGTCTCCAACGTTCTGAAGTGGAGAGAAAAAAAAACAAAAAAAACCTCCTCGCTAATTCCAAATCGCACCACAAGAAAAGGGACAGATCAAGAGAACCCGGAGGTCGTCGTGGGTTTAATTAAAAAGATGGAGACAGGACGGTACTCGGTCATTCGGGCACAAAGGAATTCTCTTTCCGGATTAGCTGTGTAATTTGAGTACAGCCAGGCATTAAATAACATTTTCTGCATCTTAATTACAAACCATTTACAGGATAATAGTCATCGAGCCGGACTCTGATCTCACGCCGCCGTTTTGGACGACGACTTTGTCTCGGCGGCGAACAGAATCGATGCCTCTCGTGTCTTTGTCTTCTCGCCGCACGTCGCCGTGTAATGGGCCGCGTTGGACCCCGCAGCCGCCGCTGACTGCAGTCCGGAGGTGCGCCGGTGGAAAGAGTGAGAGCAAAATTACGGGGTTCTGATGGAAAGGCACTAAGTGCTGAGTCTCTCAGAGGTGGTTAGGCACCGTTAACGGGGCAGCGTGGGGCCTGGCTTCAGATTCACGAACCAGTGGAAACTCTGACGGCGCGGCCCTGCCGCCTCAAGCCAAAATAAACCGGCTCGTATAATCCCATAATAAAGCGTCTACACACAGCCCTCTCTGTGTGGAGCGTCAAAGGCCTCACTGTGAGGAGGGACCGGTCCAGCTCAGGGAAGAGGGCCGGAGTCGGAAAAGGTCCGATCTGAGCGGCGGTTGGATGAACGGTGAGGGTGTCGCCGCCGAGTTTGGCAGAACGACATCGTTCGCTCGGCCACGCACTTCTCCCGCGGAACATAAAGTGCAGAACACACAGAACATCACCGATGTTCAAACCATTCAGGACTATCCCGGCCTCCTGTTCTCCACATGGTCATTAAACTCTGGAATAGTTTCTCCGAATGACATTTCAATGTGATCTCAGATTCCGGGCTTTACATCCTACAGATCCACGACTCTTAAAGCGGAACCCAGACTGATGGCTCTGGATCCAGAGACACGGCTTTTCATCGAATACAGAACACAATTCAGATCCAATGCATCGCTCTGTGGAAGGAGTTTGGGGAACGACGATTTCTGTTCCATAAAGATACTAAAAGCTAAAACTTGACTCTTAAGCTCAGCTTTGGGATGAGATTGAGAGCCCGGTCCACACTTTGGTCATCGGTGCCCAACCTCACTAATGCTCATCTTACATTAACTCTGGCACTGTTCACTTCACTTTCGCGGCACCCACAGACGTCTCCATACATCCGCGACCCTCCCCGTATCCGATTTCTATTTTATTTAATTTAATTCCATACTTTTTTTTTTTAGATATTTTAATTCTATTCTAGGGCGGCACGGTGGTTTAGTGGTTTAGCATGTTCTCCTCTCAGCACTAGGGATTCCCGGTTCGAATCCCCATCTGTGTGGAGTTTCCATGTTCTCCCCCGTGTCCGTGTGGGATTCCTCCGGGTTCTCAGGCTTCCTCCCACAGTCCAAAAACATGGATCAAGTCAATTGAGTTCTCCAAATTGCCCCATATAGAGTGTGTGTGTATGCGTGAGTGTGTGCCCAGTGATAGATTAGCGCCCTGTCCTGGGTGTATCTGCCCATCGCCCGAAACGTTCTCCCCTGGATGGGCATAGGGAACCCGCCAACCCCCCGCGACCCTAATAGAGGATAAAGTGGAAGATAATGAATGAATGAATTCTATTCTATATTCTTTATTCTTGTAAATATTGCCAGTTGCACAGTTGTGGGAACCTGCACCTGAGCTTTTCACTCATCAGTACACCTGTCCCAGGTGATCCTTCAAACGCACAGACACACCCCAAAATCCTGCAGGAAGGCTTTCCAGAAGAGTGGAAACCATTTTTAATATTTGTTTACATCAGTGATTATCAGTGGCAGCCTCATCATCCGAGGATCAGCGGTTCGAATCTGGGGAATCGAGGACGTGCAGGACGACTGGGCCGTGTTTTCAGTTTTGCGTTACCAACGATACGATCAGCCGCCCACAGCGTTCCCCAAAGAAGCCGCTCCACCTACACAGGCTCCGCCCTCTCTGGTGGAGGTGGCCACGCGCTGCGTGGTGGCCGGTGATCAGCCGTGACTGATTAGCTATGGAAAAGGTCACGGGATCCCAAAAAAAAACGTTCCCCTTCACTTAAGGAATTCCCCGCCGCTCGGGCCCGTGGGCTCGACTCCGCCTTCAGTAGCCCGTCTCCGTCCTTTATTTCTCCGCAGGCTGGAAGGTATGGATGTCAGAACGCCGCGGAACACTAAATTACTTCCATACCGCGGGAGCGCGGGACCTGAAACCGGAGAATAACGAGCGCCGGAGGAAAACGAAGAGGCCTGCGTGAGGCTTATGATCAGACGTCGCCGAGAACCTCTCCGCTCGCTCATGTGGAACCGGCGGCTCCTTCTCATGTGGCGGCGCCGTGTGACGGCGAGGACGCCGGGATTCCACGGCTGAGCGGCATGAGAAGACGCGAGCGCCGGTTTCCCAAAAACACTGAAAAATGGAAGCGTCTGTTCCTGAGGGAGCGGTCATCTGGAGGCCCTTAAAATCCGCTTTCAATGTGGCATTTGCATGTTCTCCAGCATCAGGCTCCAGGCTCAGCCAATCAGCTTTATGGATCGTAATTATATCATCTAGGAAGGCACGGTGGCTTAGTGGTTTAGCATGTTCTCCTCTCAGCGCTAGGGATTCCCGGTTCGAATCCCCATCTGAGCGAAATGAGAAGACGCGAGCACCGGTTTCCTAAAAACACTTGTTCCTGAGAGAGCGCTCATCTGGAGGCCCTTAAAATCCCAGCGTGGCTGCTGTGTGTTCTGGTCCGATGTCGCAGGCCGGACTCCGGAGCCGCCGCCGGCGAGCGCGGTATCACACCGTATTACCTGACTGCAATAAACACCTTTACAAGGCTTCTGCTTTATTATGGTACAGTTCAGCATTATGGATAAACAATGGGTTTATTATTTCATGTTTTTTTTTTTATTCCGCTGCGTGTGAACGCTCACTTAAACAATGTGCCTGTTGTGCGACGTTAAACCGCCGCGCGCCGATAAATAACCAGCCATTAGTCAAAAGTGGTTTTAAAATACACATTACAGTTGCGGTCCAAACCTGCGGGGGGCTGATGCCTCCTCTCGAACGGTCAGCGTTCAGAGAAAACAGCATTCGGGATTCGAGGTTCCGATTTATCCCCAAGGACTACCACATGTTGGGGTTTGGATGCAAACATCTTCCACATGAACATAATCGTCCTCATTTATCCTCCAACCCGCTAATACTGATCCGGGATGCTGCTGGAGCCTGTGGAGACACACGCGCACACACACACACACACACACACACACACACACACACACACACACACACTAACGAACTGGAATCATTTTGTTTGGGTTCTTTATTAAGCATAAAAAAACCTGTGTAGGCATCAGGAGAACATGCAAATTCCACCCAAAATGACATGTCCTCTCCATCCAGGAATTGAACACTGCTCCTTCGTGTCCTTTATTCCGTCCTCTAATGATTAGAACCCCAAATAATAGCCCTCTGTGGGGTAAAGAGGAGTAACAAAGTATGTAGAGAAAATAATGGACTACAGAATACAATCTTAGAACTACAGTCTGTCTTAGGAAGGTGGAGCGTGTGTAACTGAGAACACTGAGTGGTGGTGAAGCTGAGAATATGATTCAGTGTGGCATTTGCATGTTCTCCAGCATCAGGCTCCAGGCTCAGCCAATCACCTTTATGGATCATAATTATATCAATTAGGGCGGCACGGTGGCTTAGTGGTTTAGCATGTTCGCCTCTCAGCGCTAGGAATTCCCGGTTCGAATCCTCATCTGGGTGGAGTTTCCATGTTCTCCCCGTGTCCGCGTGGGTTTCCTCCGGGTTCTCCGGTTTCCTCCCACAGTCCAAAAACATGGATCAAGTCAATTGAGTTCTCCAAATTGCCCCATATAGAGTGTGTCTGTGTGAGTGTGTGCCCAGCGATAGATTGGCACCCTGTCCTGGGTGTATCTGCCCAGCGCCCGAAACGTTCTCCCCTGTATGGGCATGGAGACCCCCCCCCCCCCCCCCCCCCCCCCCCCCCCCCCCCCCCCCCCCCCCTCCCCCCCCCCCCCCCCCCCCCCCCGCGACCCTAATAGAGGATAAAGTGGTAGATAATGGATGAATGAATGAATTATATCATTTATAATAAAGATTTCGGATTGTGTCTGCAGTTGTTGTGCAGATGAAGTCACGTTAACGTTGTGATGCTCCTCCTGCGGTTCTCAGGTGCAGGAGGGTCTGATCTACTACCTGCACGACGACTCGGAGACCACGGAGGACAACCTGACGCTCCGGGCCAGTGCCTCCGGGATCGGGCGCCAAAGCTATCCCATCACCATCGGCATCGACGTGATCCCCGTCAACGACCAGCCTCCTCAGCTGCGGCGCAACACCGGCGTGGAGGTAGAGTTCTGTGCGACCACGCGTTTCTCCTCGTCTCATTTCACTATAGGAATTAAACGGGGGGGCGGCACGGTGGCTTAGTGGTTTAGCACGTTCTCCTCTCAGCGCTAGGGATCCCCGGTTCGAATCCCCATCTGGGTGGAGTTTCCATGTTCTCCCCGTGTCCGCGGGGGTTTCCTCCGGGTTCTCCGGTTTCCTCCCACAGTCCAAAAACATGGATCAAGTCAATTGAGTTCTCCAAATTGCCCCATATAGAGTGTGTTTGTGTGAGTGAGTGTGTGTCCAGCGATGGACTGGCGCCCTGTCCTGGGTGTATCTACCCAGCGCCCCGAAATATTCTCCCCTGGATGGGCATGGGGAACCCCCCCCCCATCCCCATGACCCTAATAGAGCATAAAGCGGAAGATAATAGATGGATGGACATGATACACCGATGGGTCAAGTGATGGGGTACACTGTTCTCCCCGTGTCCGCGTGGGTTTTCCCCGGGTTCTCCATGTTCTCCTCTCAGCACTAGCGGTTCCCGGTTCTAATCCCCATCTGGGTGTAGTTTCCATGTTCTCCCCGTGTCTGCGTGGGTTTCCTCCAGGTTCTCCGGTTTCCTCCCACAGTCCAAAAACATGGATCAAGTCAATTGAATTCTCAAAATTGCCCCCATATAGAGTGTGTGTGTGTGAGTGAGTGTGTGTCCAGCGATGGACTGGCACCCTGTCCTGGGTCTATCTGCCCAGCGCCCCGAAATATTCTCCCCTGGATGGGCATGGGGAACCCCACCGCGACCCTAATAGAGGATAAAGCGGAAGATAATGAATGAATGAATTAATTAATTAAACGGGGGCCCCGAAGAAAAAACCCAAACGGTCCGATGCCGATGGACGGAAAAGTGCATAACGTCTCTTTTCTTTTTCGTAAATGTGTCACTTTTTGACGTCGTCTGTGGTCTGCAGTTACCACGGCAACTCGTAGTTTGTCTGTGGCGAGAGTTCTGGCTTCGGGAAGCGAGAGTGCGCCGGCCAATCATTATTCACCGTTACTTTGCCACAAAATGCAAAATAATGATATGTCTTTTTCCGTGCACACACGCATCTCTGTCTCTCTCTCTCTCTCTCTCTCGCGCGCTCGCCCGCTCGCTCGCTCGCTGCGCCGTCCTGATTTGAAGCGGGAAGCTGTAGTGTTGTCTGACCCACAGCAGATGATCAGACACGATGAATAACAAAGTGGTGACACAGGCACCAGGCCCCCAGATCCTGCCCCAGTAAAACCCCAGCTGGTGTTCATTAGGGGACGCACACACACACACACACACACACACACACACTCACACACTCACACACACACTCACACACATTCTGAATCACTCCTGCACCCGCTTAAACACTCAGCCCTGACCACCTCACTCTACTACGTCACAATCACCCAACCTGAATCACACTCTCCTGGTGGAGGACGCCCTGAAATCAGGCCGAGCCGGCGGGTGATGACTAACAGCCCTAATGGCGTCGTGTTTAAGTTTCCCTTCAAGTGCCATTTTACTTCTTTAAATTCAGATTACATTTCGCTCCTCGATACCAATCAGTGCGACTTATCAAAAATAAAATAAAAAAAAAAAATAATAATCCCTCCTGGTGCCGAAACTCTGACTGTAAAGTGGAATAATGCTGCCATCCAGTGGCGGATAAGCGCATTTTTACTTTGTGTTGTGAGATGTAATACCTTAATGTGGTCACTAGAGGGCAGACGATTTTTTTTTTTTTTTTTTTTTTTTTTTTTTGAAACAACATGCCCCATTGCTTCGTAAAACATAATGTAGCTGTGAGAAGGTCAAGGAGAAGTGTGTGCTGGTTAATTACATTTTGCAGCTCGAACACTTTTACACGACGAGCTGTTGCTTTCACTTCCACCAAATGTAAATGGATTCGACCTCCTTCTTCACCAAGGCTCGGCGAACTGAATTATTTCCACCAGCCCTTCCTCCTGCACCCCTCCCTGTGTGTGTGTGTGTGTGTGTGTGTGTGTGTGTGGGAGGGGGGGCCGGGGAGCAGGAGGGGAGGCCAGGCCGGCTAAATCGATATGAGAGTTGCAGTGCACGCCTCACTGTTCTCCCAAATGACTGGCTCTAGTTAAGAAGGACTTTTAGGCTCCGGCCCTTTCAATTAATGTTCCATTCAGCGCCGCTGCCATTACAGATCCATTAGCGCCCAGCGAGGCCTGAGAGACCGATCACCTCCCGCAACATGTTCCTCCTCCTTATAAAGCGACGAGCGGCTCCCCACCCCAACCCCCCCAAACCTCAACACCACCATCACCTCCCCAACACCACCGCTCCATTTCAGGAATGAGTCATCCTTCAGACGTAGTTTACGGTCCCCTAAGACGCTCTGTCTCTGCTCTGTGTCTTGTGTTGTGTCGTGTTGTGTTTAGCTCCTCGCCGGGGAACAGCTGGACCTCACGAATAAAGTGCTGCGCACCGAGGACCTCGACACCCCCCCAGAGGAGCTGATTTATACCGTAGAGGGTCTCACCAACGGCATGATCGCCCTCAAAGATGCACCTGATGACAGCATCAGGAGCTTCACGCAGGATCAGCTCGACCACGGGGACGTCATCTTCATCCATCAAGGTAGCGCAGCACCAAGCATCACGTGACTCCACCTCCATATGGGTTTGAACAGTTCAACGAAAAAAACCTTTAATCCTCATGGATTATAATTTGAGAGTTAAGTTATTAAGAATTAACTTAAAACTTCATTCATTCATTCATTCATTATCTTCCGCTTTATCCTCTATTAGGGTCACGCAGGGGGGGGGGGGGGTTCCACATCCCCATCCAGGGGAGAACGTCTCAGGTGCTGGGCAGATACACCCAGGACAGGGCGCCAATCCATCGCTGGGCACACACTCACTCACACAGACACACTCTATATGGGGCAATTTGGAGAACTCAATTGACTTGATCCATGTTTTTGTACTGTGGGAGGAAACCGGAGAACCCGGAGGAAACACACGCAGACACGGGGAGAACATGGAAACTCCACCCAGATGGGGATTCGAACCGGGAATCCCTAGTGCTGAGAGGAGAACATGCTAAACCACTAAGCCACCGTGCCGCCACTTAAAACTTCATTGAATTGAATTATAATAAATGTTATATATATATATTATAATTATATAAATGTGATGTCTGATTTATTGGCACAAATCAAACATTAAAAAGTCCATGAATTAGTTCGGTATCATCAGTTGTTGAAGTAAAAATAAGAACGCGACCTCTACAGGCCGCAACACTGGTTTCCCAACACGTGCTCTACCGCCCTCTGGTGGGCAGTGCGGGTATTGCTGTTGAGCTGCTGAAAGTCATTTACAAGAAATCGATTCAAACACTTTTTAAATGGTAATGTTTTAGAATTTAAAAGCAGAATCATAAAAACTTTTTATTGTTTTTGTTTTACATGTTAACACGTGACGTAATGACGGAATGTCCCCGCAATACTGGGAATCATTCAGATAATATCTGCTCTGTAAAAATCAGTGCAGAAACTTTGAGATATATAAATATAAATATATATAACAGGATTGTATGCATGGCGTCCTGCATGGTTTAACATCCTGCCACATTTAATCCAACACGACAACGTTGTGCGAAGAAGGAAAGCACACAGTTACAAAGAGCCGTAACCCACGAGGATCAGAACTAAGCACCACGCTGTAGGGGAAAGGGATAAAGGGGATTAAAAGTCTTCTTGTAGAAGTCACAGTGCTGCAGATGAAAAGACAGATGAAATACAGCAGGACACAGAAGGTTGTCGACAGGGCCTTTCTGGATATTTAACGATGTGACGGGTATCCATGCGTCTGAGCGTTAATATGAGACTCCGTTCTGTTCCATCAGGCTCGGAATCAGGTGGCTTCAGCTTTATGGTGACCGATGGAGAGAACATCACACCTACACACTACTTTGTGGTTACAGCCAGACCGCTGACCATCTTTATGGAAGCTGAGGGCGAGTTAGTGGTCTTTCCAGGTGAGGTTCCTCACATTAACTTTGAAAAAAACCCTAAAAGCAAAAAGGAAGGTTCTTACATCAGAATACGAACGAGTCCAAGTTCATGCCTCCGTCTCTGAGCACGTGGGTCGGACAGTCCCGAGGACGAAAATGAAACGTGTTGCATGCTTTCACCTGAATTTGAGGAATTTCAGAGTAGCCCCATAAGTGATAATCAAAAAATGGGAAATTAGGGCAGTCTAAAACAAAATGGAAAAGAGGGAGAACCCCCCACTTCATACACACACACACACACACACACACACACACACACACACACACACACACACACAAGAGGCTTGAACCTCAGTGCCTTAACTCTACTCACAAGTTCCAAAGTGGTATGCACTCCATTATTAGACACACACACACACACACACACTTGAAACCACACTCACACTCACATACACACTCACACACAGCTACCTTTACACATTCATTCATTCATTATCTTCCCACTTTATCCTCTATTAGGGTCGCGGTGGGGTTCCCCATGCCCATCAAGGGGAGAACGTCTCGGGCGCTGGGCAGATAGACCCAGGACAGGGCGCCAATCCATTGCTGGGCACACACTCACTCACACAGACACACTCTATAGGGGGCAATTTTGAGAATTCAATTGACTTGATCCATGTTTTTGGACTGTGGGAGGAAACCGGAGAACCCGGAGGAAACCCACGCAGACACGGGGAGAACATGGAAACTCCACCCAGATGGGGATTCGAACCGGGAATCCCCAGCGCTGAGAGGTGAATGTGCTGAACCACTAAGCCACTGTGCCACCCCCTTTTACACTTTATTTATGTTATTGCTGATGAAGACTGCAGTAGTTTGGGGAAAGCTCTGTTTTAAATAAATAAATTGTATTCTAAAGTGAGAATCGAGGTGTTGGATGAATCAGATTTTCATTTCTTTAATTGGTCTTTAGGCTCCATGCAGCTCGTGAGCAGGGACATCCTCCGCGCAGCCACCAGTGAGGAGGGAGACGAGATCAGCTACACCCTCACCCGGCCGCCCCGTCTCGGGCGACTGATCAAACAAAACCTGAACGGACGCTTCGAAGAGATCAACCAGTTCACACAAAGCGAGGTGATTTGAGTTCGGCGTGCAGATGTGCTGGGTTTGGAATCAAGACGTTTTTTATTTCCTATGTTATTTTAACCGTGTTTTTAATGTTCCATGAACCGTATCATCAGCTGGACGCCGCTGCGGTGTATTATAAACACCAGATGCCGTCAGAACCCTTCTGGTCGGTGAAAGACTCCGTGAAGCTTGAGCTCTCGTCACCGCCGCGGCGCACCTCCAGCACACCCTCAACATCACGGTGACGTTCTCGGCCCCTCGTCGCAACATGTCGTCACAACTGTGGAGGAACAGAGGTACCGTCCATGAATGAGCAAAACAAAACATGATAGCTTTATCTCATAGAATTTATCCTTTATTGCTGCACTTCCTGCAATAGCGCTGCATCCCCCCTAGGGGGAACACCTTACATAAGACAATGTATGTTTAGAAAGAAATTCATTCATTATCTCCCGCTTTATCCTATATTAGGGTCGCGGTGGGGTTCCCCATGCCCATCCAGGGGAGAACGTTTCAGGCGCTGGGTAGAATACACCCAGGACAGGGCGCCTATCCCTCACTGGGCACACACTCACTCATACAGACACGCATGCATACACACACTATATGGGGCAATTTGAAGAATTCAATTGACCTGATCCATGTTTTTGGACTGTGGGAGGAAACCGGAGAACCCGGAGGAAACCCACGCGGACACGGGGAGAACATGGAAATTTCACCCAGATGGGGATTCGAACCGGGAATCCCTAGTGCTGAGAGGAGAACGTGCTAAACCACTAAGCCATGTTTAGAAAGAAATGATTCCTTGAAATTAAGACCTTCATCCAATGAGACAGGCAGGGGTGTGACCTCATTGCTTTTCCTGTGCTGATGCTTCAGATCTGTCGGTGGTCCAGGGACAATCGAAGGTGATTGACAGCTCTAATCTGGACGCCTCAAACCTGCTAGGTAGTGTCCCTGAGGAGAAGCGCGCAGGTCAAGACATCGTCTTTGAGATACAGGGACTTTCCATCGCATGGCCGCCTCACCGTGGGGGGTGTGGATCTCGCCCGGGCCGCGCCTTATTTCTTGCAGGAGGACCTCAGTAAAGGCGAGCTGGAGTACAATCACGACGACTCGGAGTTTACGTCCGACAGATTCTCCTTCCACGTGCACCTGACCCCCCACGGGCGCCCTCCTCGGGTCTCGGCCGGAGTGGTGGTGTTGGAGGACTCCTTCCTCATTACGGTCCGACGGAGGGACGCCACCCCGCCGGAGCTGGTAAGTTCGGACCTGCTGCTGGAGGCTCTGCAGGGCTCCACCACCGTTCTGTCCAAGCAGCACTTCAACACGATGGACGAGGACAGCACCCCAGATGAGATCAGGTTCACCGTCGTGAAGAGTCCCGCCAATGGGCACGTCGTCTACATGGATTCCAAAACCAGGACCCAACATTTTACCCAGGAGGACGTGGACATGGGTCGAGTGGCATTCCAGAGTGATGGCAGTTTGTCAGACGGCGTGATGGAGTTCACCATTTCTGACGGCAAGTACCACTCTGAACCTTTCATGATGCACATCGGGATCCTGGCAAAGAAGCTCCTTCTGAACAAGGTGGAGGTAATTGAGGTGAGACAGGGTGATGATGAGACCCCAATCACAGAAGCCATGTTGAAAGTCTCCACCGGTGGTCCAAGAGAAGAGGAGGTGCTTTATAAGATCACAAACGTCCCCAAGTACGCCACAGTGATGGTGGACCGGCAGCCAACCTCTGCCTTCACCCAGAAACAGATAAGAGATGGAAGAGTGAGCGTCCGCTTTACCAAATCCACTTCTTCCAATGACACCTTCACCTTCGTGGCGCGCAGCAGAGCAGCTAATATATCTTCTGGCCTGAACATCACAGTCAGACCTCTGGCAGAAGTGGCCAAGGACCCATTGCTTCCACAAGGTACCACAGTCCTAGTGGATCGAAAGCTTTTAGATGCTACGCCACTTGCCAATAAAACCAAAACATCTCCAACCTTTATTTTGACCCGATCTCCAAGAGGGGCACGATTCGTCAGAAGGGGAGGTAGCACAGATGGCCAGGCTGTGGAAACCTTCACGCAAAAGGATCTCGATGAGGGCAGGGTGGCTCTAGAGGTTCTGAACTCCACCGGAGATCCAAAAGTTGAAGGCCAAGACCAGGAAGAGGCTCGGTTTATACTCAAGGCAAACGGAGTTCCCCCTGCGGAATGCATCCTGTCGTTCCGGACAGCTCCCTATGATCCGGCAAAAACCTACGGCGCTACGGTTCTTACCCCGTCTGTGATCAGCCCTGAGAAGAGTAGCACGCAAAGACCCGAGGTAAGGATGAGGGAGGCGCCAGAACATGACCTCACCTCCACTACTGCCTCCACCATTTCCCATAAATCACCCGTCTCGAGACGAAACTCCATTTGGGCCATTCTCATTCCTATTTTCATCGTGCTGCTCCTGCTGCTCCTCGCCGCTTTACTGGCGTACTACCTGGTGCGGCGCAACAAGACGGGGAAGCACGACGTTCAGAACATTTCCTCCAAACCAAAGAACGGCGAGGTGGCTCAGGAAACCTTCAGGAAAACCGATCCAGCCAACAACATCCCCATGTCCAACGTAGGATCCAAAGAGGCAGATCCTGAATTACTGCAACACTGTCGGACAACGAACCCAGCTCTGAAAAAGAACCAGTACTGGGTATGAGAGCGGGAAACCATTGGGACTCCGAGTTAGATTATCCAGACTCACCTGTCGAACATTTCAGGGGCTTTTCCTCAAATCATTCCTAACGGACTCCTTCATGTACTAATGTCCTTCAAATCGATTCTGTCCCTCGTTTGCGTCAGATTAACAGGGTTTGTGTTCTTTAACGAACCGGCTCAATGAAGTCACTCTGTGGACAAAAGTATTCGGAACCCAACATGATTGATGTTCCATGTCGTGTACATTTCTAAAGGCGGCCACTCTTTCTGGGAATTCTTTCCACGGGATTTGGCCATTTTTCATTTTTTATTTATTTCTTTGTTGTGTAAGAGTCTGCTCGCAATCCCAGTTCCAATTCATCCCATGTGTGTCCAGTGGGGCTGAGGCTGGGGTTCCTTATGGGTCAGTCCCAATCCTCCCACTTCTTCGTGGTCATTCCAGATCACAAATAGGCCTTCCCTAAACCATCACAAAGCTGGTTAGCATAAAACAATTCAAAAAACAATTCAAAATGCACTGTTTATACTTTTGTCCACGTTGTGACCGACTAATTTGGATTCGTCCAGGTCCCGTGTTCTACGCCTTGTGCGTTCTGTATACTGCTCCTTTAATGCATCTTTCATTTGGTTGGTTTTTAATGAAACTCTCATGGCGAGCGGTGTAATCGAACCCGGTGCTGTATTTCAGTTAATCAGGTAAATCAGTGCATCATTTGCCGAAAACACGACCGAAGTCTCGTTAACACGGCGCGGCTGATGCGCTGAAAGGTCACTGGTGTCCATTGCTTCAGGTATAAGGTCTACGGCTCGCTGTGAGACTAAGAATTAATCTATAACAAAACGTGGACATGAGCATTACGCGAGATGTTTGAATCATATTTATGTTTTCAGTGAGAAAATGGGGGGAATTTGGGGGTTTTGTATAGAATTTGGGGTCCTAATGAAAAACAGATGCAGATGCTGCGAATGTATTAACACCATTTACTGTTTATTATAGAAATGACGCTTTGCTTCTCTTCAGCTTCACGATTACAGACTGTAGTTCGTCATCGGGGCTTATTAGGGTGGTGGATGAATATCAGCACTGCAGTGTGTAAGTGTGTGGTGTGCTGGTGTGCTGGTGTGAGTGACTTGCACGCCGCCCAAATAACACATCTTAAGCTTGTGAGCGGTCACTGTTGCAGCCACATTGAGGTGATCTGTCTTTAGACTTCAAATGCAGGTCTCACAACCCACAAGTACCACGACTTGATGGTTGGGGCCAGAACCAGCCATGATACAGCCCCCCCCTAGAGCACGAGGGTAAGGATTTTGCCCAAAAGTGCACATTGGCACCGTTTTATTTTTATTGTTATCTCACTGAGCAAGCACACCTACAATAAAGAACACCAATCGCTCCTAACATACTTTTAGCCGTATGAGGTTGTGGTTGCTGAGTGGTGGATGTTGGACTGTCAATCCCAGGGATCAATCCCAGAGTCCAAAATTGCGCCAGGTGAGCTGTTAAAGCAGCCCATCGACCCTCATCAGTCCGTGGATGCTGTATGATGGCTGACCCTGCACTCTGACTCCCACCCACGGGTTGATTTGTACATTCGTATCTGATCCTGAAGTCTTTAAACCGATGGTTTAAAATAGTTGCCTTTATTAATAAGATTTAAGGTGCTGTTCTGTCCATTCTGCATCTGTGATGTAAATTTGTTCAGTTTTTTGGTAAATATCCTTCTTTTTTCTTGCTGTCGTACTTCCTTCCATGCACCATGTTCTTTTGTAGTTTATCTCCATGCCTTAACCCTCAGCATCTCAGTAACCTGGTGGGAACCTTGGTGCTTTTATATGTTATTATTATACTATGTTGTAAAAGAGATGAGAGGTTTTTTTTATATATATAATGAACACAGACAGCGTTCTGCATTTTTTTTTTTTTTTTTTTTTTTTTTTTTTAATCGGAATGCTGTGAGACCATGCGAGTCCTGTGTTCTGCCCTTTTACACCTCTAAATTATGCAATCAGGACTTTAAGTCCAGAACCTTTTTATACACCTAAACGAACACGTTCACCCCCCCCCCCCCCCTCTCTCTCTCCTAGTGGAGAATTAAGTGGAAGATAACAAAATGAGATTTTAAGTTGTCATCTTTTTTTTCCCCCAGAAAGCCTTGCTACAAGATTTTGGAGTCTATTAGGTTCATTTAAGTTACCATCATGAGTCCTTGAGCAAGGCCCTTAACTCCCGTTGCTCCTGGGGGCTCATGGGCCACTGTTTTCTGTTTGTCATCTTTATATTAATACCGGTAAACACCAAGTTTTTGAAAATGTAACCTGTAAAAAGCTCTGTGCAAAAAGAAAAAAAATATGACGTAATGTTGCCCAACAAACACCATGAATAAAAGGTTTAAAATATAAACAATACCTTTGGTACACCAATTAATTATTCACACATTCTTTTATTCTCCTAAACAATGACCTAAGAATGGATTGCTGTGGATGATGGAGCCTATCCCGGCACTCTGTGAGCCTGGTTGACATTGTGGACAGGTTTCCTGTGCATCACATCTATAAAATGTATCTGTCAGTTATTTTATATAAGGTTTATATTATTATATTGAAGATGTATATTAAAGTGTTTTAAATGTTAAGATGATTATTCCAAAAGTAGATCAAGGACATGGATGCATGGATGGATGGATGGATGAATAGGTGGATTGGTGCATGGTATCTGGTTGGCTGTGTGGATGGATGGATAAATAAACATTGATGAATAATAAAGGAGGGAGGGCGGCACGGTGGCTTAGTGGTTTAGCACGTTCGCCTCTCAGCTCTAGGGAATCCCGGTTCGAATCCCCATCTGGGTGGAGTTTCCATGTCCTCCCCGTGTCCGTGTGGGTTTCCTCCGGGTTCTCCGGTTTCCTCCCACAGTCCAAAAACATGGATCAAGTCAACTGAGTTCTCCAAATTGCCCCCTATAGAGTGTGTCTGTGTGAGTGAGTGTGTGCCCAGCGATAGATTGGCGTCCTGTCCTGGGTGTATCTGCCCAGCGCCCGAAACGTTTTCCCCTGGATGGGCATGGGGAACCCCACCGCGACCCTAATAGAGGCTAAAGCGGAAGATAATGAATGAATGAATGAAAAGGAGGGATGTAGATCAGTGGAAGGATACATGGATGGATAAACAAGTAGATATATTCATGTGGTTATAATGGACGGAGGCGGCACGGTGGCTTAGTGTTTAGCACGTTCGCCTCTCAGCGCTAGGGATTCCCGGTTCGAGTTTCCATGTTCTCCCCGTGTCTGCGTGGGTTTCCTCCGGGTTCTCCGGTTTCCTCCCACAGTCCAAAAACATGGATCAAGTCAATTGAATTCTAAAAAATTGCCCCATATAGAGTGTGTCTGTGTGAGTGAGTGTATGCCCAGCGATGGATTGGCGCCCTGTCCTAGGTCTATCTGCCCAGCGCTCGAGATGTTCTCCCCTGGATGGGCATGGGGAACCCCACCGCGACCCTAATAGAGGATAAAGCGGGAGATAATGAATGAAGGAATGAATAATGGACGGATGATATCAGACATCAACACAAATAATAAATGGATAGATGAATAAAAGAACTAATATACAAAGAAACACGTCAATTAATGGACGGATAATTAAACATATTTTCTGATGGAGGGATGATGGATGAAGTAAAGGAAATGCTAACGTAAACATAAACATCCAGCAAGCAGACAGAATATAAACGCTCTGAGTGCAAGGCGTTAGGTGACCAGCAGAGGGCGCCGGAGTTCACGGGATGTTTCCTCCATTAAAGCAGTAGCTCTCGTCAGAGTTTAACGAGCCGCCGCTGCCCTCATTCTTTCCTACACATGGCATTTTTTCTCTCGCTCAGTCGTCTGACTCCTCTGTCTGAAATAACCCTCCTCAGGACGCTGGTGACTGCAGTTATGAAAGTGTAAAGCGTCCCTTTAGTCCCCCTGTTGGGAGTCTCGCGTGATGCACGAGAGTCTTCACTTCCTGTCATGGAGTCCCAGTCACCGGCGTCTTCATCACTTCAGCATGAGAGGGTCAGTTTTCATCAAACTCTCACAATCACCTCCTCACACATCCAAACCTCAGCCGTGGGTCGAGTGTAGGTCCCTCGAAACACACAGGTCCCAACACCTCAGTCTTCATATCATCGTCTGCAGCCATGGACATGAAATGATCTAAACAAGATGTCTGACATCAGGTTACGTAGCGGTGCCGTCCATTCCTTCCACGTCCTGTAGCCTTTAGAACCTGAAGAGCAGCTTCCCGTGACGTTCCCAACATACAGATCCCAGCTGCTGGTGTTGAGCCAGGAATATTCATGTTCCACTCGTGTTTAAGGCGCCTACGCCGGGGTTGTGTAACGTGCCGGCGCGGGTCCGTTAAACGGGAGTTTAGGGTCGCGTGAACTCGACGTGTGCAGCAGACCGAAAGGCTTTAAAATGTGTGTTTGAGGATTTACTGCTTCACATGACATTAGCATCAGAGATGAGGCCATGCATTAGAGCGTTAAAGTTTCATGACGGGCATCCGGGCGAGACATCACACAGAAGGAGACGCACGCTGACTGTAGGGACGTAGATGAAAGTTTGTAAGTTGTAGATTTATAGATTTAGAGAAATGGAAGCTGTAAACAAGCAACAGAGCATAAAGTATGAGGGGTACATGTGGGCAGTTGCATCAGGGGTATGAAACATTCATTCATTCATTCAATATCACCTGCTTTATCCTATATTTGGGTTGTGGGGGGAGGGTTCCCCATGCCCATCCAGGGGAGAACGTTTCGGGCGCTGGGCAGATACACCCAGGACAGGACGCCAATCTATCACTGGGCACACACTCACTCACACAAACACACTCTATATGGGGCAATTTGGAGAACTCAATTGACTTGATCCATGTTTTTGGACTGTGGGAGGACACCAGAGAACCCGGAGGAGACCCACGCGGACACGGGGAGAACATGGAAACTCCACCCAGATGGGGATTCGAACCGGGAATCCCTAGTGCTGAGAGGAGAACATGCCAAACCACTAAGCCACCGTAACATCGCCCTCCTAAACATCCTGTGGAGCTTAATTGTTGTGACCAACTGCAGACGTGTCACATCGAGATCCCTCGCTGGAGTCCCATTCCAGGCTTCACGAGCGTTCATAAGCCGCGTGTTGTATTAATCAGGTCCTGAGACAGTTGGCGACAGAAGTTCCGTAAATTTAGAACATGTGTCAGTAATGTTTCCTCCAGCTGCTGAGCACCGGAGAGCCCGGAGCTCAGAGTGTGCCGGGCCCGAGCGCGGAGTGCTATGCAGCTATGCGGCGGAGAACGGAATCGCAGCGAGGTCACGCACTGAGCCTGCGTTCCATCAGCAGAAGAATAAAGACTTGTTTTTCTGACTTGCCATGACGAACGGCAGGCATACCACGGACCAGCGTGGAGCTCAGAGATCACACTGAACGCACTGTTGTTCTTCAAGTGACAACATCGGCGGCCCTGTGACCGGCGCAGTGGACAAACCGCTGCCACTGTGAAACGTACACTGCGGGAAGAAAAGAAAAAAAAAAACATCCCCATTTTTAGAAGAAAGAGCTCTGATCCGCGATCTGGAACTCATTTAGAGAAAACAGAGGAATGACTGATGATGATGATGATGCTCTCAGTAAACACTCATCATTCATGTTGTGTTTGTAGCAAATCAACTGAGTTTTGCAATTCGGAATGAACAGTACAACGACATTCACACCGGCCGGCCACTTTATTAGTTACACCTTACTGTCTATTGTACGTAGAGAAACAGAGAGACGACAGTCTGTCTTCTCTATGTCATAACTTCTCTATGTCATGACCATGTGACTGTCGTGTGGGCTGTCAGCGGAGTAAGAGATTCCAAACATTCATTCATTCCATTCATTATCTTCCACTTTATCCTCTATTAGGGTTGCGGGGGGGGGGGGGGGGGGGGGGGTTCCCCCATGCCCATCCAGGGGAGAACGTTTCGGGCGCTGGGCAGAGACACCCAGGACAGGGCGCCAATCTATCGCTAGGCACACACTCACACACACAGACACACTCTATATGGGGCAATTTGGAGAACTCAATTGACGTGATCCATGTTTTTGGACTGTGGGAGGAAACCGGAGAACCCGGAGGAAACCCACGCGGACACGGGGAGGACATGGAAACTCCAGCCAGATGGGGATTCGAATCGGGAATCCCTAGTGCTGAGAGGCGAACGTGCTCAACCACTAAGCCACCGTGCCGCCCTGATTCCAAACA
The DNA here is from genome assembly GCA_019802505.1 of Corydoras sp. C115. NCBI lineage: Eukaryota > Metazoa > Chordata > Actinopteri > Siluriformes > Callichthyidae > Corydoras > Corydoras sp. C115. The sequence continues at coordinate 367,229 of JAFMOC010000195.1, read as the reverse complement.
TGCCTTAGTAAATAATGTGGATCGGCATCGAAAATAACAAGCTAAAAACTGTAACCACAACACACACAGTCACACACAGTTTGATTTTTTTACACCTGTGGCAGGGGAACTGAATGAAACACCTGATTTAATGACGTAAGGGGCGTGTCCCAGTACTTTAGTCCATATAGTGTACTCACGACGCAAGTGTATTTGTGCAGAGCATTGACGCAACGCAGCTTTACCGCACCCTGCAACTCACAGGAACATGCGTTCAGTGGTTCTACTTGTTTTCGTAAAACCTTACAACCACAAACAAAAAGAATTTGGTGTAGTTGGTATGTTCTTTCAGAACAGAATAAAAACAAAGGGATCTTACAGTCTCTCTCTCTCTCTCTCTCTCTCTCTCTCTCTCCCTCTCTCTCTCTCTCTCTCTCCTTCTTTGTTATGTACCTTTGATCCCTTTCACGCGCCCTCCTTTTACAAACATACGCTGAATCACGGGTACATTACGTCATTCAGATGGCAGCAGTCTGATGAACATGGAACCAAAATCTTAACCAATCATCAGACTCACAGACTGAACTTCTGAGGAGTCATGTGGAGTTTCTTAGGTTCTGCAGCTCTTTAAGACGGGAATTCTGTCACTAGGCTCATATTAGTAAAGTGTGTGGTTATACATGCACAAGTCATTAAAGCAGCCTGTGGTGAAGGGGCTGTAAAGGGGGTGTAAAGGGGGTGGGGGCTGTGAAATATCGTACATCTCTGAGATTATTTCTAACAGGTTTTAAACTAATAACTTTAAAACAGGGCGGCACGGTGGCTTAGTGGTTTAGCACGACCGCCTCTCAGCACTAGGGATTCCCGGTTCGAATCGAGTTTCCATGTTCTCCCCGTGTCCGCGTGGGTTTCCTCCGGGTTCTCCGGTTTCCTCCCACAGTCTAAAAACATGGATCAAGTCAATTGAGTTCTCCAAATTGACCCATATAGAGTGTGTCTGTGTGAGTGAGTGTGTGCCCAGCGATGGATTGGTGCCCTGTCCTGGGTGTTTCTGCCCAGCGCCCGAAACGTGGGAAGCATGGGAAGTTGCATGGGAAGTTGGAGATAATGAATGAAATAAAACATTTATCTTTTTATTGAGAATGAGAGTGGGGGGGGGGGTGAGGGACTTAGTGAGTGAGTGATTATGGGAGGAAGGGAATTAGGGAGCGAGGTAGACCAAGTGAGGGAGGGAGAGATTGAGGTGTAATTAGTGACAGTCAAAAGGAGATAGGGAGTGAGGAGGAGTGTTATTAAGGGCTTGAGGGAGGAAATGAGGAAGGGAGGAAAGAATAAGTGAGAGAGAGAGAGAGAGAGAGAGAATGAAGGAAACTGAAGAAATTAAAGAAAATTGTTTTCTTCCTAAACAGGAATGTTTGAAGGTCAGACAGAATGTGTGGAATGTGGACTTTGTGTTCTAAGGAAGTGACTGTTGTCTCCTCTGGGAGCTTGGCATCGAGGGTCAGGGGAGGAGTCGGAGGAGGAGTCGCCGCAGACTTCTCTCCTGGGTAAAAACCAGTGAGGGGCTGTGATTTGGGGACAGCAGCCCTGCAGCGACTGACACCGCGGGGCAGAACGAGCCCCTTTTCTGACCCCCAGCTCTCATCCTGCCACATGGTTTGAATTTGTTTGAGAGGCGTAGCTTTTTGGCCGGGACGTGTTTGCTTTTGGTCACTGCTGCGGTGCTTTCAGTCTGTGAACCGTGCACGCTCCTCAGATTATTAAAAAGTTTTTGGAGCAAACGTATCGACGGACCCCTCCCAACGTACAAGTTTGCTTCCAGGGGAATGTTAATCCTACCACGTGGAGGTATTACAGATATGTTCCCGACTCTGTGGCAGTACTTTATGGAAGATCTCCATTTGGTTCCTGCAGAAGAATTTAGAAAACCTGCACAGATCTTGGACCTCAACCTCACAGAGGAACAGGAGGAAGAAGCTTCATGCTCGTCAGGTCTTCTGACGTGAAGCTATTTTCATAAATTTGCACAAATTATTTCCCCCTCAATATGGTTTTGTGCCGATTCGGTCTGCCTTCCTTGTCTGTTTCTTTTGAGGTGTGACCGGCTTCCTGGAGATCTTCATCCATGGCTCTGCTGACGAATACTGGATGGAACCTGAATATTAATTGGACTGGTGGTCCTGCAGGACGCCCCCTAATGGACTCACATATAGTTTTCCAGTTGTTAAATATCTCTACATGGCTGTCCTACACTGTTGTTGCTGCCTGCTGTCCCCCACTGAGTCTGAACATAAAAGGGAGTTTTTCCTTGCCACTGTCGCTTCGGCTTGCTCTTTGGGGGTTTAAAGGCTTTTCATTCTGTAAAGCTGCTTTGTGACGACGTGCTGTTGTAAAAAGTGCGACAGAAATAAATAACTTGAACTTAACTTGAACTTGAAATACTCCGGCCTTACATAAAAACAAAAGCTCCCAGGTGCTTTTTCGTGTGCATGTTTGCATGTCCTTCCCATGTCTATATGGGTGAATTGCTCATTTGGTGCAAATGTCTGAGTGTTTGTGTTTGTGTGTCTGTCCTGTGATGGACTGGTGACCTGACGTTAGGGTACAGTTTTGCAATCTCTTTCATGAAGACTGATGGCTGACTCATGTCTTGGCTGACCTTCAGCCAGCAGAGAACGTGAAGGTGTGTCTGCTGGGTCAGACCTGAAATACAGGCTGAATCAGTGAATCAATAATAAATAGAACACATTCAGTCCGAATCGAACCGAGAAACGTGAATCACACACCAGAACAACGCTTCGGTTCTGAGAGCTCAGTTCTTTGGCAAGAAGGAAATTCATTTGCATTTGATTTGAAAGCAGAAGAACAGGAAGTGGGGCGGCATGTTGACTTAGTGGTTTAGCACGTTCACCTCTCAGCACTAGGGATTCCTGGTTCGAATCCCCATCTGGGTGGAGTTTCCATGTTCCTACGTGTCCACGTAGGTTTCCTCCGGGTTCTCCGGTTTCCTCCCACAGTTTAAAAACATGGATCAAGTCAATTGAATTCTCCAAATTGCCCCATATAGAGTGTGTCTGTGGGAGTGAGTGTGTGCCCAGCGATAGATTGGCGCCCTGTCCTGGGTGTTTCTGCCCAGCGCCCGAAACGTTCTCCCCTGGATGGGCATGGGGAACCCCCCCTGCGACCCTAATATAGGATAAAGTGTAAGATAATGAATGAATGAAAGAACAGGACGTGGATGTTTGGCTTTATGTGGTGGAGTGGCTCATCCTCAGTATCACACGTTCCACCACCAGTGGTTTTTTTTATTGGTAATAACGCATTACAGTTTTGTTACGGCTTTAATAAGTGTCACCACCAGGTGGACTGCACTCTTATGGCCTCTGGAGAAGGTCCATTATCTCTGTATATTCTTATAACATCAGAACCTTTCCCAGAACTTCTACTGTAGTCATCCACGCTACAGAATCTGAGAATGTTCTGGAAGGTCCTGTTTGGGAACCACTGGTTAAGATCAGGAAGGAGTCATGAAAAAATTGTATTTCTAGAATTTATTAACCTCTAATCTCCAAGTGACGTGACTTGTTGGCGTGTACTGGAACCGCTCGGGTTCACGCAGGGTTCGAGATGCTGAGCCGGGTCTAAGTTTGGCCCAGTTATTATTAGCTTAAACTATAAACGGTACTAAACACTCAGTCGATCAATCCGACGCGTCACGAATCGGAACCTCGCCGTGTTTTTTTTTCTCGCTCTTCTCTTTGTGGTCACATTATTGAACCGGGTCTGATGAAGATCCACAGATGATTCCGTTCGTTTCAGTTTGCCGTCTCCCAGCAATAAGCAACTGTTGCACCACTTTACTGCCGCGAGACCCATTTACTGACCACTGCCTCAGATCTTTATATAGGTCTTTGATGTGAGACGAAAACAACCAGCTTTAATTTTTATTGAAGAGAGTTTGCGGTCAGAACCCATGCGGGTCATTCACGTTCCTGCCCTCACGGTCTTTATGAAGAAACTGATAAGGTGATCTATTTTTCCCGCTGTACTCACACAGAGGAATTAGTCCTCCACATTTAACCCATCCCGATTGGGGTTAGGTGTCTTCGCCAAGGGCACTTCAGCCATAGTACTGGTGGGATTGGGAATCAAAGCTTAAACACAAGCCTACAACTGGCTCTGATCTTGTGGAGTCAGGCTGAAACAACGAAAGGGCCTTCCCCAAACTGTTCCCATGAAGGTAGAAGGATACGGTTAGTCCAAAATGCCTGGCTGGGTGTTTAAATATTTACACCTGCGACAATTAAATCACATAATTTCATTCAGGGCATCACGGTGGCTTAGTGGTTTAGCACGTTCTCCTCTCAGCACTAGGGATTCCCGGTTGGAATCCCCATCTGGGTGGAGTTTCCATGTTCTCCCCGTGTCCGCGTGGGTTTCCTCCGGGTTCTGCGGTTTCCTCCCACAGTCCAAAAACATGGAAGTCAATTGAGTTCTACAAATTGCCCCATGTAGAGTGTGTATGTGAGTGAGTGTGTGCCCAGCGATAGATTGGCGCCCTGTCCTGGGTGTATCTGCCCAGCGCCCGAAACGTTCTCCCCTGGATGGGCATGGGGAACCCCACCCCGCGACCCTAATAGAGGATAAAGCGGAAGATAATGAACGAATGAATTTCATTCAGATGACGTCCTCATCACTCATTGCTCAGACTTTTCTGAACACTGACTCTTGACCACACACTAACTCGGTGTGCTCGGTGTTTCTACTTGTTCCTAGTCTTTAAAATGTTGGGGTATTTGGTATGTTCTCCAAAAAAAAAGGTCTTCACTTTTGTCCATGTAATGTCCACTAAAGCGTTAAAACGCACCTTGTTGGTCGCGGTCCTTCCAGCGTTCTTGGTGCCGAACTTGAAACGAAACTTGCGCAAACATTTTTTGGAATTTTAAGGATCGGCCCTCGCGCACAGCGGCGCCTGTAACCCTGCCAGGCCCACGCGCCGAGGCTCGACCCTCTGATGTCACGGCGCGCAGTTGGAGCGCATTCGCGTCGGTTCGTAAAGGAAGCAAATGTTTTGGGCCTCACGCCGCCGGAGCTCACGAACGACCCACATGCTGGGAAGAGGGAGGGGAAGGAGCCTAAAGGGGCAGTATACTCGTAGTGTTTACTCGGGAAGTGTGGAGGAAAACAACACTCCGCCTCGGAACGCCGGGGTAAACTCCAGAGTCCTCAGCCGCTTTCCACTCTCTCACGATGTCTTCCACTCTCTCACGATGTCTTCCACTCCCTCACGATGTCTTCCACTCTCTCCCGATGTCTTCCACGCTCTCACGATGTCTTCCACTCCCTCACGATGTCTTCCACTCTCTCACGATGTCTTCCACGCTCTCACGATGTCTTCCACTCCTTCACGATGTCTTCCACTCCCTCACGATGTCTTCCACTCTCTCACGATGTCTTCCACTCTCTCATGATGTCTTCCACTCTCTCACGATGTCTTCCACTCTCTCACGATGTCCTCCACTCTCTCACGATGTCTTCCACGCTCTCACGATGTCTTCCACTCTCTCACGATGTCTTCCACTCTCTCACACATGTCTTCCACTCCCTCACGATGTCTTCCACTCTCTCACGATGTCTTCCACTCTCTCACACATGTCTTCCACTCCCTCACGATGTCTTCCACTCTCTCCCGATGTCTTCCACGCTCTCACGATGTCTTCCACGCTCTCACGATATCTTCCACGCTCTCACGATGTCTTCCACTCTCACGATGTCCTCCACTCTCTCACGATGTCTTCCACGCTCTCACGATGTCTTCCACTCTCTCACGATGTCTTTCACTCTCTCACGATGTCTTCGTGTGTGTGGGTTTTCCACCTCTATGTGACGCTTAATGCCCAAACGGGACCCTGCTCTGAACCGCAGGCACGTGGGGAAGAGAGCGAGCGAGTGCGACTCGCTTATTCTCAACGGACAATGGCTTCATGGAGAAAGCATTCGCGCTGGCGCGAGAAACCCACCAAAACGCAAACAGCTGTGTTGCTTCAGACTCAGCTGATGTCACATCGAAGGCCCGGCCGCGCCGTTGCCGTGTTTGTATTTACTGTACCGTCGTTGCAGTGGGACGCACACAGGAACACAAACAACACCACCGCCAAGCGTTCGGGATTAGTTCTTTATTAAATCTCTGTGGAAAAAAAAAACAAAACAAAAGCTCTGTTCTCATCAGAGAGCAATAACAAGGTCAACGAACCCCCCCCCCCCCCCCCCCCCCCCCCCCCCCCCCCCCCCCGCACGCACACACACCTTCAACAAACAGTCAAAATACAGAGGGAATTCTGCGCCCCATCAAAGCCCTTCCCTTACAGCGTGTCCAACCCGACACGGGAAAACCCGAAGCGCCCCGGGACGCGGAGCCGCGGAACGCCGGAGGCCGCAACGCTCAGCAAAAAAAAAAAAAAAACCCAGACTCGCGTCTTTCCATTTCCCTGAAATCAGTTCGTGCTAAGAATGCGCTTTCGCCGGCCAAGCGAACACGCGCGGCCCTGACTCATAAACCGTCCCCGAGCCTTGTTTTTCCACCGAGCGCTGTGTTTGTGTGGGTGCTCGGCCAGAGGAAGACCTCCCGAGCCCCTGACGCTCGCCCTCTGTACTGTACAGCGCCGCACACGTCTCATTGGCTTTAACATCTTACACACGCGTGCGGAACACCGACCACTAACGCAGCAGCTCCACTAACTCCTATCCCGTCTGTGAATCTGTGAATTTTATAATCACTTGTCCAGCAAGCCATCTCCCTACTATAACTATAAAGACTCTACGAAGCTGTCGAGGACACACGGACGCAGCGGGGAACGTCCACCGACGCAGTACCACGGGCCGACCCGAACGTCCTCGGCGACGCCGCTACAATTAAGAGTCCGTCGAGTGGCGACGGAAATATAAAAGTGGGCCTTAAAATCGAAAAAAAAAAAAAAAAAAAAAAAAAGTGTTTTGCCGGAGTTTAGGGTGTATCCCAGCAACTTACCACTGGAGTGGATTTTAGGACCAGGGGGTGCTCCCTGTGGCCTGTCAGGTCATACAGATCATAATTAGCATTATGTTTGTGTTCTTAAGTTTAAAGCAAACTCGTGTGACCACAGCTGTATAAAAATCCAGCACCGTGCCCCGTTTTGGACGATGGTGTACCTCCATCTCTGCGGAAACAGTTTGGGGAAGTTTGTGTTCCGGCGTATCTATACCCCCAGTGCGTGAAGCCAAGGTCCTCAAACAGATAGATGGGTACGTTTAACCCTATTGAGCACCTTTTGGAGGAACTAAGACAGAGATCTGACCTCAGCACGCTCTTCTGGAGGAATAGATAAGCCTCAACTGGCCTCCGTCGGACGGAACGGAGCTCCTGTGGGATCCTGTGTCCCATACGGTGTATAGAAACAGAGCGACGAATAATTAATATGCATATATGACGGAAATATTGGATTAACACATGCCCCCTAAGCCTCATGGCAGTGTGGATGCTCCACAGTGGGTTTGGTCCGAAGTCTACCCGAGTCTTTCTCTTTAACCCTATAGTTTTAAGATCTGCTATATTAATACAAAACATACAATATATATCTAATTTGCATCCCTTTGGGCTCCTCGCTCTAATCAACTGCATCTTCACATCTCCGCACACCGTTGCCACATGGAGTACCGGCTAACAGCTCCCCCCCGTTAACACTCTACGTCGCTCTGCTTGCAGCATGTTATGACACGTCATGTGCATCGCGTGCTCCCCCGGTGTCGTAGGTGGGTACTGCAATCTTCCGGAAGCACTAATTCTGGGTAACAAGTTTGTATTTTTCCCCTCACAGCCTGAATGGAGTGACAAAACCAACGCAAGGCTTTAAAGGCACGTCGTGTGGAAAAGCTTGAAGGTGTGACTATATGCAAACTGCGAGTGAAGCGCTGTGATGTCTCCCTGAACGGGTTCGAGGAGGAGAACAAGCACATGCACCGGCTCCATAATGACCTGCATTACGAACTAATAAAAAAAAAAAAAAAAAAAAGGTCCGCGTCAGAATAACGTTAAGACTCTTCTCTGCGAACACATTTAAATTAAATGCCACGTTTCATCTCAAGGCAACCGTGTGAGACTCTGAATGTCATGTCATGAATGCCATGTAAGGAAGTGATAACACGGCCAGCCTTTGGGCCCCTGGCGTGGAAATTTTGGTAACGTCCTCATAAACGTTTCGATAAGTCCAGCGAGTTCGACGCAGTCCGTCCCCATAACTCAAGACATACGAAGCCTTCTTGGGCTCTTCATGCTCCCGATGTCGTTAAGCGGAGGTCTCTCCATCCTCTAGAGGTTGTCGTACATGTGGAGGGTCCTCTCCAGCTGCACCACCACGCTCTGGTAGAAGGTGATCTGCTGCCGAAGGTAGGCCTGCATCATGTCCTTGAAGTCCACCTCTCGGCGCTGGTGGAAGTGGTTCATCTCGGCCTGCAGCGCGAAGCCCACCGTCCTGCAGCGCTTCCGAATGCCGTCCGCCTCCGCCTGGTCCATCTTCCCCTCGTCGCTCATGCGCTGCGACTCCTTCACCTTCGCGAAGGCACCTGCGGGAAGAGTTTAACACGAACTTGTTAAAAACTTTTTAAAGAATCCCCCACCGCATCTCTTACAGACCTAAACCACCTAAAGCGTGACAGGAACGTATGTATGACTACGTACACATCGGCCACGTTACGGTACCCTCATCATCTATATGATCAGCTCCCCACATTGATACACCATACGTATCACCACAGAGGAAGTGTTATTTAGGTGGTGGATCATGTTCAGCGCCTTGTTGAACAATCAGAAGCCACAATTCCACTGCTGCCTCTTTTGGGACGTGCATATTCATGCATGATGTAAACTCTACCACGATGTTTCCTGTTATCAGCTGATCGCAGCATTCCACGGCGCAGCGTCGCGATACCGACGGGCAGACGTGATGTGTTCAGACGATACTGCGGTTCAGAATCAAACTGCCTCCTCGAGGCACGGCACGTGAAAATGAATCCAGAACAGCGATGCGAATAGCCTTACGGTGATGTTCATATGACACGCCGCCCCACACTTAGGTCTTAATTGGACATCCTGCCCCACAGGGACAGTGAACACTTGTCCAATCTGTGAACGTCTGACCTAAATTCATGCCGTCACATGTTTCTGTGACTGTGACTGTAACTGTGAGTGGCCCGACTGAAGCGGAACAGACGCGAGTCAACAGAACGCCCTCCGGCTGAAGAACCAGTGGCCTGAAAATCTCCTGAACCAGATGTGCCGGTCGAGCGAAAAACTGAAGCGCCACACGTCACGTACGCATGGGCACGGACCCCGATCTGAACATGCACCGCCCATCATTTAAGCCCAGGACAGACATCCTCACCGAACCCCTCCGTGCCGAGGACGAGCGGGCCCCGGTCTCACGCGGCCCAACCTCCACCCCCTTTGTTATCCGATCTGCTCTCAGCGTTACTTCCCAGCAGCAGCAGCTCATTGTTCCGCAATCTGATTACTCCCAACAATAGTAGTGCAGTTTAAAGCCAAGCCGCCGAGGCCGGTTTAATAAGCCTTTAATCGAATTGATTTTGGCCCGTCCGTCACTCTGACCTCCCTCCGGTTTTAAACGTACAGCCCCGAAAGTCAGTCCATCAGCCACAGCACTGAAGGGACCAGAGTTCTAGTCTGGGATTTAGTTTGGAGTCACGTCGCCATCGCTCCTCCAGCTGACGATATGATTCCCGATTTATTATTCAAGCAGCGCGAAGGCGACGGCAACCCCGACACGTCAGCCGGCTCCAAATGAAACGTCCAAGAGATCAGACACACGATGCACTATATGGACAGGCGTATCGGAGGACGGCATAGTAGTTAGCACATTCACCTCTCAACGCTGGGGTTCTCCAGTTTCCTCCCACAGTCCAAAAACAAGGCTTTAAGGTCAATTGAATACTCTAAATTGCCCCATATGGTGTATGTGTATCTGTGTGAGTGCCCAGAGATGGATTGGCACCCTGACCTGGGTCTATCTGCCCAGCGCCCGAAACATTTCCCCCTGGATGGGCATGAGGAACCCCCCCACAACCCTAGTTCCTTGTATAGGATCAGCAGGATAGATGGTGGATAGGTTGCCTATCCATCCAGAAGAACATCTGTGAGGTCAGAGATGTTGGAAGGAAGGACCTCTGTTCTATTTTATCAAATGAGGTTGAGGTCGCTAGGGACTCCTGGTTCGAATCCCCATCTGGGTGGAGTTTCCATGTTCTCCCCGTGTCTGCGTGGGTTTCCTCCGGGTTCTCCGGTTTCCTCCCACAGTCCAAAAACATGGATCACGTCAATTGAATTCTCAAAATTGCCCCATATAGAGTGTGTCTGTGAGAGTGAGTGTGTGTCCAGCGATGGATTGGCGCCCTGTCCTGGGTGCCCAGTGCCTGAAACGTTCTCCCCTGGATGGGGATGGGCATGGGGAACCCCCCCCCCCCCCCCCCCCACGCGACCCTAATACAGGATAAAGCGGGAGATAATGAATGAATGAATGAATGAGGTATACAGTTACCCTGAGGTACCTCAGGGGTGTGGCCCAATAGTTTTCAGTGCAGATTGATTTACTAAACCGCAAAAAATTAAAACAGTGAGTGAAATTCTGCATTCCAGCGCTTTAGAGAAGCAGAGCTATAAACGAGCTTCCGCTCATTAAATTCCCGTTCGAGCGAATGGTGTCGCGTCATGTCAGAGGAAGACGCAAGAATGCGAAACGAGGAAACCGTAAAAACCCAACCGAAAGGGTGACCCAAACCGACGGCGTGTGACGGACGGGAACTTTATGAGCTCCTTAAACGGCGGCGTGTTTCTGATTTGCTTCGGCAGTGAAGCTACCGGGACGCTGACTGCATCCTGGACCCCGCGTCCTGTAAAAAAAAAAAAAAAAAAAAAAAACGGGCCAATCCGCTGGCTCGGGAACCGATGAGCGGGCGAGCCTTCGATCCGCTGAAGTTTCCAGCCTGCAGTCCGCGTCCAAGCGGCGGGTCAAAGCCGCAGGCATTGTTAAAGCTCTAATTCAGGAGAGTGCGTCGTAAAATACGCTTCAAACCGGCTTTTATGGGCCGCGGTGCGGAACGCGATGTCAGGGCTTTAAAATCCTCCCGCTTCGACTCTGAAATTAAACTCCAGTTCAAATCTCTGCGTATGAGAATGTTTACACTCCTGCATCACAGCGTTCCGCGCCGGGGACACCGAACAGGCCATTTAAAGGTCATCGTGAATGTGAATGACAGGCCGAGGGACAGGACGACGTATCATCACCCTCTGCTTTCATTTCGTCGCCGCCAGCTTTTAAAACCTTATTCCAGGATCGTTTCTCGCCACGTTCCTGCACCGTTGGCGTCCCCGTTGTCCTCGTCATGCCCGTATCTGCACTTTAGGTCCACTCACGGGACGGTGAGATGTTAAGATTCGGAGTACTGTAGGGGAGGGGGCGGTGGCGCGGCCGGCCGCCGTGTTGTTAATGCGTCTAACAGAACCGCTGAGAGGAAACGCTGAAGAATGTCAGGCTTTTTGGCGCGAGCCGGAAAAACAGGCTCGGCTCCCGGTCCGGTTTATCTGCGAACAAACGCGATCGGGCCGAGCGCCGATCCGCCGGGGGGAGGCCGGCGTGCAGGAGTCCCAGCCGCGTGTTCAGACGTGCATTTCGGTGAAACTCCGCTGATCACCTGATCCTGTTAGTGAAACTCTGACTCGGCGAATTTGCTCCATTACCAAAAGGAAAAGGGAATCTCGAACCCGCTCCAGTTACGGTGCTATAAGACGCACTAACGGTGCACTGGTGGTGTTAGTTTAGGTTTTTTGGGAGTTTAATTAGTTTAATTAGTGGTTAGCATGTTCGCCTCTCAGCACTAGGGATTCCCGGTTCGAATCACCATCTGGGTGGAGTTTCCATGTTCTCCCCGTGTCCGCGTGGGTTTCCTCCGGGTTCTCCGGTTTCCTCCCACAGTCCAAAAACATGGATCAAGTTAATTGAGTTCTCTAAATTGCCCCATATAGAGTGTGTTTGAGTGTGTGAGTGTGTGCCCAGCGATGGATTGGCCCCCTGTCCTGGGTCTATCTGCCCAGCGCCCGAGACGTTCTCCCCTGGATGGGCATGGGGAACCCCACCGCGACCCTAATAGAGGATAAAGCGGGAGATAATGAATGAATGAATGTTGAAACAGCATCACGGGGCCCAAGTAGAACAGGCAGACGCCCTACAGATCAGACCCCAACATCGCCCCCCACTGGCATTCGAACCCAGGACCTCCTGAGAACGTGGCTCTAAAGCTTGTGTAGGTGTTCGAATACTTTCGTCCACACGGTGTACGTCGCTCTTCTGCGTAAAATGAGGCCACTGAGCTTTAGATGATGAACCACTCCCAACCTTCACCCTATCCCGGTCACATGTTCGCAATGTGGGTCTTTACAGGCATTGATTGACATTTGTCCTCTGTCTGCTGAATAAAAGCCCTGCCTGCCCGTCTCGGTCCTCGTCTCGGTCCGCGGGGCTGCCGCGCCTCCCGTTCCCACCAGACTTGCACAGATGGAAAGGTGATTTAGGACAGAGTTCTCCGTCCTGCCTCCTCCCACGGCACCCACCATTTCCCTTTTCCTGTTAAAAGAAAACTCTGCAGAGTCCCCATGATCTTCGTTGGTATGTTTAGCCTGTGCCTGTGCCTGTGTGTGTGTGTGTGTGTGTGTGTGTGTGTGTGTGTCTGGTCCACATCAAAGCCACTGGCTTATAGCCCTCAGTAGTTGGAAGTCGAGCTGAACCCCATTAGACGATGTAACAGCAGACTAATGTTTCCCTCCGATTCTCCTCCTCTGTATTCGTTACACTTCCTCGCTTCTACGATTACAGACTGTAGTTCATCTGTTTCCACGCTTAATTATCATGGGTGGACTTAGAAGGCGGGGCGGGGTATGACCACACCCCTGGAGCCTTACTTGGGGGGGGTGGGGGGGAAAATCGAACCCCCATCCTCCATCATCACCTCCCTCATCATTGTCCCAACACGAAGTTCATTCATTCATTATCGTCCGCTTTATCCTATATTAGGGTCGCGGGGGGGGGGGGGGGGGGGGGGGGGGGGTCCCCATGCCCATCCAGGGGAGAACGTCTCGGGCTCTGGGCAGATACACCCAGGACAGGACGCCAATCCATCGCTGGGCACACACTCACTCACACAGACACACTCTATATGGGGCAATTTGGAGAACTCAATTGACTTGATCCATGTTTTTGGACTGTGGGAGGAAACCGGAGAACCCGGCGGAAACCCACGTGGACACGGGGAGAACATGGAAACTCCACCCAGATGGGGATTCGAACCGGGAACCCCTAGCACCGAGAGGCGAACGTGCTAAACCACTAAGCCACCATGCCGCCCTCAACGCGAAGTTAAAAAAAAAGCAATTCCACTCAATGCAAGTGGCATGAATCGGAACTGCGACCGCAAGAACCAGTCCCTGAGTCTCTGAAGTTCTGAAATGACCGCCGAGGCCCATAGTTAGGAACAGGCGTGGTCATGTGACCAGCGTCGTCCTCGGCCGTCCAGACCACAGAGTGGGATGAAGCATGGGGATTAGATGCAGATTAGATCTGAGATCAGAAGAGGAATCCAGGCGATTAATCACGCTCGGCCGCGTCTCCCACAGAACATTTGTTTATTAGCGTTCTGTGACCGTTCCGTACGAGGGCTCCGAGCGTGCGAGCGTGCGGGTGGAGAGCGCCTGCCGCTCAGATTACCCTCCCGGGGTAACAGGAGACCGACACGCGAGAGGCTGCCAGGGTCCGAGCGATTGTTTCCTACACAAACAAAACACCAGCAGGTCCAGATCTGCAGCTCCATGGCGTGTTAGCAGAGTGTTTCAGAGTGAGACGGCGTCCACGTCCACCTGACGGGACAGGCCCAAGATTCACTAGACATACAACATGTGTAAGGACTGAAATACCCCCCCCCCCCCCCCGAATTTAATGATTTAGTGTCCAAAAACTTGTCCATCCATCCATTTTCCATCTTCTGCTGGGGACACACTCTCACACACAACACCTACACTATATAGGGGCAATTATGGGCAGCCAATATACCTTGAATCCATGTTTTTGGACTGTGGGAGGAAACCGGCGAACCCGGAGCAAACCCACACGGACACGGGGAGGACATGCAAACTCCATACGGCTCGGGATTCGAACCTGGAATGTCCGCGGAGAGGCGGACGTGCTGACCGCTATGCCCACATGACTTTTATCCACTACTACAGATGTGTTAATGATAAGGTTCTAAACCCCAGAACCAGAACCTCCATGTCACTCGAGGATCCCAATCGAGGATCAGTGACATCATTCTAAACAAACCCGACGCCGGTAAGGTAGCCAATCGGCGCTCGGTTCGAGCCGCACCACCACCACGCAAAAAAGTCACACACGCTCCTGAAACTACTTCTTAGGCTCCACCCCCTTCTCTCCCCGCTGCTTTCGATCAGTCCCACATGTGGCCCCGACGCCACGCCCGTGGGCCTTACGCAGGGATTCCTGCAGTTCACAAACAAACCGAGTCATCCGTCGCAAATGTTTCTGAAGGGATCGGTGGGGAAACATGTGGCGACAGGTTCACGCCGCCTGCTCCCCGCAGACCCATGGGGGGCGCTAAGCAACCGGCGTTGATGCGGGATCATTGGTGCGCTAATCCCCGTGTAACGTAATTAAATCACACCTGCCCCGTCGTTAGGGCTTCCCGCAGCACGGCGCCGTCACGTGAGTCGGAGGTCAACGACGTTTCCATTAGCAACGTTCCGAGCACCCGGTTCAGTTTATGAGCCATGCAAGAAAATAGGCCAAGGGTTAAGAGTACAAAGAGGGTTCCTCGCTTAAAAAGAACCAAAAGGAACCTACGCCACAAAAGTATGAAGGCACGACTCGGGTTTTGAACTCAGGGACGTGGTATTTTCGACTTCGGATGACGGGACGCTTGACATTTCCGGGAGGTCTGTTTTGTGTTCGAGTACAAAGCGGGGAACCGTGCAGACACAGCTGGGCGAGGTTCTCGATGGAGGAACTAGAACCGTGACTGTAAATCCAGCGGTGTGCTCTAAAAATTTCTCCAGATGTGTGGAACCCCATAAAGCTGCAAAGTGGTAACCAACATGGAATGCGATTTTCATATAACCCGTCAAACGGATCCTATCCCAGCACTTTCATCCATGTACAGTATTCATTCATTCGTCCATTATCTTCCGCTTTATCCTCTATTAGGGTCACGGGGGGGGGGGGGGGATGGTTCCCCATGCCCATCCAGGGGAGAACGTTTCGGGCGCTGGGCAGATACACCCAGGACAGGGAGCCAATCTATTACTGGGCACACACTCACTCACACAGACACACTCTATATGGGGCAATTTTGGACTGTGGGAGGAAAGCGGAGAACCCGGAGGAAACCCACGCGGACACGGGGAGAACATGGAAGCTCCACCCAGATGGGGATTCGAACCGGGAATCCCTAGCGCTGAGAGGAGAACGTGCTAAACCACTAAGCCACTGTGCCGCCCTCAACACGAAGTTAAAAAAGCAATTCCACTCAATGCAAGTGGCATAAATCGGAACTGCGACTGCCAGAACCAGTCCCTGAGTCTCTGAAGTTCTGAAATGATTTGGATATTTGGAGAACTCAATTGACTCGATCCATGTTTTTGGACCGTGGGAGGAAACCCACGCGGACACGGGGAGAACATGGAAACTCCACCCAGATGGGGATTCGAACCGGGAATCCCTAGTACTGAGAGGAGAACGTGCTAAACCACTAAGCCACCGCCCCATATACAGTATACCGTGCGAAAGTGTTGCTTCGGGCTAGACGATGGGTTCTACCGTCTCGGTGTTTCAGGGTTGTCCTTCATCGGGAACGTGTCCGTACAGCGGTCGCCGCGCTCAGGCGCTCGCCTCGCGGCGCACGTCAGTTGCCATGCAAGCTCGAACCTGCCGGGGAACCTGGCAGGACCGAGATACTTTTAACAGTACATGGCGGGAGGGGCAGGGGAGGGGGGTGGGATTGGGTGGGGGTTTTGGGGGTGGGGGTGCCAGCTGTGGATTGTTAGAGCGAAATGAGTGGATCTCAAACATTCCATGAGTCTCAGTCTAAAAATGAAAGTTCATCGGAACCGCGGAAGCGTCTGATTCAGAAAGCAGAGGGTTTATGTTGGGGGGGGGGGGGGGGGAGGTGTGTGGTGGTGTGGGGGGGGGTGGTAGTGTTAAGACATGAGATCAGCTTTCCGGTGTCTGCTTTTTGCGTTTTTCGAGCGACTGCGGCTATAAACTGCGTTTGAAGTGACTGCTGCGCAGACGAGACACTCGCCGGCCACTTTATTAGGTTCAACCCTGCCCCGGTTCCTGCACTCGAGAATACATTCTTTTTTTTTTTTGGTTCTAGAGCGCTCTGCTTCTCAACGTCTCGTATACGGTTCTCTCCAAGGAGCAGGTATTATTAGGGTGGAGGGGGGTGCAAGTGTGTGTGTAATGGTGCTGCTGTACATTTGTACATTCATTCATTCATTATCTTCCGCTTTATCCTATATTAGGGTCACGGGGGGGGGGTTGCCCATGGGGTTCCCCATGCCCATCCAGGGGAGAACGTTTCGGGCGCTGGGCAGATAGACCCAGGACAGGACGCCCATCTATCGCTGGACACACACTCACTCACACAGACACACTCTATATGGGGCAATTTGGAGAACTCAATTGACTTGATCCATGTTTTTGGACTGTGGGAGGAAACCGGAGAACCCAGAGGAAACCCATGCGGACACGGGGAGAACATGGAAACTCCACCCGGATGGGGATTCGAACCGGGAATCCCTAGTGCTGAGAGGAGAACGTGCTAAACCACTAAGCCACCATGTTGCCTGCTGCTGTACAGCTGCTGCTAAATGGTTGCACCACCATCATCCAGCATGCGGCGCCGACGGAGGATTAAAGAACAACGAACACAAACTGGTCAGCAACCGATGACCTACCATCACATCGGAGGTGGAGCATCTGAGGTGGAGATACAGAGGTTAAACTCCAGCTGCACACCACGCCACCAACCATCAAGTGTCACTACTGTACTGAGAAGCATCCACCACCCTAATAATACCTGCTCTGTCCATGGTCCTGATGATCAGCAAACAGGATAAAGAAATGGATGGACTACAAAATGGAACTGTAGAACTACAAAGTCCATCTGTATGGTAAGCCAAGAAGTGGGCGTGGTTAATAAAGATCAAAGAAAGGAAAACGGTGGAGATACGTTACCTTTCTGTAAATGGATGATGTCTGGGAAGTTGGACAGCAGCCCCTGGTAGAGCGACAGTTTGTCCAGCATGTGGAACAGGTCGTTTTTGGGCTGCATGGCGAACATCTCCCCGATGTGCTCGTACGTCCGGCCCGTGTGCGAGATGGCGTTATTCAGGGCGTCCGAGCTGTGCGGCGGGTCCAGCATGAACGCCTGGCTGATGGACTGGAACGAGTTGCCCAGCCGCTGGAACTCCTTGCGGAAGCCCCCCAGGTGCTTTCGGACCAGTTCGGAGGCCACGTGGGTCAGCTGCAGGACGCTGTCGTCCATCTTCTTGGCGAAGAACTTGAAGGTGTCGATGCGCTCCTCCACGTCCTGCAGGTCCTGATGCTCGTTGGGAATGTGGAGGGTGAGCATGAAGTGGGCGCCCACCATCTCGTCCTTCTCGGCGCGCCGCTTCCCCAGCTTCCACTGCTTGTCGTCGCCGCACATCAGAAAGTGCTCGAAGCCCTCGTACTGGGACAGCACCGGGTGACTGGTCATGTGGTCCATCCACAGGATGAGCCGCCGCTTCCGCTTCTCGATGAAGTCGTCCTCGAAGCGCCCCGTGGCTTGCTTCTCGGGAAGGTGGGGCACCGATATGACGGTGAATTTGTGCAGCAGGCGGTTGTAGAGCCAGTCGAAGTGCTTGTAGCGCCGGTACACGGGCCGGTTGGTGTGACTGGGGGTGACCCGGTAGGATATATAAGTCTTAATGCCCTTAAATTTGGTCTGCTTGGTGGGATCCTCGATAGAGCAGGAGAACGGCTGGGGACTCTCCTTCCACTCAGGTCCTCGACCCCCCATTTCGATGGTGTAGGACTCGGCAATCTTGGCCATCATGGGAACATCTCCCAGCACGAAGGCCTCCACCCCCGAGCGCACAAAACTGGAGAAGCGATTCAGGTTGCGACCCACCATGCTGCCTTTCCTCGAGCTGGAGATGCTGTCCTGCCGCTCCATGTGGGGTTTGCCCCGGCTGTGCCCGTGCTGATGAGGGTACTGGTTCTGATGGGGATGCCCATTGGCACCCACTGGCCTACGGGGGTCTTCGTCCTCCACCACGGTGGAGGCGTCATCCCAGTCGTCCCAGTCATCGTCGTCGTCTTCGTAGTACTGAGCGGGCGGGAAGTAGGGCTCCTTCCCGGGGGAACCGGCCGGACTGATGGACCAGTCGGTCTGGTCCGAGTTGGAGCGAGGCCGGACGATCTCCACGTACGAGGCGGGAAACAGGCCCCTCTCGCCGCGGCTGTTCTCCCCGCGGAGCCAGCCGTCGATGGCGTTCTCGTCGAACAGAACCAGCTCCTCTCGCTCCTGGATACTTATCTCCTCCTTGTTCTCACTTTGGAACGAATAAAGTGCAACAGCTCGCAGTGCCATCTCGAACGCCCAACGACCAGCAAACAGTAAAACACACACCCACACACACACACACAACGGTCATCCAAACCCAGTGTACTCCGTCTGGATGGTGGGTCACCTCATCGCCCGTCGCAAACCGGACACCACCCCGAAGGGCGCAAAAACGTACACCTTAACCTTCTCTGCTCTGTGGTTCCACCATTCCGGCTTCCCGCGCCAAGTTCCCCTTGTGTGAGTGACACTTATTTCAAAATGTACGGGATATCAAAACGTAAGACGGTAGCTGCGGTACTTGGTTTGGTATGTTCTCCACTTGCGTGCATTTGGTATCAGTTCCTAGAGTCACTTTTTTGGTAAGAACCCGAGGTCGCAGGTTCCACATATCTATCGAGTTCCCTTCAGAGTTCCATTCCTGAGTCCGTTAAAGGTCCGGAACTCGGTTCTGAAGAAACTAAGACAGTGTCTCAGCCGAAAGAAAACAAAAACATTGAGAGAAGTCACGGATCTGAAGGACGCCGTCGCTGCGTCGCAGTCCAGCTGAGTGTCATCTTTAAAAACAACAAGAGTCCAAACCGAGACGGAGAACCGTTCCAAAGGGTGTCCAAATAAAACCGCAGCACGAAAAGGACACGACAGCGGCGACGACGACGACGACGGACGACGGACGCGTCTCAGTGGATTCCGAGTTCCAACCTCATTCCGTCATCAGCTCCATTTTGGGCCAAAAAAAACCCCAGATCTCGCAGTCCGCTGCGCGTCTCGAACCGAGGACATCGTCTTCACACCCGCGTCCTTAACCCACGGCTCCACGCGTTCGGCCGCGACGCAGCCCCGATCGCCGCGTGACGTGGGAACGCGGACAATGGAGAAGTTTTCATGGAGACGTTCGGCTCCCTGTTATTGAGAGTAAGCAGGAATTATAATGCAAACGGCGACGTTCTGGCGCCCTCGCGTGGACAGGTCAGGAGTGGCTCCTTAATAAAATAAAAAAAGCACTATTTTAAACCTGTTGAGGTTTTCATTCATTCATTCATTCATTATCTTCAGCTTTATTCTATATTAGGGTCGCGGAGGGGGGGGGGGGTTCCCCCATGCTCTTACAGGGGAGAACGTTTCGGGCACTGGGCAGATACACCCAGGACAGGGCGCCAATCTATCGCTGGGCACACACTCACTCACAGACACACTCTACATGGGGCAATTTGGAGAACTCAATTGACCTTGATCCATGTTTTTGGACCGTGGGAGGAAACTGGAGAACCCGGAGGAAACCCACGCGGACACGGGGAGAACATGGAAACTCCACCCAGATGGGGATTCGAACCGGGAATCCTTAGCGCTGAGAGGAGAACATGCTAAACCACTAAGCCACCGTCCCGCCCATCCTCTATTATATATTTATTAATATTATGTGGTAATATTTCAGTCAAAGGAAACCGAAACCAGGATTCTGAATTTCAAAGTCAAAATTCATCCATCCATCCATTATCTTCCGCTTTATCCTATATTAGGGTAGCGGGGGGCTCCTCATGCTCTCTTCCAGGGGAGAACGTTTCGGGCGCTGGCAGATACACCCAGGACAGGGCGCCAATCTATCGCCGGGCACACACTCACTCACACAGACACGCATGCGTACACACTCTACATGGGGCAATTTGGAGAACTCAATTGACTTGTTCCACGTTTTTGGACTGTGGGAGGAAACCGGAGAACCCGGAGGAAACCCACGCAGACAACATGGAAACTCCACCCAGATGGGGATTCGAACCGGGAATCCCTAGTGCTGAGAGGAGAACATGCTAAACCACTAAGCCCTGTTGAGGTTTTATTATTCATTATTTTAAGGTTTTGTAATTTAATCAGATATTTGGAATAAGTTGTGGATTTGGGCCGGTGTTCACGGTCCAAAATACGCACTTGTCAGGCACGTAGGGCACTACGAAGGGTGCGACGGTGAGGCGTTTAAACCGGCACTGCGGCGGCATGTAGGGCACTTATAGAGCGCGTGAGGGTGTATTTGGGATGCGACCGGGGCTTGCCCGCGATTCAACGTGAGCAGAGCGCTGCGAGGATACAGCAAACATGCAGTGATCTCATCACTAACGACCCCCAACTACAGGTTTGATACATAATGTCCTTAAACATCGATTAAACATCCTCTGATCGTTCAGCAGAATCTGTTCAAGGTTCAATTGTGAAAGCGAATCGTTCGGAAACGTGGTTGCTAACTAGCTAGCCTTGTTAGCATCTCCACAATATTTGTCAATATATATATTTTTAAAAGATTGCGATTAAAACGCAGTTTATAAATCTCAGTAACATGGTGAGAACTCGGCATCGTGTTTTCCAAACATATTATTCAAACACAACAGGTCTAAGTTATCAAATCGAAATTCAACGGCGCTCATATTAGGAGTTTTACGGTGGTGTTCTGTACTATACTTGTGGGAGCAAGTTAGGAACCTCATGCCATTTAAATTACTTAATAATTGTTTAAATTGTAGTTCATACTATATATATAGTATTATCTTCCACTTTATCCTCTATTGGGGTCGTGGGGGGCGGGTGGTTCCCCATGCCCATCCAGGGGAGAACGTTTAGGGCGCTGGGCAGATACACCCAGGACAGGATGCCAATCCATCACTGGGCACACACTCACTCACACAGGCACACTCTATATGTTTTTGGACTGTGGGACGAAACCAGAGAACCCGGAGGAAACCCATGTGGACACGGGGAGAACATGGAAACTCCACCCAGATGGGAATTCGAACCGGGAATCCCTAGCGCTGAGAGGAGAACATGCCAACCACTAAGCCACCATGCCGCCCTATATATATATATATATATATATATATATATATATATATATATATATATATATATAATTTTATTTTTTTTTTTAGACCTATGTGAATTAAGTGATGACAGAAAATGTGATAGCTGTGTAAGGTGCAGTGCAAAATAAAAAAAAGAGAGTAAAAGATGATTTAATTTGGTCATTTAGATCTTGTACTAATTGTAACTGCCTACTTGAGCAGTTTATATTTTTAATTGTATTTTATGGTTCCTGTTTCGTTTAAGAACATTAACATTAAAGTACATCGAACATCAAGGAGCAACAAGCATTTAACCTGCGCGCTCTTTGATATTTAATGCAGCCAGTGAGGTTTGTGTTCTGTTTGTATAATATTTGGGTTTACATGAGCTTTATTACCTTTTCTAGTATTAAGGTGAATTGATATGAAGATGTAAATTTGTGCGGTTAAACAAGCAAATGGTTATTCTTAAGACTAATAGTTTACAATGTAGAAATTGCTCATTGTACATTTGTTTATGTGATTTATGTTACGGTTGGGTGTAAGGTTACAAGCTCAAGAATAAACCTCATCAGTTTTGGCAAGAATATTTGTGCGGTCGTCTTTAAATCGGAGAGAGCTACACTAATAAAACTTTGAAAGAAAGTCTGGAAAATATCAAAATAATATTCGTTTACATCGCCGTAAATCCTCTAATGTTTGAGCATTTAAATTTAACGTGCACACAGTTTAGGGAAGGCCCTTTTTCTTGCACCGGCATTGTGTATGTGCATGATGTCTGGTTGGGTTCAGCCGCCTCGCCCTTCTGCAGTGTTCAAATGCACTTACAGTGTTGCTCATGTCTGTTTTAGGTCCGTGATGGATGCCCTGACCGAGGCGCTCTCCTCCGGTTTCTGTGTGTCCAGAGAGGTGAACAGCACATCGGCCCCGCATCCTCGTCTGGCTCAGTACAAGAGCAAATACAGCGCGCTCGATCAGGATGAGCGGCGGAGGAGATTTCTTGAGCAGCAGAAAGAGTAAACGCACAGACCGCGTCTCGAACCCTCATCAGCTGCCTGTGAATCCTGGTTTATTATTAAAGATCATTTGTCCTGCAGGAAAAGGCTGAATTATGTCAACCATGCCCGGCGTCTGGCTGACGGGGATTGGACTGGCGCCGACAGCGATGAGGAGGAGAAGGAGGAGAAGGAGTCAGAGGACCAGCAACAGGATACAGCAGAGGATGAAGGAATGGAGATCGAGCAACGAAGGAAGTTGCCCCGTCACTATGCCAACCAGGTAGGCAGGTTGTACCGTAGACGTCTGTTATAGCCTGATCGTATCAGGGTGCAGGAGGGCTTTTTAAAAAAACTCTTGATATTTAAATTTACAGCTGATGTTGTCAGAGTGGTTGGTGGACGTCCCTGCTAATCTGATCTCTGATTGGCTCATGGTGGTGTGTCCTGTTGGAAAGCGCGCTCTGATTGTGGCGTCCAAGGTAAAATCCATACAACTGACATACGTCCACCCGACTGATGCTTACTGCACCAACCTTCACTGTGCCGAGCCATGCTATTGTTTCTGCTGTTGTAGCCTCTCATCCTAAAGGTTTTTATGTTGTGTTTGATGAGATGCTTTGTTGCTCACTGCAGTCACAATGCATTGATCTGTAACTGTGTGTGTGTGTGTGTGTGTGTGTGTGCATTCATATCGTCCTGTTCAGTACATCATGTTCAGTGTGTTGTAAGCCAGTTTGGCGCCCTCTTGTGGTCAGCCGACCCTCTCAGTTTCACAGTGTGTGAATTTTAATCTATAGGAATCAATTTGCTTTCCATAAACTCTTACAAACCATCCATCCCTCCATTATCTTTCACTTTATCCTATATTAGGGTCGCGGGGTGGGGTGGGGGGGGTTCCCCATGCCCAGGGGAGAACGTTTCGGGCGCTGGGAAGATACACCCAGGACAGGGCGCCAATCCATCGCTGGGCACACAGCCACTCATACAGACACGCACACATACACACTCTACATGGGGCAATTTGGAGAACTCAGTTGACCTTGACTTTCGTCCTGTTAAGAAGGTTAACTGTTGGTAGTTAGTAGTGTTTGTCTTAACTCCCTTAACTAACATTAGCTTTACTGGTTTGTAAGAGTGGCGGCACGGTGGCTTAGTGGTTTAGCACGTTTGCCTCTCAGCACTAGGGATTCCCGGTTCGAATCCCCATCTGGGTGGAGTTTCCATGTTCTCCCCGTGTCTGTGTGGGTTTCCTCCGGGTTCTCCGGTTTCCTCCCACAGTCCAAAAACATGGATCAAGTCAAATGAATTCTCAAAATTGCCCCATATATAGTGTGTCTGTGTGAGTGAGTGTGTGCCCAGCAATGGATTGGCACCCTGTCCTGGGTGTATCTGCCCAGCGTCCGAAACGTTCTCCCCTGGATGGGCATGGGGAACCCCCCCCACGACCCTAATAGAGGATAAAGCGGAAGATAATAAATGAATGAATATATATATATATATATATAATTAGTGTATGTATGTCTGTGAGAGTGAGTGTGTGCCCAGCGATGGATTGGCGCCCTGTCCTGGGTCTAATGAAACGTTTCTCCCTGGAATGGGCATGGGGAACCCCCCCCCCCGCGACCCTAATAGAGGATAAAGCGGGAGATAATGAATGAATGAAGTCCTAATGATAATGGATCCTGTATTTCTGTCACAGGGTTCCACGGCCTCTTACACTAAAAGCGGCTACTGCGTGAACCGTTTCCCATCGTTGCTGCCAGGAGGGAACAGGCACAACTCTGCCATGGGCAAAGGTTCGTAGCACCGTCCTCGAGTTCCCTTTGTGACGGTCGAGTCGCGTCGCGCGTCAATTCTGTTGCTGATTCCTTTGCGCAGATTACACCATCCTGGACTGCGTTTACAGTGAAGTGGACAGAAGCTACTACATTCTGGATGTGATGTGTTGGAGAGGACACCCGGTCTACGACTGCTCCGTAAGATCACTTAAACAATCTGACCCGTTACTATCTCAAGAGAAAACTGATGACACACAGAGTCTGGCTTCCTCCCGCTTAATCTACAGCTTCCTGTCATCGGGTTTGTTGCGATAGAGATGTGGTTTTGTCCATGCCGCGCGTGCAGAGGCATGGGAACTGAATACGCTTTTCAGAAGGTGCGAAAGTAACGAATTGCGTTTCCTAATGCACCAGACGGAGTTCCGATTCTACTGGTTGCAGTCCAAGGTCGAGGAGGTGGAAGGCCTGTCGGAGGTTGGCAAGCGGAACCCTGTGAGTGCCTCATTAAGCACGTCGGGAGCACTTTGCTTGAAATGAATACGATCCCGATTTGGGTTACGGCTTCCCGTGATGCTCTGGGAATCTCGTTGCAGTTCCGGTTCGTGGCTCTGAGCAGCGTCGGCTGTACGACCGAGTCCATCCAGAGAGCGCTGGCACACGACTACAGCTTCAGCGTAAGGACCGAGGAGTCATGGACGTTTCATTATTATTATTATTATTATTATTATTATCATCAAAATTCCAGTTCTCATCCGTCTCTCGTTGCACTCGAACCTCCAGGTGGACGGGCTGCTGTTCTACCACCGTGAGACTCACTACACACCGGGAAGCACCCCCCTGGTGGGTTGGCTGAGACCCTATATGGTGTCCGACATCCTGGGCGTGGAGGTTCCGCAGTGTCCCCTCACCGCCAAACCCGACTACGCCTCGCACCAGATGCAGCAGATCCTGGAGCACAAGAAGCCGTCGAGTCAGGTCCGGCCCGCCGAGCAGAACGGGAGATACGAGCTGGAGCACCTGTCGACGCCGGACGGCCAGGCGCAGGGTGTTAACCACCAAAACAGCATGGAGAGCTGAGGGTGAGCGGGGGTGGGATGCACCCCCACACCACGCCACGCCACGTAGGGAAACCTCAGCCTTCATGGTTCTGTGATGAGAATGAGCCCGTCTGACGCAGAGCGGACGGCGTGTTGATGCTCAACCTCCTTAATAGGCTGAGTATTCAACACCATTAGGATGTGGGATTCTGTGACGGACACTGTTTCCTCGGTAACCCCTTGTGCTTGGATCTGTCCTGAGTGAACCATGCTGGTGTTCTAAGGAGGCACTCTTTAGAACACCCGTGTGGTTCTTTTATCTGTTATTAGTACATGTGATGATGAAATGTTTTAGTCAATTTTAATAAATGCCATTTTAATACACATCTTATTTCGTTCTTAATTTTTGCCGGGCTTAATTTACGTGTCCGTATTTAAAGTTCGGACACGCACCCGTCTCGCTACACGCTCCATTTCCTCCACTTACCGTAAAGATGGACTTTGTAGTTTTACAGTTACAGACTGTTTCAAAAAAAAAAAAAAAAAAAAAAGGGCATGGTAGCTCAGTGGTCAGGGTGTTGGGCTATCAGTCTGAAGGTTGGGGATTCAAATCCCAGGTCCACTGAAGTTACCAGTGTGGGTCCTTGAGCGAGACCCTTAACCCTCATTGCTCCAGGGATGTTGTGATGAACCCTGTTCTCACCTTTGGATAAAAGCGTCCAATAAATGACCAAATATAGACTGTACTCCATCTGTGTTCTTTGTTTTTTTGTTAGATCTCTGTTGGTTCTCACAGAACAGGTATCATTTGGGTGGTGGATTGTTTATTGTCTGCTGTAGTTTCCTTTAAACACCTCAGTGACACTGCCGGGATAGGAATAATGCACCGACCACATAATCCCTGCTCTGTGGTGGTTCTATTGGGGTCCTGACCATTAGAGAACAGAGCACAAACAGATGGACTACAGTCTGTAACTGGATAACTACAACGTTCATCTTTACTGTAAGTGGAACAACTTTAAAGTGCACTATATCTACCACAGGAAGTGAGGTCACATACAGCTGAGGTGGTATTAATGCTGGTAACGTTAACCTTTTGGTTTGGTATTTCTCTGGTTGAAGTCAGAGCTCTGGATCGCACGCGGTTTCTGGATTTCGCCACGACGTCAAGAGTTTGTAAAGCAAATTTTCATGCAAATGCAGTCCATACGATGTGCGTGGGCGTCCGCTGCAGATGGAAATAACACACTGTGAGGTGTAAACGCACGGGCCGCTCAGCGGGTACTGATTTCGGAAGCTTGGAACTTCCAACTGTGACCAATGATTATTCCCATTGTGGTTCAATCAGTGAGCATTTTCTCCGATTGGTCAATTTATATATATATATATATATATATATATATATATATATATATATATATATATAAAAAGGGGCAGCACGGTGGCTTAGTTACGGTGGCCTGGTTAGCATGTTTTCCCCGTGTCCGCGTGGGTTTCCTCCGGGTTCTCTGGTTTCCTCCCACAGTCCAAAAACATGGATCAAGTCAATTAAGTTCTCCAAATTGCCCCATATACAGTGTATGTGTGTGAGTGTGTGCCCAGCGATAGATTGGCGCCCTGTCCTGGGTGTATCTGCCCAGCGCCCGAAACGTTCTCCCCTGGATGGGCATGGGGAACCCCCCCCCCTCCCCCGACCCTAATAGAGGATAAAGCAGAAGATAATGAATATTTAAGTGACGTTCGCCTTTCATCACTAGGGATTCCCGGTTCGAATCCCCATCTGGGTGGCGTTTCCATGTTCTCCCCGTGTCCGCGTGGGTTTCCTCCGGGTTCTCTGGTTTCCTCCCACAGTCCAAAAACATGGATCAAGTCAATTCAGTTCTCCAAATTGCCCCATATACAGTGTATGTGTGTGCCCAGCGATAGATTGGCGCCCTGTCCTGGGTGTATCTGCCCAGCGCCCGAAACGTTCTCCCCTGGATGGGCATGGGGAACCCCCCCCCTCCCCCGACCCTAATAGAGGATAAAGCAGAAGATAATGAATATTTAAGTGACGTTCGCCTTTCATCACTAGGGATTCCCGGTTCGAATCCCCATCTGGGTGGCGTTTCCATGTTCTCCCCGTGTCCGCGTGGGTTTCCTCCGGGTTCTCCGGTTTCCTCCCACAGTCCAAAAACATGGATCAAGTCAGTTGAGTTCTCCAAATTGCCCCATAGAGTGTGTCTGTGTGAGTGAGTGTGTGCCCAGCGATGGATTGGCGCCCTGTCCTGGGTGTATCTGCCCAGCGCCCGAGACGTTCTCCCCTGGATGGGCATGGGGAACCCCCCCCCCCCCCGACCCTAATAGAGGATAAAGCGGAAGATAATGAATGAATTAATTTATAGTAAACTGCGGTCTGTGATATTAGAACCTGGAGCTGAGGAGGGTGGTGATCCCAATTGAGCATCGAATGAGTGTAAATGAAATTAATCTGACATTAAAGAATGTGAATAATCGTTGTGTGTGTTTCATTTACAGACGTAGAGCAGATGTCAGGTTTAATGGTGGATGCAGCGTCTGCTTGTTTTTGACGGCGTGCCGTTTCGTCTGCACTCATTATTTCCTCTCAGAGTGGAACAGTCTTATCACATTCTCCTCCAAACCGGCTTTCTATAGAAGTGATTTATTTTTCAAGCAGCTCCGAGTTCTTAGAAAGCACCAAGTGACTAATACCACGACCTCTCGAAACCACAGGCCTCTTACCTCATCCTCCTGACTTCTGCATTCGGTCGCTTCTGCTGCGGGCGGCGCATCTCGCTGTGTACCGAACCCGACGATCGCACCTTTTGATTTGGACATTTTATTCCCCCTCCCTGGCTCCTGACTCTTGCCCTTCTACCCTGCACTTCCGGCATCTCTCGCAGGATGAGGGGTAATTCGGTGAGCTGGATTTGCAGTGACCTGCGTGTGGGTCCTGAGTTCATGTTAAATATTACCCCAAACCGAAGTGACCCCTCACCTTGTCAGCAGACAAGTTAAAAACAAAACGTGCTTCTTTTTTTTTTTGTCTTTGTGGTGGAGCGTGGCGGGTGGTGAGGGGCTGATTTCACCGGTGACATTTTATGAAGAACATCTGGGGCACAGTGGCTTAGTGGTTTAGCACGTTCTCCTCTCAGCACTAGGGATTCCCGGTTCGAATCCCTATCTGGGTGGAGTTTCCATGTTCTCCCCGTGTCCACGTGGGTTTCCTCCGGGTTCTCCGGTTTCCTCCCACAGTCCAAAAACATGGATCAAGTTAATTGAATTCTCAAAATTGTCCCTATAGAGTGTGTTTGTGTGAGTGAGTGTGTGCCCAGCGATGGATTGGCGTCCTGTCCTGTGTCTGTCTGCCCAGCGCCCGAGACGTTCTCCCCTGGATGGGCATGGGGAACCCCCCCCCCCGCGACCCTACTAGAGGATAAAGCGGGAGATAATGAATGAATGAATGAATCTGGAACACCCTGCACACAGCTGTGCAGAGAACGAGCCCTCGAGAGGCGTCAGGTCCAAGCAAGCAGTTTGGGGAAGGTCCTTATGATTCCAGAATTCCTGAAGATGCTGCGCAGGGGCTTCTCGTCCAAAATGGGTGAATTTCTACAGACGCTCCAAAATGTTGTCGAAAGCCTTCTCAGAGGGGTGTAAGCCACAGCTGCAGGGGTGAATGTGGAGGGGTAGAAAGTGACGTCAATGGCTCCTTAAGGTGTCAAGTTAACATTCATTCATTATCTCCCGCTATATCCTCTATTATGGTTCCGGTGGGGTTCCCCATGCCCATCCAGGGGAGAATGTCTCGGGCGCTGGGCAGATAGACCCAGGACAGGGCGCCAATCCATCGCTGGGCACACACTCACTCACACAGACACACTCTATATGGGGCAATTTGGAGAACTCAATTGACTTGATCCATGTTTTTTGGACTGTGGGAGGAAAGCGGAGAACCCGGAGGAAACCCACGCAGACACGGGGAGAACATGGAAACTCCACCCAGATGGGGATTCGAACCGGGAATCCCTAGCGCTGAGAGGAGAACGTGCTAAACCACTAAGCCGCCGTGCCGCCCTTCAAGTGAACATGATTTGTTTTTTTGTTTTTTATTTCAGTAAAGACTGGAAACCGAATGAACATGGAATAAAATAACCTACGGTTTCTGCCTGAACACCCACAAGCTCCATCACGTGGTGGCTGTTTCTAATAATGGTGCCGGGTGGGTGGGCGGGTGGGTGCACACTTCCTAAAATGTGGGATGACTCATGGCACGTCAGAGTCGAATCGAAAAATGATTCGGCTGCAGGAACGAGGACTGAGTAACTCTTTTTGGATCCTGTGCAAAGGGAATAGTGTGGATGCTGCAGACACTGACGCGGGGTGTGAGGGGGAACCTGGCTCGCAATCTCAGTTCCAATTCATCCCATAGGTGCAGCACAGGGCACAGGGTGGCGGTCGGGTGGGGGGGGGTTGGGGGGGCTCTGCGTGGGCCAGACACGTCGTTCCACGCCACTCATCTCCACGAGCCGTGTATACAACTGGTCTTTATGAATGGGAGTGGGCGGAGCCTATTCATCCCACCGCCTTCCATTTACTCCGGCGGGTGGAGGCGGACCCGATTATTATGTGCTGCTCCCCCCGTGGGGGGGCGGTATGGAGTGGGGGGGGCAATTAGGCTTGAGAAATAAGGATAGGGTGGCGGATTTAATTATTCTTCAGGTCAGGGGCAAACGGGCGGTTTGGGAGCGCATGCCTCGGCGGCCGACCGTGCTGTGCCGACTTGTGACCGATAGGGGGCGCGTCGCGGAGTTTTCTTCGCCGGCCGCGTTTTTGGCAGGCGGTAAAGTGAAGCCAGTCGCCTGCCACCAGCGAGCAGGAGGAATCCAGATGTGTGCGCAACTTTCGGGGCATTAATAACACACCCGTGATCCCGGATCTGCGCTGCGCTGCGCTGCGTGCATGCGGCAGCGAGCTGGCTGCCATTAGTCCGACAGTAGTCCGCCCGAGTTGGCCCTGGACGTGCGCTGGTGTCGCCCCGCGGCCGCTGGACCCCGTGCCGGAGGCTTTTTTTTTGACTTGTGCATGATCTTGATCTTGATACCGGAATCGGGTTTTTGTTTTTAATCCTGAACTCAACGCCTTTTCTTTCTTTTTTTCTTCTTTTTTTTTTTGTTATTTGTTAAAACCGCACTCGTGCAGCGTTCACATTCTCGGCAGATCCGAGTTCGTCCGCGATTTTGCAACGTCGACGTTCCGTTCTTTAAAAAACCCGAATCGCCGAAGCCTGGCCGGCGGTGTAATTGGCCTCATCCGCGTTCGCGATCGGACCTGTGAATGAAGCCGCGATTGGACATCGGATGAAGAGATCTGCTGTAATAACAAACGAGAAGAAACACACAGAATGGCTGCCACTTTATCACCGGAGGAAGAGCAGGTAAGTAAAGGGAGCTGTTTTGTTGTTGGGTTTTTTTTTTTATTTTCTATTTCAACGCGTCTGATTTCACTGATTTCCGTCGTAAACTCGACGGGACGGTTTGTATAAAAGTCCGATCTCATGATGTTGATGTGTTCGAACGCGGAGGCGACGCGGCATCCCCTCCGAGCAGGACGCGAAGTCCGGATTCGTACCATTAACATCCACTGGAACATTCCAAGGTGAACGCTTATCGCGAAAACGAACGCCCTCGGTCTAAAAAAAAAAAGAACACGACCAGCACAACGGGCCGCATGTTTTCGGGATCCTTAACACCCTTAAAACCTTTCATGTCTTCGCTTTGTGGCGTGCAAAAGTTGCCCCAGATTGTTTTCTACATTAAAAATAGCGAGTTTCTGGCCGAGGCCCAAATAGTCGCCTGTTGAACATGTAGGTACACTACGTAGTGCACGTGAGGCTCGTGTGCAACCACGCGCCTAGGGCACTCGGCTAGGGGAGTCCACGTCTGCGTGAATGCGTTTGGGATTCGGCCCGTGGTGAGAGCAGGCGTCGTTGTCGTGCGGTGCACTCAAAATCGCAAAGCAGAAGTTTTAATGGCTTCGCCTTTTTTTATTTTAAAGTTAAACGTGGGGAAAAAAAGTGTTAGGTTTACAGGCAGTTCCTAAATGTTCAAATCACGTTACTGCTATTCGCCCCGGGGGCAGAGATCCTGATGGAGAGTCTCGAACAGGAAACGGTCCTTATATAAGTTTCTGTTATTCAGTTTAATCGTTAGTCAGAGTTAACATGGTCGATTATTGCCTTAAAGCCGTGTGTGTGTGTGTGTGTGTGTGTGTGTGTGTGTTTTGTACTAAAACCCCCCAAGAAAAAAGTAACAAAGAGACACAAAACCTGGAGACGTTTGGACAATAGACCAACATTACATGGACAAAAGTATTGGCACGCCAACACTGTTATTATAGGGGGGGCATACTGTTTAAAGTCGCCCCCACTCTTCTATAAAGGCTTTCTACAAGATTTAGGAGGGGATTTTTTTTCTTCATTCTTTGCTTATTTATCCAGAAATGCATCTGTGAGGTCAGACTGATGCTGGACCAAAAGACCTGGCTCACAATCGCCATTCCAGTTCGTCCCACGAGAGGTTGAGATAAGGACTCTTCGAGCGCCCGTCGAGTCTTTTCACACCGGACTCGCTCAGCTATGTTTTTACGGACCCTGCTTTGTGCAAAACTAGAGAGATGGACTGGAATGAGATGGGGTCTTTCTTCTAACATCAGTGTCTGACCTCACAAGAACCTTTTAAACAATGGACATGGATTCCCATGTACACACACACACACACCCACAGAGTCCAAAATCTTGTTGAAATATTTTCCAGATGAGTGGAAGCAAGTACTGCAATAGGGAGAAACTGAAGAAGGTACCATGGTCTCGGTGTGCGACCCTTGGGTTCGGTCATGACCATGGAACGGTCAACCACTTCATGATGCATCTGTTTAGTTCTGACTTGTTTCTTTCTCGCACTGTGAGTTAAAGACCTCACCAGTGTTCTGCTTCCTCAGGGGAGACGTTAGAACCCGAAACCTGGGCGGTGTGGGTTCTTAGTAATTCTATGATTTCGGCCGCGGCGAGGGGTTAACCGACGTCCCAGGCTGGCCGTGTTCACGGTATCAGCTGGCGTCCTAAAGCACTCGAAGCCCTGACTGTGGAATGTACCATCACAGAGAAAGCACCCATTTAGAGAGGGGGCATTAGTGAATCGGAGAGGCAGGGAGAAAGTAAATGCAGACTGGGGAAGGGCTGATGACGTGCGCCTCTTCCTGTTCTGTATTGACTGATGCTAAAATAGACACCATTGACCACAGAGACCGTAAGGTCGTGTGTGTTTGCACATGACGGATCACATGCAGGAAGTCCTGAGCCTCACAGAGGCTGGTATATAACGGCATCAGGGTGGAGCAGCTGAGGACGGGGTGCCGTAAACAACCCCCCCACCCCATGTGGAATGGGAAGGTGCCCAGATACTTTTGTCCAAATGTTGTATGTGTACATGTAGCGGTCATGTGTCCTTTTATGGTGTGGTGGAGGACGTCAGCTGCAGTCCCCAAGGAGAGCTGCTTGGCTGATGGTCAGGGCTGCTAGAAAGCTGTTTGGTGGATCTTCGTCATCGTGTGAGTGTGTGTGTGTGTGTGTGTGTGTGTGGTGTGTGTGTGTGTGTGTGTGTGTGTGAGCATACGCTCAGAATCCATATTATTTAAACCCATCACTCGTCCTGTTGATTCCTTAATGGTGTTGAATGCAGCGTGCTCGTTCGAATCGTTCCGCAGTGCCACGTCTTAATCAGATGCTTTTGTGGGACAGACGCAAAGGATGGACGATGAACATTAAAGAAAGTCATTAGACAAACCTCCTGGGTGGAGTTTCCACGTTCTCCCCGGGTCCACATGGGTTTCCTCCGGGTTCTCCGGTTTCCTCCCACAGTCCAAAAAACATGGATCAAGTCAATTGAATTTTCAAAATTGGCCCATATAGAGTGTGTCTGTCTGTGTGAGTGAGTGTGTGCCCAGTGATGGATTGGCGCCCTGTCCTGGGTCTATCTGCCCAGCGCACGAGATGTTCTCCCCTGGATGGGCATGGGGAACCCCCCCCGCGACCCTACTAGAGGATAAAGCGGGAGATAATGAATGAATTAATGAACCTCATGTCAGAGTCCCTATACTTTTTTAACACTAGAGTATAGTGTGATCAGTGTTAGTGGGACGGACTATTACTGTAAAAGCCAACAACTGTCCTGTAATGGGGTGTGGGGGGGGGGGGGGGGGGGGGGGGGGGGGGGGGGGGGTCCAGGAAGTGGCTGAACTCTGCTGACCCACAGTGATTGGAAAAGCATTAAAAAAAAATTAATAATAATAATTCAAAGCTGTTTGTCGGGGGCGGCACGGTGGCTTAGTGGTTCGGCACGTTCTCCTCTCAGCTCTAGGGATTCCCGGTTCGAATCCCCATCTGGGTGGAGTTTCCATGTCCTCCCTGTGTCCGCGTGGGTTCCCTCCAGGTTCTCCGGTTTTCCTCCCACAGTCCAAAAACATGGATCAAGTCAATTGAGTGCTCCAAATTGCCCCATGTAGAGTGTGTGAGTGTGTGCCCAGCGATAGATTGGCGCCCTGTCCTGGGTGTATCTGCCCAGCGCCCGAAACGTTCCCCCCTGGATGGGCATGGGGAACGCGACCCTAATAGAGGATAAAGCGGAAGATAATGAATGAATGAAAGCTGTTTGTCATCCGTTATTTCCATGTCAGTGGGGTAATGAGAATCATACACCACCTTAATAATGGTTTAATATAATTCAGGTACGAACAAAGTGTGGGGCGAAACCTGGACTACAGAATGTAACTTTAGAACCACAAAGTCCATCTGTATACTGCGTGGAGCTGATAAAGTGGTCTGTGGATTTGTATTGAATATGTCGCGTGTTGGGTCGGCACGGTGGCTTAGTGGTTTAGCACGTTCTCCTCTCAGCACTAGGGATTCCCGGTTCGAATCCCCATCTGGGTGGAGTTTCCATGTTCTCCCCGTGTCCGCGTGGGTTTCTTCCGGGTTCTCCGCTTTCCTCCCACAGTCCAAAAACATGGATCAAGTCAATTGAGTTCTCCAAATTGCCCCATATAGAGTGTGTGTGTGTGTGTGTGTGCCAGCGATAGATTGGCGCCCTGTCCTGGGTGTATCTGCCCAGCGCCTGAAACGTTCCCCCCTGGATGGGCATGGGGAACCCCACGGCGATCCTAATAGAGGATAAAGCGGAAGATAATGAATGAATGAATGAATGAATGTCGCGTGTTAACGGAGAGTTCCGATCGTGATTAAAGCCTCTTGGCTGCTCGGTTCCCGATCCCGTGGCTCTGTGGCCGGCTGTGTGCGAGACCGGCGTCCAGCCTCGTGAATGAGCTTCCTGCTGCATCTCCTGTTTGATAATCACAGCACAGAGCAGGGGCTCCTCACCATCCCCAAGAAAAGGCTTCATTCAGGACCAACAGTTCATCACCGACGCTCTCGACTATCTCATCCGCTCGGGAGGTTTCGTTCCTCTGACATGAACCGAAGAGATAACGTGGAGAAGCAGACAGACTGTAGAACTGCAATGTCCATCTGTACGGTCAGTGCATAATGAGGGCAGACGTGTGGAGGTGGATTTAATAAATCCTGTGATGGGTAACAGTTTAGGGAATTGAATAGGAATCAGCACAGACGTGCAGAACGCATTTAAAAAGTCATTTTAAGTGGCTTTGAAAACAAAACCGTGACCTACTTGTTTGTTTCAGTTCTCTTAAGTTCCAGTTTCACTCATGTTTTCCGTCACCGTACACGATTTCTCAACGCGGCCTACTCCCGCCTTCGGGCGTTAAGATCTTGATTTGAGAAACCGAGACCTGCTGTAAACTTTACAAACCAATGTCTTTAACTCTCGTTGTTTGGACTGAATGAAATGCCTGCATTCAATTTTGCTGATATAAGATGCATGTCCCAAAATGTTTCCCATATAGTTATAAAAATATGGGATAAGATTTTGGAAAAAAAAATGAAATGGAAAAGATCTGTAGTGTGAGAAAATACCCATTTGATTTTAAAGCGTTCACAGGGCGGCACGTTGGCTTAGTGGTTTAGCACCTTCTCCTCTCAGCACTAGGGATTCCCGGTTCGAATCCCCATCTGGGTGGAGTTTCCATGTTCTCCCCGTGTCCACTTGGGTTTCTGCCGGGTTCTCCGGTTTCCTCCCACAGGCCAAAAACATGGATCAAGTCAATTGAGTTCTCCAAATTGCCCCTATATAGTGTGTGTGAGTGAGTCTGTGCCCTGCGATGGATTGGCGCCCTGTCCTGGGCGCCCTGCCCAGCACCCGAAACGTTCTCCCCTGGATGGGCATGGGGAACCCCCCCGCGACTCTAATAGAGGATAAAGCGGGAGATAATGAATGAATGAGTGTTCACAGGGTCCTGTTCATCAGGACAAACGGATGCAGACCGGACAGATGGACTAACCCGAGCTCTAACCCGTGTGTCTTTGTGTTCCAGGCCACCAAACAGTTCCTGGAGGAGATCAATAAGTGGACGAGTCAGCACGGGGTCTCCCCTCTGACGTGGGACGTCGCCGTGAAGTTTCTGATGGCCCGCAAGTTTGACGTGCTGCGAGCAATCGAGCTTTTCCACAGCTACAGGGTGCGTACGTAATTCTGTCACAGAAATGGCACATGAAATCACATCCAATCACATCTCTGACATCCTCCACCCTTCTAAAGAATGCTTTCTCCAAGATTTTGGAGGACATCTGCTGGAATGTTTAATCACTCGTTTATTCAGCAGAGCCTTTATGATGTCAGGCACCGACGTTGGACGAGAGGACATGACTTGGCTCGGGCTGGGATAGGCTCGCACGTGCTGCATCAATTTTAAACGTTCTCTTAAGGTTCTATAATGGTATTTTCACTTATACACAGGAAGGGACCTAATATGCATGCAGCATGTATGTCATGTACAGTGAGACACAAGCCAGGTCCTCTCGTCTAACATCGTGCATGATGAAACATTCCAGCAGACACACTCCAAGATCTTGCAGAAAGCATTTTTCGAAGAGCGGAGGAGATGGGATTTCAAACGGGACGTCATTAATCGTCCTGTGATGTGCAGATGTTCGCATGCTGTGCATCAGCCGGACACAGAACGATGGACACCCTTCTGGTAACTACATTAAAAAGGAAGTGGAACTTGCATTAGCAGCTCGTGGAGTCGTTTCTGAACGGGAGCCTGGTTTGACTCAGCTTTTAAAAGCTGCTTCCTTAAAATAACAAAAGTGAAACTGCGCGATCGTCACGGCCTCAACAAGCACTTCATTATTTCCCGTTAAAATCGCCGAAGAGAACGCGCCGTTCGTACACGTGACCCGCACCGTGAAGACGGACACCTTTGGGACGAATTAGAATGGAGATTGTGAGCCAGCAATCCCACAGACATCTTAGAAGAGTACCGTATTTTCCGGACTATGAGGCGCACCTAAAAGCCTAAAAAATTTTCTGTGAATGGGTTGTGGACGTCTGGGCTGAGGTTTCTGCCGTGACCGTCGTCCGAGCTTTCGCGAAAGCCGGCGTCGTCGCCGAACGGCCGCCCGGTGACGGGACGGACTCGGACATCGATGAGAGGGAACACCGGAGTGCTCGATAGAGAACCAGCTTTTTAATTCAGACACAGAAGACGAGGACGCTGATGGATTTGTGGGAGAAGAGAGATTAAAATAATGTGTGTTTTATCAAGTAGTAGAATAAACCTCAATTATAAATCAGCGTTCTGCATCCTTTACTTTTCTTGTAGATCGTATGTTTTAGCGAGTGCCTTATAATACGCTGCCGTACAGAATAAGTACCGTACAGAAATACAGTCCCTAATTCAGACTGCGCCTTACGGTGCATCAAATACAGAAATAGACCCCGTAATTCAGACTGCGCCTTATAATACGGATAATAATATAGCATATATATATATAATATATTATATATATATATATATAATATATATATATATATATATATATAATATATATATATATATATATATATAATATAATATAATTCTGGGCCTTATGGTCCGGAAAATACGGTAGATAGAGTGGCTGCAAAAACGTGATGCATGAACCTCATGTCAGCGGCACGGTGGCTTAGTGGTTTAGCATGTTCTCCTCTCAGCGCTAGGGATTCCCGGTTTGAATCCCCATCTGGGTGGAGTTTCCATGTTCTCCCCGTGTCTGCGTGGGTTTCCTCCGGGTTCTCCGGTTTCCTCCCACAGTCCAAAAAACATGTATCAAGTCAATTGAGTTCTCCAAATTGCCCCATATAGAGTGTGTCTGTGTGAGTGAGTGTGTGCCCAGCGATGGATTGGCGCCCTGTCCTGGGTCTATCTGCCCACGCTCGAGATGTTCTCCCCTGGATGGGCATGGGGAACCCCCCTCCCCCCGCGCAACCCTAATAGAGGATAAAGCGGGAGATAATGAATTAATGAATGAACCTCATGTCAGAGTCCCTATACTTTTTTAACACTAGAGTATAGTGTGATCAGTGTTAGTGGGACGGACTATTACTGTAAAAGCCAACAACTGTCCTGTAATGGGGTGTGTGTGTGTGTGTGTGTGGAAGGTTAATGAGCTCATCCAGACTGTTCTACTTTATCCCTTATGACTTATTCATAATGATATGACTAAGCTGTTTATTTTGTTCCGTGGAGCTCATGTCGGATGGAGGAGGTGTTTGCTGCAGTGGAAGAAAGTGTTAGTAATTCAGAATCCGATCAGTCGTGACCCGCTCACAACGGAGGAGGGAGGCACGGAAAGTTCAGTGCACTTCGGTGTGTCAGTACCTTAAACAGGAGCTTAATAACCCTCCATCTGTGATCCTGAATATGTCACGCAGGTGACCGGGGGGGGGAGGGGGGGGGTCAATACGGGGTCTTCATTCTCCGTTGGGAATCCTAAAAATATCTGACTCTCTAATAAAGCTTTATACCCTGAGCAGGTACGGTGTGCTGGACGTGGTACATGCGATACGACTGCGGTGCTTCTATTTGGAAATATGTCCAGCATGTTGGTTTGACGGGGCGGCACGGTGGCTTAGTGGTTTAGCATGTTCGAATCCCGGTTCGAATCCCCACCTGGGTGGAGTTTCCATGTTCTCCCTCGTGTCCATGTGGGTTTCCTCCGGGTTTCCTCCCACAGTCCAAAAACATGGATCAATTCAATTGCGTTCTCCATATTGCCCCATATAGAGTGTGTGTGTCTGTGTGTGTGAGTGTGTGCCCAGCGATAGATTGGCGCCCTGTCCTGGGTGTATCTGCCCAGGGCCCGAAACGTTCTCCCCTGGATGGGCATGGGGAACCCGCGACCCTAATATAGGATAAATCCCCTTCTGGGTGGAGTTTCCATGTTCTCCCCGTGTCCGCGTGGGTTTCCTCCGGGTTCTCCGGTTTCCTCCCACAGTCCAAAAACATGGATCAAGCCAATTGCGTTCTCCAAATTGCCCCATATAGAGTGTGTCTGTGTGAGTGAGTGTGTGCCCAGCGATAGATTGGCGCCCTGTCCTGGGTCTATCTGCCCAGGGCCCGAAACGTTCTCCCCTGGATGGGCATGGGGAACCCCCCGTGACCTTAATATAGGATAAAGCAGAACATAATGAATGAATGTTGGTTTGACGTTCCACAGTTTGTCATTTGGCCTCGTCGATTTAATGACTGTTGTTAAACCTAAATTATTATTATTAGTACAGCGATGGATTGGCGCCCTGTCCTGGGTTTATCTGCCCAACGCCCGAAACGTTCTCCCCTGGAAGGCCTTGGGGAACCCCCCGCCCCAGCGACCCTAATAGAGGATAAAGCGGGAGATAATGAATGAATGAATGAGTTATTATTAGTAGTAGTATCTGAAATGACATGTTCTAGTACTAAGCACAGGTTGTGGTTCAGTGTTCTGCTCTGTCATCATGGGAAACGGGATTTCGATGCCCTCAGTTCACGGCATAACGTCCTACGGTACCTCGTAGGAGACGGGAGGAAGAGTTCTGAGCAGTTGCACGCTGGCTGCGTACGGAACGGATGACAGCAGGCCGTGTGGGCCGGAGGGTTCCGTCAGAGAACGTTACGAAAACAGAAAGAGGATTACTCATTACAGATCGCTGCTTCCTTTGATCTGACTGCGCGATCGCTGGCTTTGATAACAGAAGCGTTTCCAGGTAACGGCGCCGATAGCCGCCAGAGCGTTCGGGTACGACTGAGTCACGAGGATGAGACGGCGCGGCGTTCCGACTGCGTCAGCGCTCCACGGCCGAAACTTTGATTTGGATCAGATGTCGTTCAGAGCCGTGAAATCATCCGATGTACGCCTTCACTCAGAACAAAACCCAAATCGAGCCGTCCAAGCTGAGTGGCCACTTTATTAGGTCCACTCTATAGCTGGGCTTTGTGGTTCTAACCTCACATTCTGTAGTCTGTCTGTTTCTCTGTGCACGGTGTTGGTTCCCTTTACTCTCTGTAATTTACATTTACATTTAGTCATTTAGCAGACGCTTTTATCCAAAGCGACTTACAAATGAGAACATTACAGTTAGAAGTTATGGAGAAAACCAACTATACTGTAAATTCATCAAACCTGATTGTTGTAGAGGAAAAAAAAAAGGGGGGGGGGGCAGCATCGAATAACATTCATTCATTATCACCTGCTTTATCCTCTATTAGGGTCGCGGTGGGGTTCCCCATGCCCATCCAGGGGAGAACGTCTCGGGCGCTGGGCAGATAGACCCAGGACAGGGCGCCAATCTATCGCTGGGCACACACTCACTCACACAAACACACTCTATATGGGGCAATTTGGAGAACTCAATTGACTTGATCCATGTTTTTGGACTGTGGGAGGAAACCGGAGAACCCGGAGGAAACCCACGCGGACACGGGGAGAACATGGAAACTCCACCCAGATGGGGATTCGAACCGGGAATCCCTAGTGCTGAGAGGCGAACGTGCTAAACCACTAAGCCACCGTGCCGCCCTTTCTCTACAACAGGTATTTGTTAAAGAGATGCGTCTTCAGTAGTTTCTTAAAACTGCTCAGTGATTCTGTCTTACGGACGGAGTTGGGAAGATCGTTCCACCATTTTGCAGTGGTGAACGCCACGGAGTGAGAATGAGCTCCTCGGTGAGGTGGAACCACCAGGGGGCGATCATCACTGGAGCGAAGTGAACGAGTCGGAGGGTATTTTGAAAAGATAGAGTGAAGGTCGGAGGGGGAAGATCCAGAAATGGTTCTGTAGGCCAGAGTCAGTGACTTGTACTGAATGCAGCAGCTACAGGGAGCCAATGGAGGGACATGAGTGATGGAGTGAAAAGGAGATCTCTTGGGGGTTAAACACGAGTCGGGCTGCAGAGTTCTGAATCAGTTAAAGAGGTCTGATCGTGGAAGCTGGGATACCGGCAAGTAACGCATTACAATAATCAAGCCGGGATAGGACGCGGGCTTGAACGATCAGTTGGGTAGCATGTTCAGTCAAGAAGGGTCTGATTTTCCTGATGTTGTAAAGAAGGAATCTGCAGGAACGGGACGTTTTGATCACATGATCAGAGAGTTTAAGGTGGGGGAGTCTATTGGAAGTCTCTGTAATGATTAGAATTCCCTCGTAGCAGCTGATGATGGTGTCGATCTCGATGATGGTGTGTATCTCTACATTAATGTCCTACACTGTTGTTGCTGCCTGGCCGCTCAAGGAGGATGAGTCCCCCACTGAGTCCTGGTCCTCCCAAGGTTTCTTCCTTAAAATAACACCATAACAGGGAGTTTTTACTTGCCACCGTCGCTTCGGCTCGCTCTTCGGGGGTAGAAATAAATGACTTGAACTTGATTGAGGGAGTGGTAGCTCAGTGGTTAGAGCATTGGGCTATCAATCTGAAGGTTGGGGTTTCAAATCCCATGTCAACTGAGTTACAAATGTGGGTCCTTGAGCAAGAACCTTAACCCTCATTGCTCCAGGGATGTTGTGCTCAACCCTGTGCTCACCTTGTAAGTCGCTTTGGATAAAAGCGTCTGCCAAATGACCAAATGCAAATGTATTGTGTGGAG
Source organism: Corydoras sp. C115 (assembly GCA_019802505.1). Taxonomy (NCBI): domain Eukaryota; kingdom Metazoa; phylum Chordata; class Actinopteri; order Siluriformes; family Callichthyidae; genus Corydoras; species Corydoras sp. C115. The sequence continues at coordinate 325,820 of JAFMOC010000195.1, read as the reverse complement.
ACGTCATGTGGATGTCTTCTCTCGTAGGAGACGCGTCTGCGAGAGGGAATCGTGAAGCTGCAGCCTCACGAGGAGCCGCTGCGTTCGGAGCTCCTCAGCGGCAAGTTCACCATCTTGGTGAGTTTTAATGCACTTGATCTTCTTCCTCACTCCGCAGGGAATCGAACCCAGGACCTTTCTGCTGTGAGAGTTAAACGCACTTTAGTTCTCCTGCCTTCAGCCAATAATATAATAATAACTCGAGATTGCAGGCACACCGAATGCTTTGGGGCAGTCGCTGGCTTCTGGTCAAATAACCAGCCTTGTGACCAGAAGGTCCCCGGTTTGGTTTCTGGTCCCACCAGGTACTATAGCTAAATTTTCCTTGGGCAACGCACCAAACGCCGATACAGGGCTGCCCATGGCTCCGGACACGTGTGCTCACTTTACTCAGTGTGTGTGTGTGTGTGTGTATCCCTGCACGGGTGGGTTAAATGTTGAGTACCAATTCCTCTGTGTGTAAGCACTATAGGCAAAATGGATAACTTGATTAATTTATTACTTTAAAAAATATATATATAAATAATTCTACCCCACAGTACCGGTAACAGCCGCCACGAGCTTCATCCTGACTGACCATCCAGTGAGGTCGGGGGATTTAAGTGCTCGTGCATCGGAGATGATGGTAACTGATTGATCGTCATAAATCTGTCGGGCGTAATGTTGGTGACAAACCTCGTACTGTTCTAGATCCAGAATGTGGTCGAGTTCTCTCTCTCTCTCTCTCTCTCGCGCGCTCTCTCTCGCTCTCTCTCTCATTCACTCATATCGAGTCGGTGTCCAAAGCACTTAAGGCAATCTGCCGACCAACAAACCACAAAAAACGATGACTCATTGGCTGCAGGATGTAATTCGCGGATCCGGGTCGAGTACCAGATGAAGGAAACACAATTACGCCTGATGTTTCCATTTATCAGAACCGTCGTCAGGAACATCACGAGTCGATCGGTGCCCACGTCCACCGGTGATCACCGGAGGGCTGCGGATCCGTTCTGGGGCTTCAGTGGTTGAAGAACTTTGCTGTTAACTGGAAGGCTGGAGGTTTATCGCATCGTCCAGCGTAACTGGGGCTATAAAGTGTGGGGGGGCAGTTAGGGTTTGGGGAAGTTACACTAGGTGCTTTGGTCCTTTAAAGGGATAATGACTGCATTACATGAGGATGTTTTTGCCAAAACTTTAACCCGGGCAGGGTACTGGAGTCCGAGTGCACGGTCAGACATGATGCTTAAGAGCCTGCAGTTCATTCATTGTGCTCATAAAGATGCTCAAGGTCGCCGCGCTGCGCCTCCTCGTCCTCCCTGCCCCGTATGCATCGATCTGTTCATTCTGACTCCCCATCGATCTGCCAGCGATATTTATTTATAGCCCTTTATTTTTAAACATTTCAAGCCTTTTACGTCACCTTTCCGAACCTGGGCGCTGGCTGTTGTAACTGCATTAATCTGTGTTTAAGGTAAAACCTTTTAAATGAATAAAATCAATGACGTTGATTGATTGATTTAAAAAAAAAAAAATTATTAATTTTTTTAGATGGTTAACGTTCATGGTATTAAAACCGAGACTTTTCTTTTCAGGGAGTGAGGGACCCATCAGGCGCTTCCATAGCGCTGTACACAGCGAAACTGCACCACCCCAATAAGACGGGCAACCACGTGGTGCTGCAGGCTTTGTTCTACCTGCTGGACAAAGCCGTGGAGAGGTCAGTGTGAGGATGTTGATGGAATGATGCGATCTGTTTGATTTTTTTTTTTTTTTTTTTTTTTTTTTTTTTAGTAAGTAATTGCGGATGCACTGATGACTGTGTCCTCTCATCTTCGTGCAGTTTCGAGACGCAGAGGAACGGGCTGGTGTTCATCTACGACATGGCGGGGTCTAACTACACCAACTTTGAGCTGGACCTGAGCAAGAAGATCCTTAATCTGCTCAAGGTTCCACCTTTTGTTTCCTCCCAAATCAATTTGTAATGCGCGTGGCCCCCTGGTGGGTTTTTTTTCTCCACTTGTTGCATGTTTTCTGGATGCGATATGAACTTTAAAAGAATGGCAAACGACTTTATTAAGTCTGTTGTTTTTGCCTCAAATAAATGTTCTGGTGCATGTTGTGAGGTTTTAAGTCTTCTGCTCCGTGTGTAGGGTGCATTTCCTGCCCGGTTGAAGAAGGTGTTCATCGTTGGGGCACCGGTGTGGTTCAGAGTTCCCTACAACCTGCTGAGCCTGCTGCTGAAAGAGAAACTCCGAGAACGAGTGGGTTGAAGTTCTAATACACACACACACACACACACACACACAAACCACTGCCTTGCCTGTGGTTGCAGCTGCAGCTACTCAGGAGCCTTTGTTCTGGGCGTTACAGGTTCAGATGGTGAAAGATGACGGACCTGCGGCAGCACCTGCCCCGGGACTGTCTGCCCGAGCACCTCGGAGGCTGTCTGCCCCTGGACGTGCACGGCTGGAACCAGCGGCTGCTGGCAGAGCAGAACGGGATCGTGGACCCCGTGGACGAGCTGCTGGGGATTCCTCTGGGCTCGTCGGCGGTGCACACACCCGGCGCAGACGCCGTCAGGCTCCCCGAGTTCACCGCGTACCTGGCACGGGTTCAGCGAGTCGGACTTTACCAGGAATACGAGGAGCTGCGCAGGGAGCAGCCTCCCGGGACCTTCCACTGTGCACTGTGAGTCAGGTTTTCAGCCAGATCTTGTTTCAGTCGAGTTTGCATGTTCTCCCCATTTCTGTAGAGATTTCCTCCATGAGGGTTTTTTTTCCTGACCTGCAAATCACCCAATTTAAGCTTGGATAGACTCCAGTTTAATAAGGTCCAGATGATTAATAAAAAATTCATTCATTCATTCATTATCTCCCGCTTTATCTTCTATTAGGGTCGCGGGGGGCCCGTCCAGGGGAGAACATCTCAGGCGCTGGGCAGATACACCCAGGACAGGGCGCCAATCCATCGCTGGGCACACACTCAGTCACACACACACTCTATATGGGGCAATTTGGAGAATTCAATTGACTTGATCCATGTTTTTGGACTGTGGGAGGAAACCGGAGAACCTGGAGTAAACCCACGCAGACACGGGGAGAACATGGAAACTCCACCCAGATGGGGATTCGAACCGGGAATCCCTATTTCTGAGAGGAGAACATGCCAAACCACTAAGCCACCGTGCCGCCAATTAATAAAAAAATTATTAATTTAAATTAATTCGATCAATATTGTTAAATTATATGTACTGTGTTTTTTCGTGTAAATGATTACGTCGTTTTGTTCTATTTATAACCCTTAAACGGAAACTGCAGCCTTGTTTTCTTTGTTTTATGTCACGCTACCGCCCCCTGCCGGTCAGCAAAGGAAAGGGCAATCTAAACTGCCTTCATATATTATTGCCATCATTTTTTCAAAATTTTTTATTCATTCATTCATTCATTATTTTCCGCTTTATCCTCTATTAGGGTTGCGGTGGGGGGGGGTTCCCCATGCCCATCCAGGGGAGAATGTTTCGGGCGCTGGGCAGATACACCCAGGACAGGGCGCCAATCCATCGCTGTGCACACACTCACACAGACATGCACACATACACACTCTGTATGGGGCAATTTAGAGAACTCAATTGACTTGATCCATGTTTTTGGACTGTGGGAGGAAACCGGAGAACCCGCAGGAAACTACACAGACACGGGGAGAACATGTAAACTCCACCCAATGGGGATTCGAACCAGGAATCCCTAGTGCTGAGAGGAGAACATGTTAAACCACTAAGCCAGCGTGCCGCCCTGCCATCATTTTTATTTTTATTTATTTTATTTTTTTTGCAGAGCTGCTTACAACCAAGAGAAGAATCGCTACGGAGATGTTCTGTGTCTCGATCAAACCCGGGTTCGACTCAAAGGCAGGAAAGGAGAGGTTTGTTCACGGCCCGTGTCCACTTATTTAAAACAAAATCCCCGATTCTGCAGAATCACCATTACTGAAAGCGTCGTCTTCTGGTTTTAGAGATCGGACTACATCAACGCCAGCTTCATGGACGGCTACAAGCAGAGGAACGCCTACATTGGGACTCAAGGTACGTGAGCTGAGGAGTAAAGCGTCCTCTCGCAGCTTGTTAAATTTGATAAACAAATGCTCTTAAATTTGATAAACCAAAATTTGATAAACAAATTAACTCCGTTATAAAGAGTAGTTTTTATCAGTTAAGACAGATTGCCAAGCTAAAATCTATTTTATTATTTAAAGACCTTGAAAAAGTCATACATGCTTTTATTACAACACGTCTTGTCTACTGTAACTCCCTTCACATGGGAGTCTGTCAGTCTTCTTTGGCCCGTCTGCAGCTAGTTCAAAATGCTGCAGCCAGATTACTTACTGCTACTAAAAAAACGGGAACATATAACACCTGTCCTGGCCTCTTTGGCTTCCTATTAGCTTTACGGTCAAATATAAAGTTTTACTTTTTGTTTTTAAGGCTCTTCATGGTTTGGCACCACTGTACATTAATGACATGTTATGCCCTTACAAGGCACAAAGGTCACTTCGGTCTGTAAATAAATTGTTGTTAACTGTCCCACAGTCTCGTTTGAAACAAAAGGGGGACCGAGACTGTGGAATTGATTACCCCTGGATATTAGGTCGTTAACAGGCATAGAGGAATTCAAAACCCACCTTAAAACCTACCTCTTTTCTTTGGCCTATGAGTTTGGTTAACCTGGTGATCTTCTAATTCTTCCATTTCTTTTCTATTTATTCATTTTAATATGTTTAATGTGTATTTTATTCTGCTGTCCTCATTTATTATTTGTCATTTTGCTGTACAGCACTTTGGTCCGCTGCGGTTTTAAATGTGCTTTGTAAATAAAATTGAACTGAAATTGTTGTCGGTGTGCAATGCGGAACGTGTTGTGATGCCGTGACTGTGTCCAGGACCTCTGGAAAAGACCTACGGCGATTTCTGGAGGATGGTCTGGGAGCAAGGTGTGCTGGTTATTGTCATGACAACAAGGTAAGGAGATGAGAAGAAGCCATTTAAGGGGGCGCTGTAACTGTAGTGGCCACTTTTTTAGGTTTCACCTCCATATACATGTCGTCTTGTTTTAGCCTGTAGATGGATTTGTAGTTCTACGGTTCCATTCTGTAGTCCATCATCTTTTTTTTTTTTTTTTTTTTTTTACATACTCTGTTAGTCCTCTTAACTCTTTAATAATCAAAAAGATGGGTGTGTCTCATAGAGGGTACAGTGATTGGATACAGTCACACCACCACCACCACAGTGTTACTACAATACAGAGAATCATCCACCACCCTCAGGGGGTCCTGATCATCAGAGAACATACTAAGGCACTAACAAAGTATTCAAAGAAACAGATTAGGACTACAGTTTGTAGTTTTATGGACAGAAAGATTTGGCGTCGTCTTCGTTTAATAAACGAGAAGTCTTTATTACCCCCTTGGCTAATATGTGGGGGGGGTTTTGCACACACAGGACAGACGAGGGCAACAGGAGGAAGTGTGGTCAGTACTGGCCGCAGCTGGAAGGGGGTCAGGAAGTGTACGGACACATAGCGGTGGTTAACAAGAAGGTGTACAACAATCAGCATTACAATCAGACTCTGCTGGAGCTGCATAACACCGAGGTAATGCACCACAGGCCCTCTATATAGGGTTGTGCTCACGCCGCAGGCCGAAATCCTGTATAATGGATTAAAATGATGCCTCTCCAAACTTTATGACCTAAAAATCTGCGCCTTATCCGTCAGACGTGTGAGCAGAGGGAAGTGAGCCACTTCCAGTTTCTCAGCTGGCCCGATTATGGCGTACCCTCCTCGGCGCTGTCGCTGCTCGACTTCCTGAACGCGGTGAAGACGCAGCAGAAGAAAGCTGTGAAGGCCTTGGGCTCCCAGTGGAGGGGTCACCCGCTTGGCCCACCGATGGTGGTCCACTGCAGCGCTGGAATCGGCAGGACTGGTAAACACTCGCAGATCTGCCGAGTAGACTAGGACATGTTCAGTTCAAACGCATCCCATAATATTATTCAGCAATACGGCATACTGTAGACCACCGGATAATAGTACAGTGGAATGTCATTATGTTGTGTCGCCAGTTAACTGCATTGTTCTCTTAAGTTTCTTGTAAACATCTGTGTTACGAGCATGTCTCCATGTTGCTCAGGGCTGCATTCTGAACTCTAGATGTGGATACAGCATTATCCATCCATTATCTCCCGCTTTATCCTCTATTAGGGTCGCGGGGGGGGGGGGGGGTTCCCCATGCCCATCCAGGGGAGAACGTTTCGGGCGCTGGGCAGATACACCCAGGACAGGGCGCCAATCCATCGCTGGGCACACACTCACTCACACAGACACGCAATTTTGAGAATTCAATTGACTTGATCCATGTGTTTGGACTGTGGGAGGAAACCGGAGAACCCGGAGGAAACCCACGCGGACACGGGGAGAACATGGAAACTCCACCCAGATGGGGATTCGAACCGGGAATCCCTATTGCTGAGAGGCAAACATGCTAAACCACTAAGCCACCGTGCCGCGATACATTCATTCATTCATTATCTCCCGCTTTATCCTCTATTAGGGTCACGGGGGGGTTCTCCATGCCCATCCAGGGGAGAACGTTTCGGGTGCTGGGCAGATACACCCAGGACAGGGTGCCAATCCATCGCTGGGCACACACACACTCACTCACACAGACACACTCTATATGGGGCAATTTTGAGAATTCAATTGATTTGATCCATGTTTTTGGACTGCGGGAGGAAACCGGAGAACCCGGAGGAAAGCCACGCGGACACGGGGAGAACATGGAAACTCCACCCAGATGGGGATTCGAACCGGGAATCCCTAGAACTGAGAGGAGAACGTGCTAACCACTAAGCCACCTTATTACTTTAATAAACACTTACACCTAATTGATGTTTAATTGATTGTTCAAGACAAACAAACCTAGATGGTACTTTTTTTTTTTTTTTTTTTTTTTTTTTTGATAATAAAGGGGTACTTGGTCTGAATAGTTCAAGAGTAATTAATACGCTTTATGATGGCTGACTGAATTCTGCCTTTTCCATTCACAGGAACGTTCTGTGCACTAGATATCTGTCTGTCCCAGCTGCAGGACGTCGGGACCGTCAATGTGAGCCTGACGGTGAGGCGCATGCGGACTCAGCGTGCCTTTAGCATCCAAACGCCCGAACAATATTATTTCTGCCACACCGCCATCCTCGAACATGCCCAGCAAAACGGACTGCTCTCCTCAAAGCAGTAGGCTCCAGGTCCGGCTCGGCGACGGACTTGGACTGGAGATCCAGTACTGGCTGAGAACATCCCAGCCCGACGCTGACGGCGCCGTATTTATGACTTGAAAAATGTGTGACTATTGAAAAAAAAAAAAAAGTGCCACAGCCGCATCGATACTGTTAGTGGAGGGACCTGAATCTCTGCTGGGTCCAGCTGCAGACCGCTGCAGTCGGTTCCGTTAACGTTGGTGATCTTTTAAAGAATCGTTAATCATCACGTTCGCCTCGAAGCATCATCCGTTCAGCGAGGGATTATAGACTGAAGATCATCAGAAGGCCATGCGGTGCTGAGAAAACCCATTTTAAAGCCAATTCAACGGTTACCTGAGGTAAAAGTGCACTGACAACCATGCCATGGCCCCCCATGACCCCTGAAGGGCCAAGCTGTTTTACAACCCGCCATATTTACTTGCTGTAAACAATTTTTTTTTTTTTTTTTTTAAATCCTGGTTCTAATGAACCTAAGAAACAGTAACAAAGCACTGATAAGGTAATGGACAAAATATATATATATATATATAAACTGGCTCTAAAACAGTTAGGAATTAACTAAATGGTTAATATAACATAATAATTATACATTTTTATCGTTTATAACAAAACTCTTACAAACTCATCAATGTTTAATATTTTATCCCAACAGTCGTTGCAGTAAAGTGACTGAAAATCATGAAATAACTATTTATTCCTTTGTTGCTAATTTGCTTACTAATGACTTAAAGTCTGGACTGTCCAGCTAGACTGTCCTGCTCCTCCACAGGCTTCTCGCCTCCTCTAAGACTTTAGGACTGCTTAGTTTCGTATGGAATGTTTAATGATCCGCCATTTTAAACATTGATACTGGTTTAACTGTGTCGTAAACTTACGTTGACTAATACTAACATAATAATAATAATAAGATGCTGATTTATTGCTTACTCTGGTCATTATTTTTAAATTGCTAAGAGGTGCTGTAGTTAGTGGCCTGGTCACTTTTAGGATTGGATTGGGGTTTTTTTCTAACAAATGGTTAACATCAGTCCACTGACTGCAGATTTTAGTCGACATGCCCTCATTGGCCACTTCATTATCTTCACTTCGTTCTTTCCAAAAGCTCGTAGAGAGCAAAGTGAAAGAATATAATAAAGTATGTAGATAAGCAAATAAACTACAATCTGTAATTGTAGAACTACAAAGTCCATCCATATGATCACTAGAGCTGATGATATAAACGATGTCCAGTAACGGGGACGTGTCTCTAATTAAGTGTCAGTTGAGATTATAGAGATTAACTTCATTCCATTCAACCTGAGCAGCAAATGTGAAGCCAGTGTTTAATGGTGAACATGGCTTGTTTTATGTGGGAGATTTGTAATGAAGGGATGCCTCAGGTCCAGCGTAGAGTCGAATCTTGCAGCAAAAAGGCGATCTGCTCATTGTTCCGCGTCCTGTCTTCTGAAGAATGTTAGGCTTCTGCATCTGTGGACGAAAAAACGCAACCTTTCAATGGAACGTGTCTCGGTTCGGTCTCGTCTTCTGTGCTGGTATAAATTTTCAGGCCTTTAAACCGCGTTAATCGTAGTGTAGCGTGTAGCTAACAGAATATTTTATACAGTAGTGAGGAAAAGTTGTAGCTGTGAAGTAACCAGCATCCATGTTCAGTGGTCTGTAATAACACTGGTCGGTTGATGTTGGTCATGTTAAATAATGTCTTGCATATTGTAGCTTGAGAATATCTATTCATAATAAACTGTCATTTCCTCTTTTTTTTTTTTTTTTTTTTGGTATTTACACCTTTGCTACTCGATTCATATTGAATTTGTTTGTAGTGAAGTGTCCTGTAAATCACTCGCGTGTTTACAAACCGACTTGTTAGTTCTGGGATGCAAAGTGTAACGTGCCTATATTTTTTTATTATACTCATAGTGTGCTCTCCCTTCTCCATTTGCAAAAAGCTGCTTCTATTTTCTCATTGTGTAACCTCCTCGTTTGTGCCATTTTTATGTGATTAAGCTCCGTCATATAAAGACTAGTGCCATTCTTCATGCTCCCACATCGAAGTGCTTAGAGTTTGTAAAATCAAGGTGACTGTGCTGAGAGAAGGACGCTGATCTGAACTCACGCCATGTATAAACCTTTAAAGAGAAGACAAATAAATGGAACTCACTTTTTCTTCAAAACAAAGTGCTTTGTCCTCATGCAGATGCAGAATGTGTACATACTTTATGTTCTTTATATAATAAATATATATATATATATAAATCTTCTTGGAGGAGAAGACCCCATTGATCCTGAATACAGCAGCTAAGGCTGACGGGCCAACGTGGTGACGCTTGTAAAGGCTTAAGCACTTGCAGTTCATGTTGCTTGGAAAAATAATTGGGGTCAGAGGACTGCCATGCATTTTGGTGCCATAACCATATTTGCAGTCAGAATGCATCCTTTAATATAAGAATTTAAAGAACATAGTTGATTAGATGAGTGTCTCAGGCTGGATTAAGAATAGTCCAGCAATCGAAAATGTCCAGCCACCAGCATCCTTTCAGCACTGATGGATGATCGGAGGATGACTTATAAACTGCAGCAACAAATAAGTTACTGTCTTTAATTTTACAACTACAAGATGCAGCAACAAAGTGGATGGGTCTAAACTAAAAAAAAATTCACCACCCAAATTATACCTGCACTAGGGTGATCCTAATTAATGTTGGGGTTAAGGAACTAGCCTTCAAGGTTCCCTGTTCGGTTCGGTTCCCTGAAGTGCACTTGGGCAATGTGCCTAACCCCAATTGCTCCCCACATGCTGTATACTGGGTTCCCACCGCTCCCGTCACGCATTCTCACTTCAGCAGTGTGTATGTTTCCCTGCATGGATGAGTTAAATGTGGAGAACCATCCATCCATCCATTATCTTCCGCTTTATCCTCTATTAGGGTCGCACGGGGAGGGGGGGGGGTTCCCTATGCCCATCCAGGGGAGAACATCTCGGGCGCCAATCCATTGCTGGGCACACACTCACTCACTCACACAGACACATTCTATATGGGGCAATTTGGAGAATTCAATTGACTTGATCCATGTTTTTGGACTGTGGGAGGAAACCCACGCGGACATGCGAGGAGAACATGAAACTCCACCCAGATGGGGATTCAAACCGGGAATCCCTAGCGCTGAGAGGTTAACCACTAAGCAGCCACCATGCCGCCCAAATGTGGAGAACCAATTCATCATAATGTAATGCACTGTAGGCAAAAAATGGATCACTTCATCACTTATTAGAAAGTCTGTGATTTTGGAACTATTCATTATCTCTCGCTTTATCCTCTAGTAGGGTCGCGGTGGGGTTCCCCATGCCCATCCAGGGGATAACGTTTCGGGCGCTAGGCAGATACAGACCCAGGACAGGGCGCCAATCCATCGCTGGGCATACACTCAAACACACACACACACACACACACACTCTCTCTCTCTATATATATATAGGGCAATTCAAAGGATTCAATTGACTTGATCCATGTTTTTGGACTGTGGGAGGAAACCGGAGAACCCGGAGGAAACCCAGGCGGACATGGGGAGAACATGGAAACTCCACCCAGATGGGGATTCGAAGCGGGAATCCCTAGTGCTGAGAGGAGAACATGCTTAACCACTAAGCCACCCGATTTTGGAACTATGCTACACTTATTTATATATTAGGTGATGAAGGTCCAGAAACAAGGTGTAGCAAAAAAAAAAAAATTGGTCAGTTAATTTTATTATTTTTTTTTTTTTTTTTTAAACATCGTATAAAGAAAATTTGGAAGGAATGAGGACAGCTATGAGACACGTTGGATTCGACGAGGACAATTAATTACATCTTCGCCGCCGAAGTCTGAGGCGAAATATTTGGCGGGTCATATTTAAATGATAATTACGTAAAGCCCCGTGTGGACCAATCGTAAGGGAAGGGGGCGTGACCATTGATTTTGTTACAAACACGAATCCGGGAGTAAGAGCTTCTTTTTTTCCCCCCGAGGTACGTAGCGCGATAATGGAGGAAAAAACTTGCGATTCGGAGTTTATTGTCTGACCGAGTCCGAGGCGCAGGCTGCGGCGGGGGGGGGGAGCTCCGACGCGAACTCCCTCGGTGCGTTTGTCCTCGTGTGTGTTTGCGGGGATGGTGGTGGTGGTGGTGGGGGGTGGAAATTAAGACGGAGCTAAACGGAGCTAACAGCTAATCTGGATCCACACACACAAACTGCCCCCACGTCGCTGTCAGTGCGGCGTCTCGGTCCCCGCGGCACCCCCGCGTCGGCTGCACCTTTCCGCGGCGCTCGGCGAGGGCACAGAGTCCTGACGGAGGGGGGGGGGGGGGGAGGAGTTTTTTTTTTTTTTTTTTTGTTGTGGCGGATTCGGTTAGACATTTTTTTTTTTCTTTTGCTCCCGAATACAGAAGTAAACAAAGAGCTGCGCGTCCACTCGGTCCCCGCGGTCGCTCCTCCGTCCCGGCGCCTGTTTTGACTTTGGGACGATTTGAGGACATGGGTTCGGGAAAGGGGGGGGGGGGGGTAGGTGGGGGGGAATCATGCTCGAGTCTGGTGCCTTGACTAAATACGTCGTTGTTGTTGTTTTTTTGTTTGTTCGCGTGGAGAACCCGAGATATCTGGCTTTATTTGGTGGACGTGCTTCGTGTCCGAGTCTTTTGTTTTGTTTTGTGTGCGTGTCGTGTTTTGAGGCACGGCGACGGAATAAACGCGTCGGTCGCACTTCACAAACACAAATGAACGGCATTCGGCTCGAACTTTTTGTGTGGTGTGTGTGTGTCCGTCTGTAATCCGCGTTTCTCTTTTCGCCGAACATTCGCTTCGAACGCGCGGCCATGACCGAGCCGCCTCGACGCGGAGCCCTCAGCCCCGTCTGCGCTCGACGCTCGGCGCCATTCGGGCTTCGTACTGGCCCGGCTGCGAGGCGAGGCGAGGCGAGGCAAACATGGTCGGGGCGGCTGGCTGGCTCGCTCGCTCCGTCCCGCGGACTGAGCGGACCGTCGCTCGCCCGAGATGAAGACTCCCGGGTTGCGCGTTGCAGCGCCGCCTCTCGTGGGCAAGCCTTTATTTTATAGGTCCCGCCTCGACTGGGCGTCGCCTTGGCTGCGATTGGTCAGCTTTTTTGTAAAAGTGGGCCGGGCCGCGCTGTTGTTATCCTCTATAAATGACGTCGTCGCGCCGGAGAGGCGACGGAACGGAGGGGGGGGGGCACGGGGCACGTGACCGCGAATTCAGGAAGTTTTGCCCTTTCGAACGATAACGTGCGAAACACGATCGCCGCTCCGTTTTTAATAATAATAAAAATTTTTAAAAAATTATTGGAAGTCGAGGAGGTTTATATACTCTGTAACAACCCGCCGTTTTTTTTCCCCCCCCCCCCGGCTGACGAACGGTTCGCCCGTACGCGGTACCTAGCAACCAAACAAGCGTCGAACCGAACGCCCCCCCCCCTCGCGTTCGAATTCTATTGATTCGAATTTGTGTACAATTCCACTCGACTGGGCAGATATTATAAAGTCTTAACGTTGAACGAGTGTAATTTATATATGATTTTTTTTTTATTTTTTTTATTTCTTTGCTGTTGTTGAATTAAACCGCGGATGCGCGTGAGAGAGCGAGCGAGCGAGTCGCGCTGGTGGCGGGCGTTAGAACGAGCCGAACCCCCCGTGGATGGCTTTTTCACCTAAGTGACGTTTAAACCGCCCAATCGGGACGCGCATATTTGGCGTTTGCCGCGCAGGAGCCAATCGGAGGGACGGTGGGCGGGGTTGTAGGGGTAAAAAAAAAACAAAAAAAACCCCTCAGAACCACGCCTCTCGACCGAGAGCCCGACTGGGGTTGTTTTCAGACCCTTTTTTTTCTTTCTTTTTCTCTCGGATTTCCGCCGTTTTTTTTTTGTTTTTTTTAATGTTTAGCGACTGATCTGTATTTTTTATTTGTAGCAAGCGACGGGCAGCTGTCGACTCCCCCCCGCCTCGTGGCGTTTTAGTGTTTACATAGTTTTTAAGTTGGTTTCCATTTTTCGGAGGCTCGGGCGCCCGCGATCGGACCGAACAACTCCGATAGCTTAGCGACTGGCAGGAGGTGAGTGCAATTTTATGAATAAATAAAAATAAAAAAAAGAAATGTACCGAAATCCTAAATGAGGAGCTGCGTTCGTGCCGCGCGGTGCTGGGACTTCAGTCCGGCGTCTCTGCTTTAGAGAAAGTCGGTGGTTGTGATTCGAACAGCCCGCTGTCTTTGCCCGGTGCATGTGGCTGTTCACCTGCACCGAGCGGTCCACGCCACCCCGCCGGGTTTAAGGTCGGCTCGGCTCGGCTCGGGCTCTGCAGATCTGTGGGCTTCTGCGGCACCGCGTCGGTTCGGACAGCCCAGCGCGCGGGTTCCAAGCGCCTCCGGACCCAAAACAGATCGCACGCGGAAGCGACTCGACACCCGGCGTGGGCTGCTCGGCGTTCGCACGTCATTCCCCCGGAGCGTTCTCTGGATCTGTATCGCGTGTTCTCGGGGGTTTTTGTTTTGTTGTAGCGGGGCAGTGGTCGGTGTTAGCAGGCGGGTGACAGGCCTCAGGCGCAGGGGGGCAGGGGCGGATAGCACACGCTGCTGCCGCCGCTGCTGCCCTCCACTGCGCTGCCGCTCTGTGCTCCGTGCTCCGTTCCCGTGCGCCCTCGGTTCTTCGTAAACACAAGGCTCGGACGTTAACGCGGCAGCATTTTCGTTTCGTTGCCGCCGTTCGCTCCGCCACCCACCCCCCGGACCCCGTTCCCCTGTCTTTATAGCCAAGTCCACCTGCGACGTCGACGCCAAATTACGGCCGCCTCATTTTAGGACGAGTGTGTGTGTGTGTGTGTTTTGGTCCGTGAGGGCACCTGGTCTTTTCTTTTTGCCGTTGTCTCTGTGCTCTCCCGTGGGGGGGGAGGGCACGTGAAGGCAGCACGAGCACAGGTTGTTTGCAAGCGCCTCCACAGCTCGCGGGCGCTCGGGCGCCTCAGATCGGTCTGAAGTTAAATATCAGACTAAGTTTTTTTTTTTTGAATAAATATATATATATATACACACTGCGTGTTTTTGTCACGGGTGTGTGGGGGGGGGGGGGGGGGGTGGGGGGGGGGGGGGGGGGGGGGGGGGGGGTGTGGGGGGGGGGTTTGTGTGTGTGTGGGGGGGGGGTGGAATTTAAGTAACGAAGACGTAGTTTCGCCTCAGATTCGGACACATTATGTAAACCTGTGCAAACAACAACCCCCCCCACCCTATAACACAACGTGTCGCTTGTTGGCGACCTGTGTTGGAACCGAGAGCAAACGACACGCGTGTGTGTGTGTGTGTGTGTGTGTGTGTGTGTGTGTGTCGACGGCGAGCCAGCTGGCTGCTTTAGCTTAGCCGCAGCTCCCCTCGGTCTCGGCGCTGCCCTTTGTCCGATCGGCAGCGCGTTTCCGATCCGATCGACTCGCCCCTTCGTTCGCAGGAAAAAAAAAAAAAAAAAACCCGGCGAGGCTCTGATTTCTCTAAGTGCACTCGGGGCCCCTTTGTTTTCGGAGCCCGCGGCCGGGTTTGCGCGCCTCGTGTCGGTGAGAGGAGGCGCCGTGTGTACGCGGCGCGATGGCGTCATGCACAGCGGCTCTGCAGCATGCCTCCAGAAAACCAAGCGCAGCAGCACAATGTAAACAATATAACACAACGACATAAACCCTGTACAACAATCACTGCACTGCCCAGCCGTCAGAGATAGCCTGGCGCCCTGTCCTGGGTGTATCTGCAAACCTTCTCCCCTGGATGGGCTTGGGAACCTTTCCCGCGACCCTAGTTAGAGGATCAAGGGGAAGATGATGAATGATTTAATGAAATCACAGCACAGTGAAAGATCGGCATGGTGACAATAACAGCTGTCACAGCATAAACACACAGTGTAATCACAGAACAGCAACACAGCATTAGGGTTATAACACAGTATAAAACACAGTGCAATGAAACTACTGTAACACAGTATAAACACAGTGCAATGAAACTACTGTAACACAGTATAAAAACACAGTGCAATGTAACTACTGTAACACAGTATAAAACAGTGCAATGAAACTACTGTAACACAGTATAAAACCAGTGCAATGAAACTACTGTAACACAGTATAAAACCAGTGCAATGAAACTACTGTAACACAGTATAAAAAACAGTGCAATGAAACTACTGTAACACAGTATAAAAACACAGTGTTGTCAAAGTACTACAACAAGGCATTAGGATTATAGCAGTGTTATAATGTAAAAACAACACAGCATTAGGATCGTAACAGTGTTATAATGTTAAAACAACACAGCATTAGGATAATAACAGTGTTATAATGTTAAAACAACACAGCATTAGGATTATAACAGTGTTATAATGTTAAAACAACACAGCATTAGGATTATAAGTGTTACAATGTTAAGCCAACACAGCATTAGGATTATAACAGTGTTATAATGTTAAAACAACACGGCATTAGGATTATAACAGTGTTATAATGTTAGAAAAACACAGCATTAGGATTATAACAGTGTTATAATATTAAAACAACACGGCATTAGGATTATAACAGTGTTATAATGTTAAAACAACACAGCATTAGGATTATAACAGTGTTATAATGTTAAACCAACACAGCATTAGGATTATAGCAGTGTTATAATGTTAAAACAACACAGCATTAGGATTATAACAGTGTTATAATGTTAAAACAACACAGCATTAGGATTGTAACAGTGTTATAATGTTAAAACAACACAGCATTAGGATTATAACAGTGTTATAATGTTAAAACAACACAGCATACCTGTACATCATAATGGCACAGTATTGGTGTTTTGAACGACACCATCTGCTGTATGTTAAAAATGTATTAAAATGCCGAAAGATAAATAATAATATAAAAAATCTGTCACAAAACGTCATTTCAGCTGTTAACGTTCCTTCTGTAGGTCTCAGATCCTCTGAGTATGAGTTCACTATGAAGCGGCGTTTGGAGGATCAGGAACCGGTTTTTGCAGCGCAACAGCGCAGGCTGCAGGGAGGCACGGAGAGCTTTCAGCACAGGGTCCTGGCACCGGCACCGGCGGTGTACGAGGCAGTAGCTGACAACATACAGCCCGCCACGGGCATCCAGTACCCCGTTCCCCAGGGCTACCAGGTACCTGAGACAACCTGTTATCTGTTTTATCTCATGATGTTCCAGTAAAAGTTGCAACGTCTACTCCTGACCTCACTCTCTTCTCCTGCTTAGGTTCCCACTGTGGCCCAGAGCTCTGGGAGTCATGGCCACACGCCCAACTCTGTCGTTCACGGAGCTTCCCATCACCACGGACCCACTGTGCAGCCCCACGGCCCTGCGCTCGTCCAGACTCATGCCCACCCGCCCAACCCCGCTGCCTCTGCACAGGGCCAGCAGCAGTTCCAGAGACTGAAGGTAATGCTTACTAACACAGAAAAGAAGAATCCATCTTCTTCATTCATTATCTTCCGCTTTATCCTCTATTAGGCTCGCGGGGGGGGGGGGGGGGGGTTTTCCCCATGCCCATCCAGGGGAGAACGTCTCGGGCGCTGGGCAGATACACCCAGGACAGGGCGCCAATCTATCACTGGGCACACACTCACTCATATAAACACAATCTATATGGGGCAATTTGGAGAACTCAATTGACTTGATCCATGTTTTTGGACTGTGGGAGGAAACCGGAGAACCCGGAGGATAACCCACGCGGACACGGGGAGAACATGGAAACTCCACCCAGATGGGGATTCGAAACGGGAATCCCTAGTGCTGAGAGGAGAACGTGCCAAACCACTAAGCCACTGTGCCGCCCCCCCCCATCTTCTTCAATTCTTCCATTTATTTTTAAATGTATGTCTTTACTGGGGCGGCACGGTGGCTTAGTGGTTTAGCATGTTCGCCTCTCAGCGCTAGGTTCGAATCCCCATCTGGGTGGAGTTTCCATGTTCTCCCCGTGTCTGCGTGGGTTTCCTCCGGGTTCTCCGGTTTCCTCCCACAGTCCAAAAACATGGGTCAAGTCAATTGAGTTCTCCAAATTGCCCCATATAGAGTGTGTCTGTGTGAGTGTGTGCCCAGTGATAGATTGGCGCCCTGTCCTGGGTGTATCTGCCCAGCGCCCGAGACGTTCTCCCCTGGATGGGCATGGGGAACCCCCCCGCGACCCTAATATAGGATAAAGTTGGAGATAATGAATGAATGAATATCTTTACTGGACCTGACGATCTGCCATTAAAATCTCTTACACCCACCACAGGTGGAAGATGCTCTCTCCTATCTGGACCAAGTGAAGCTGCAGTTTGGAAGTCAGCCCCAGGTTTACAATGACTTCCTGGACATCATGAAAGAGTTCAAGTCTCAGAGGTAGTTTCTTTTTCTTTGGAGTAAATCAGATCCGTTTTCCTTTCTAACTCCTGACGTTAAGCATGGCTTCATTTCTGGGTTCAGTATCGACACCCCCGGCGTCATCAGTCGCGTGTCTCAGCTCTTCAAGGGCCACCCCGATCTCATTATGGGCTTTAACACCTTTCTGCCACCCGGATACAAGATCGAGGTGCAGACCAACGACCTGGTCAACGTCACCACGCCGGGGCAGATCCATCACATCACACCGCACGGCATCTCGGTGCAGAACATTCCGCTGGTGGCCCCGGCCCCGAGCCACCCGACTCCCCCGAACTCCAGCACAGGACTCCCACAATCGAGTCAGCCGTCTCAGAAGAACAAGGTACCGTCACAAGGCAGCGTGTGGCCTTTAATTTGTTTAAAAAAAAAAAAAAAAAAATGTGTGCTTTTTAATTTAAAACGTCCCGATGTCTGTCGTCCTCCAGCCTTTACAGTCTCCGGCATTGACGCCCAGCAGCCAGCCAGTCAATCCGTCCATCCCGCCGTACGCCTCGCCCCGTTCCCCCCCGCATCATCCGCACACCCCCATCAGCAGCACCCCCAGCGCCCCGCCGCTGCAGAACAACCAGCCTGTGGAGTTCAACCACGCCATTAACTACGTCAACAAAATCAAGAACCGCTTTCAAGGCCAGCCAGATATCTATAAAGCCTTCCTGGAGATCCTGCACACATATCAGGTGAAGCTTCACAAGTGCAGCAACACCGCCTAGGAGGGGGGCTGGATCCTATCCCAGTCAAATTCTTACATTGGTTGAAAATATAATGTCAGTTTTTTTTTTTTTTTTTTTTTTTGCAGAAGGAGCAGCGTAACGCTAAAGAAGCCGGTGGTAATTACACCCCGACCCTCACCGAGCAGGAGGTTTACGCCCAGGTCGCTCGCCTTTTTAAAAACCAGGAGGACCTGCTGTCCGAATTCGGCCAGTTCCTTCCGGACGCCAGCAGCTCCATGGTGAGGCGCTGATTTCATTACGTGTGTTGCTGTTTTTTTTTTTTTTTTTATTTTTATTTAGACTCACCGTTTAACCAACTGTCTCATTCATTCATTCATTATCTCCCGCTTTATCCTCTATTAGGGTCGCGGTGGGGTTCCCCATGCCCATCCAGGGGAGAACGTCTCGGGCGCTGGGCAGATAGACCCAGGACAGGGCGCCAATCCATCGCTGGGCACACACACACTCACACAGACACACTCTATATGGGGCAATTTGGAGAATTCAATTGACTTGATCCATGTTTTTGGACTGTGGGAGGAAACCGGAGAACCCGGAGGAAACCCACACAGACACGGGGAGAACATGGAAACCCCACCCAGATGGGGATTCGAACCGGGAATCCCTAGCGCTGAGAGGCAAACGTGCTAAACCACTAAGCCACCGTGCCGCCACCAACTGTCTCTTTGATGTTTAAGTAAAGCACCACACCTCTCCATGTTTTCTAGCTGATGAGCAAGACGACCGCGGAGAAGATGGAGTCCGTGCAGAACGACCACGGCAGCACGGTGAAGAAGCCGCAGCTGAACAACAAGCAGAGGCCAAACCAGAACGGCTGTCAGATCCGCAGACACTCCGGCCCCCCGGCCACCACGCCACCCGTCAAGGTAACCCCCTGATGGAGGCTTTAATCTACGTGATAAGCGTCATTATTGATAGTCCATCATAAAAAAACGACCTTGTTTGGAAATTCAATGAGAATAAGTTATGTAGATGCCACTTGTTGCCAGAAGGGGGCATTAATGTGCAATAGAGTTTGTTGGCCTTTTGTTTGGCCTCATTTTTTTAAGACGCATACAGGAACTTTAATAACACCCCACTCTATTGATTTGGGGATCTTTACACATGTTTCTTCTGTTCAGAAAAAGCCCAAGTTATTGAATCCGAAGGAACAATCTGCGGCAGAAGCCAGTAAACACGGTGCAGGAACGGAGTCCCTCTTCTTTGAGAAGGTGAGGGTTTTTAATTTTGTGTTAAATAATACAGACCTGGGGGGGCAGCATAGAGGCTTAGTGGTTTAGCACGTTCTCCTCTCAGCGCTGGGGATTCCCGGTTCGAATCCCCATCTGGGTGGAGTTTCCATGTTCTCCCCGTGTCCGCGTGGGTGTCCTCCGGGTTCTCCGGTTTCCTCCCACAGTCCAAAAACATGGATTGAGTCAATTGAATTCTCCAAATTGCCCCATATAGAGTGTGTCTGTGTGAGTGAGTGTGTGCCCAGCGATAGATTGGCGCCCCGTCCTGGGTGTATCTGCCCAGCACCCGAAACGTTCTCCCCAGGATGGGCATGGGGAACCCCCCTGCGACCCTAATAGAGGATAAAGCGGGTGATAATGAATGAATGAATAATACAGACCTGGGGGGCGGTATGCTGGCTTAGTGGTTCAGCACGTTCTCCTCTCAGCGCTAGGGATTCCTGGTTCGAATCCCCATCTGGGTGGAGTTTCCATGTTCTCCCCTGTGTCCGCGTGGGTTTCCTCCGGGTTCTCCGGTTTCCTCCCACAGTCCAAAAACATGGATCAAGTCAATTGAGTTCTCCAAATTGCCCCATATAGAGTGTGTCTGTGTGAGTGAGTGTGTGCCTAGTTATAGATTGGCGCCCTGTCCTGGGTGTATCTGCCCAGCGCCCGAGATGTTCTCCCCTGGATGGGCATGGGGGATCCCCCCCCCTCCCCCCCGCGACCCTAATAGAGGATAAAGCGGGAGATAATGAATGAATGAATAATACAGACCTGTGCACCAGCTCAACTTGGTTTTCAGATGCTGAGATCATCCATCATGTTAGAACCTCTGGTGTAGATGGAGGAATGTCCTCCCCACACACACACACACACACACACACACACACACACACACCTGATGCTTTCCGAAGTCCCCCCCCATAAGAATGAGTGTTATTGGTTTCCTATCTCTGTCTTTTTTTTTTTTGCGCAGGTGAGAAAGGCGTTACGGAGCAGTGAAGCCTACGACAACTTCCTGCGATGTCTGGTGATCTTCAACCAAGAAGTCATCTCTCGCGCTGAGCTCGTTCAGCTGGTGCTGCCTTTCCTAGGGTGAGCGTCTGCACTGCGGCCGTACACCTGTCCTGCCCCTTTAATCACCGTACACCTGTCCTGCCCCTTTAATCACCGTACACCTGTCCTGCCCCTTTAATCACCGTACACCTGTCCTGCCCCTTTAATCACCGTACACCTGTCCTGCCCGTTTAATCACCGTACACCTGTCCTGCCCCTTTAATCACCCTACACCTGTCCTGCCCCTTTAATCACCCTACACCTGTCCTGCCCCTTTAATCACCCTACACCTGTCCTGCCCCTTTAATCACCGTACACCTGTCCTGCCCCTTTAATCACCCTACACCTGTCCTGCCCCTTTAATCACCCTACACCTGTCCTGCCCCTTTAATCACCGTACACCTGTCCTGCCCCTTTAATCACCGTACACCTGTCCTGCCCCTTTAATCACCGTACACCTGTCCTGCCCCTTTAATCACCGTACACCTGTCCTGCCCCTTTAATCACCGTACACCTGTCCTGCCCGTTTAATCACCGTACACCTGTCCTGCCCCTTTAATCACCGTACACCTGTCCTGCCCCTTTAATCACCGTACACCTGTCCTGCCCCTTTAATCACCGTACACCTGTCCTGCCCCTTTAATCACCGTACACCTGTCCTGCCTCTTTAATCACCGTACACCTGTCCTGCCCCTTTAATCACCGTACACCTGTCCTGCCCCTTTAATCACCGTACACCTGTCCTGCCCCTTTAATCACCGTACACCTGTCCTGCCCCTTTAATCACCGTAAACCTGTTTAATCACCGTACACCTGTCCTGCCCCTTTAATCACCGTACACCTGTCCTGCCCCTTTAATCACCATACACCTGTCCTGCCCCTTTAATCACCGTACACCTGTCCTGCCCCTTTAATCACCGTACACCTGTCCTGCCCCTTTAATCACCGTACACCTGTCCTTAATCACAGACCTGCTCAGGACTCGGCCGATCCCTGCACTCCTGGGACGAAAGGCTGGGGTGCATTAAAAGCAGTGATTCTCAATCATTTTCTGTTAAGCCCCCCCTAGGAAGAAGAAAACATTTTGCCCCCCCCCCCCCCCCCACACACACACACACACTCACCTCACCCCCCACATGATTTATCCCCCAAAATTTATCAAAAATGGGATAAATTATTTTTATACGCCCACTGTAGTATGATTTGTCTATAAATTTGTTATAAGTTCACCTCGTTTATAACAATGTCTCCATATTAACAATAAAGAAAACAAAAAAAAAAGAAATATAGATCAACTTTGAACAAAGAATCATTTGATTTACTTTGTTTTTTAGTTTGTAACAGAAACGAATGAAATCCTTATTTAAACGAGAAACATTTTTTAACCGACTGGCATTTGATACTAAAAATGAAATGATATAAAATCAATAAATAATAATAAATTCAAATTCATCAGCAACATTCATTCAGGAGCTCAATTTATTATTAACACTTTAACCTACAAAAAAAAAAATGACTACAACAATTTGTGCTGTTTTTTTTTTTTTTTTTTTTTTTTTTGAGTCAGAACTCATGTCTCCAACGCGTCCGTTTTGCAGCGCACAGCTTTTCTGAAGTAACTTTCATAAAGCGTTAATATTTGTTGGTTATACTCGTCACGTTTACGATTAATAAACTCAAGCGGTTATCAGTGATTGGGGTGTAATGTCTTTAAGTGACGCCTTCATTTATTTGGCTTCACGCTGTCCGCTGCCAACATTTTAAGACACAGAAGACACACCGGTCTCTCTTCGTCTCCACCTTCGTTACCGTGAAGTTACAGTTACACTGAAGCCAGGCGTTACATATACTTCGTCATATTTCCTCGTTTCTCTGTGTTGTCTCTTGAGGGTTTGTTCAGTACACTTAATATCACTTGCTCTGTGATTTTTAAATGCGCCCCCCCATGCACCGCACTGCGCTCCCCCAGGGGGGCGCGCCCCACTATTTGAGAAGCACTGATTTAAAGGCATTTATTACCGTTCACCATAAAACGTCTCGATCTAAAGTGTTGTCTCCGTATTTAGGAAGTTTCCCGAGTTGTTCACCTGGTTTAAGAACTTCCTCGGCTACAAGGAGATGTCCCATTTGGAGAGCTACCCCAAGGAGCGGGCGACGGAGGGCATCGCCATGGAGATAGACTATTCATCGTGCAAGCGGCTGGGATTCAGTTACAGAGCGCTGCCCAAAAGTTACCAGCAGCCCAAATGCAGCGGGAGAACCCCACTATGTAAAGAGGTGAGGACACTTGTGTGAAAGTGTGGCGGCGTGAGGGACGTGTCCCGATTCGTGAAGACTAAACTCCGGATGCCTGTTGTGTGGATTTGATCGCTCAGGTGCTGAATGACACGTGGGTGTCTTTTCCCTCCTGGTCTGAGGACTCCACGTTTGTAAGTTCTAAGAAGACGCAGTATGAGGAGCACATCTACCGGTGCGAGGACGAGCGCTTCGAGGTTAGCCTCATGTCCTGCGTCTTCAATTACAAGAAAACGAGTATCAGTGCTTTAGTTCATTCATTCATTCATTATCACCCGCTTTATCCTCTATTAGGGTTGCGGGGGGGGGGGGGGGGGGGGGGGGGGGGGGGGGGGGGGGGGGGGGGGGGGGGGGGGGGGGTTGGTGCCCCCATGCCCATCCCAGGGGGAGAACGTCTCGGGCGCTGGGCAGATACACCCAGGACAGGACGCCAACCTATCGCTGGGCACACACACAGACACACACTCTATATGGGGCAATTTGGAGAACTCAATTGACTTGTTCCATGTTTTTTGGACTGTGGGAGGAAACCGGAGAACCCGGAGGAAACCCAGGCAGACACGGGGAGAACATGGAAACTCCACCCAGATGGGGATTCGAACCGGGAATCCCTAGCGCTGAGAGGAGAACGTGCTAAACCACTAAGCCACCGTGCGCCAGTGCTTTAGTTAAAAAAACTAAAACAAAAAAAAGAGCAGGAGATTCATCAGGAACAGAAATTAGATCCTCAGGGATGTGTACTACTCCTGAGAACATTTAGGTGATATTTCTTGGAACCACGTGGTCTTGGTGCCTGTTATCCTAATATTTTCTTTTTCCTGCAGCTGGACGTGGTTTTAGAGACGAACCAGTCCACCATCCGAGTTCTGGAGTCGGTGCAGAAGAAGCTCTCGCGCATGTCCGCCGAGGAGCAGGCCAAGTTCCGATTGGACAACACGTTAGGCGGCACGTCGGAGGTCATCCACCGCAAAGCCATCCACAGGATATATGGAGATAAAGCACCGGACATTATCGACGGACTGAAGAAGAACCCGGCCGTGTCCATTCCCATTGTGCTGAAGAGGTCAGTATCGAGAACGTACCAAACTTTTTTTTTTTTTTTTGAGCAATTGGAATGTAGATCGGCGGCACGGTGGCTTAGTGGTTTAGCATGTTCTCCTCTCAGCGCTAGGGATTCCCGGTTCGAATCCCCATCTGGGTGGAGTTTCCAAGTTCTCCTCGTGTCCGTGTGGGTTTCCTCCGGGTTTTCCGGTTTCCTCCCACAGTCCAAAAACATGGATCAAGTCAATTGAGTTCTCCAAAATTGCCCCATATAGAGTGTGTATGTATGAGTGAGTGTGTGCCCAGCGATGGATTGGCGCCCTGTCCTGGGTCTATCTGCCCAGCGCCCGAGACGTTCTCCCCTGGATGGGCATGGGGAACCCCACCGCGACCCTAATAGAGGATAAAGCGGGAGATAATGGATGCATGAATGAATGGAATGTAGATCCCGATTCAGTTCACAGAACTGAACTGTGGAGGTCATTCATTCATTCATTATCTCCCGCTTCATCCTCTATTAGGGTCGCGGTGGGGTTCCCCATGCCCATCCAGGGGAGAACGTCTCGGGCGCTGGGCAGATACACCCAGGACAGGGCGCCAATCCATCGCTGGGCACACACTCACTCACACACACTGACACACTCTATATGGGGCAATTTAGAGAACTCAATTAACTTGATCCATGTTTTTGGACTGTGGGAGGAAACCGGAGAACCCGGAGGAAACCCACGGGGAGAACATGGAAACTCCACCCAGATGGGGATTCGAACCGGGAATCCCTAGCACTGAGAGGCGAACGTGCCAAACCACTAAGCCACCGTGAAGCCCTGTGGAGGTCAATGTGCACAAAACTCTCAAAAGCTTTCAATTTGAAAAATATCAACTTGACCGCTAGGTGTCGCCACGGGACCAAAAGTTACCATTACACTTTGTTTAGTCTTTTTCATTGGCTGTTGATACTGCAGTATGTTTATGAAGGACACGCAGCTCGCTCACATGGCTCCTGTGCACGCTGTAGATTTAAGCAGAAGGAGGAGGAGTGGAAGGAAGCACAGAGAGGTTTTAACAAAATATGGCGGCAGCAGAATGAGAAATATTACCTGAAGTCCCTCGATCATCAGGGCATCAACTTCAAACAGAACGACACCAAGATGCTCCGTTCCAAGACCCTCCTCAATGAGATCGAGAGCATCTTTGACGAGGTGAGTCGCCGGCTCAGCACCCCGTTTTGTGCCCCGAATCCCGTCGCACGTTAACCGATGCGTTGTTTCTCGCCCAGCGCCAGGAACAGGCTTCAGAGGAAAACGGGACCCCACCCGGGGGCCCCCACCTGACCTACAACTACGACGACCGGCAGATCCTGGAGGACGCGGCGGCGCTGATCATTCACCACGTCAAGAGACAGAGCGGCATTCACAAAGACGACAAGTACAAGATCAAGCAGATCATCCATCACTTCCTCCCGGACATGCTGTTCTCCCCGCGCGGCGCGCTCTCCGACGCCGAGGAGGAGGAGGACGAGGAGGAGGAGGACGCCGACGCCGACGAGGCGGGCCCGAAGAAGCACAACGGCGTGACGGGAAGTCCCGGCAAATCGAAACTGCTGTTCGGCAACACGGCGGCGCAGAAGCTGCGCTCGTGCGACGACGCCTACAACCTCTTCTTCGTTAACAACAACTGGTACATCTTCCTGAGGCTGCACCAAACCCTGTGCGCGCGGCTCCTCCGCCTGTACGCGCAGGCCGAGCGGCAGATCGAGGAGGAGCTGAGGGAGCGCGACTGGGAGAGGGAGGTCCTCGGGATGAGGAGGGACCGAAACGAGAACCCGGCGGTGCAGCTTCGGCTTAAGGAGCCAAGTAAGTAGGATTTTGGAGTGAGCCGTACTTTGCTGTTGGTTTGATGGGTGTTTTTTTTTATTTTCGAATCCCCATCTGGGTGGAGTTTCCATGTTCTCCCCGTGTCCGCGTGGGTTTCCTTTGGGTTCTCCGCTTTCCTCCCACAGTCCAAAAACATGGATCAAGTCAATTGAGTTCTCCAAATTGCCCCATATAGAGTGTGTCTGTCTGTGTGAGTGAGTGTGTGCCCAGCGATGGATCGGCGCCCTGTCCTGGGTGTATCAGCCCAGCGCCCGAAACGTTCTCCCCTGGATGGGCATGGGGAACCCCACCGCGACCCTAATATAGGATAAAGCAGAAGATGATGAATGAATGAAAAAAGGGTAATCGGGGTCCGTGACCCATAATTTTGTTCCTATCTCTTGTAACAATGTGATATTATTCATTCATTCATTATCTCCCACTTTATCCTCTATTAGGGTCGCGGGGGGGTTCCCCATGCACATCCAGGGAAGAACGTTTCGGGCGCTGGGCAGATACACCCAGGACAGGGCACAATCCATCGCTGGGCACACACTCACTCACAGACACACTCTATATGGGGCAATTTGGAGAACTCAATTGACTTGATCCATGTTTTTGGACTGTGGGAGGAAACCGGAGAACCCGGAGGAAACCCACGCAGACACGGGGAGAACATGGAAACTCCACCCAGATGGGGATTCGAACCGGGAATCCCTAGCGCTGAGAGGCGAACATGCCAAACCACTAAGCCACCGTGCCGCCCCCATGTGATATTAATGATGATAAAATTGAGTGTCGTCGTGCTCTGTTCAGTGAGGAACTGTCCTCTGAGGCTCCAGGCTCATGTTTCTGACCGTTTCGCAGTGGACATCGATGTTGAAGACTATTACTCCGCCTTCCTGGAGATGGTGCGCAACCTGCTGGATGGAAACATGGAGGCGTCGCAGTACGAAGACTCTCTGAGGGAGATGTTCACCATCCACGCCTACATCGCCTTCACCATGGACAAGCTCATCCAGAGCATCGTCAGGCAGGTCTGTGCTCCAGCCTCACGATTTCACTCGAATTTAGCGCTGATCCGAAACCAGGTCTCTTGTGACCCCCTGACCCACCTGTCTGCTGTCTGTTGTCCTGCAGCTGCAGCATATCGTGAGCGACGAGATCTGCGTTCAGGTGATGGATCTGTATCTGTCCGAGAGCGGCGGCGGCGCCACCGGCGGCTCGCCCGCCACCCAGCCCCTGAGAGCGGCCGCTGAGGGAGTTTACCAGCGCAAAGTCGAGCAGCTCATGGCAGAGGAGAACTGTTTTAAGGTAACGGGGGAAGCTGGTTCGGGGTGTTGTGGATTTTCACAGCGGCGCTTCTCTCGTGTTCTCCGTCAGTACGGCAGAGAAAACGATTCAGGTCCATCACATCCAGGACAAACCGAGTGAAAAACAGCGCTGTTCGCGAACTGAACACACACAAACACACACAACCCACAAACCAACCCCGCACTGATCACTTTAAAAGTGTCCTTATGTGCAATATAACTCAACTCATGTGCAATTTAATTCATTATGTGCAATAACTCATGTGCAATATTAATGACAGACATTATGTGTTTATATATATGTATTCATTCATTCATTATCTCCCACTTTATCCTCTATTAGGGTCGCGGTGGGGTTCCCCATGCCCATCCAGGGGAGAACATTTCGGGCGCTGGGCAGATAGACCCAGGACAGGGCGCCAATCCATCTCTGGGCACTCACTCACTCACACACACTCTATATGGGGCAATTTGGAGAATTCAATTGACTTGATCCATGTTTTTGGACTGTGGGAGGAAACCGGAGAACCCGGAGGAAACCCACGCAGACACGGGGAGAACATGGAAACTCCACCCAGATGGGGATTCGAACCGGGAATCCCTAGAGCTGAGAGGAGAACATGCCAACCACTAAGCCACCATGCCACCTATATATATATATATATATATATATATATATATATATATATATATATATATATATATATATATATATCATCGAAAAGGTATCTTATCTTATCTTATCTTATCATGCTGCTCATTTTCATACAGAGTGATGGGAGTGAATTAGAACTAGAGGTCTTAAAATAATAGTGGTGCAGTGGTGAACATGCTCACCTGCTCACCTCACACCGAGCAGAACCCGGGTTCCAAACTTGTCTATTTGCCCCAGAACATGATGGAGGAGGTGATTAAAAAAAAAACAACATTTATTTTTACCCTAAAAAAATCCTCTTTTTACCCCGAGTTCTAAATATGGAACCTGCGTTGTTACCTCTGCGTCATCTCCCATTCACAAACCCATGCTTGAGTTAAAAACGATACCGTAAACGTCAGCAGAACTATTTTAGCATCGCGGCTTGAAGGTTCCAAAGTCAGTTTGCGCTTCTCTCCACCAGGTGTCTTTTATTAAGAACCAAGAGAACGTGCAGCTGACCATCGAACTGCTGGACACCGAGGAGGAGAACTCGGACGAGCAGGTGGAGACCGAGGTGAGGCTCAGCCCTATCCCCACACTGTACTTCTGTTGAAACATCCCAGCAGAGGTGATGGTACAGATACTGTATTTCACAACAACACAACAGTAAAACACTCAGTTTAGTCAAATCAAGTTGCTTCCTAAACATTATGTATAATTATATCATTAATTAATATTTAATAGTACATGTATAACTGTATATGGAATATCCCTGTGGTGGAAATAATATTCTCGCGAGACAATGCATATTAAAAGAAGTGATATTTATTTAAGAAAGATAAAAGACGAAGCGAAAGAGAATGAGAGAGCGTAAGGAAAATCCTACCCCACTCTCTGATCCGTTATCAGAGAGCCTCACTATTTATTAGGGGTGAGCTGCAATATTCGCTGATTCGACGATCCGATTCGGAGAACCGTAGTCGACTATGAACCTCATAGTCGAATGTACCATTTTGACCACATGGGGGTGTCCATGGCTGCTGCTAAGCATTAGTTTTTACATGAAATGTCTTTGTTTTCGTTATATATATAGCCTTTTGTCAAATAAAATCATCCTAATTTCTAGAGAGAAAAAAAGAAAAAACAAAAACAAAAAAAAAGGTTTTCTTTTGTTAGAAAAACAAGTAAAATATATAAAAAAAAATCTTTTTTAAAAACTACGCTTATAGCGCCATCTTGTGGTGAAATTTTAACTGATTCGACTATCAGTCGACTATAGGGAAAATCTGATGAATCAGATTCGACTACGAAAATATGTAGTTGAATACAGCCCTAATATTTATATCGTGTGTGCAGAGCATTTGCTGAAATCATCTCTGCGACCTTCAGGAGCTTGTTTTACAAACAACAATGTGTGAATAGTGCGGACGTGGATCTCAGTTCTGTCGATGTGGTTTTATTGCAATGGTTAAACAGCAGACTGATGTCTAGCACTGACCCGAACTAAATGTCAACATGACTTAGTGTAATTTACATTTACATTTGGTCATTTATTGGACGCTTTTATCCAAAGCGACTTACAAGGTGAGCACAGGGTTCATCACAACATCCCTGCAGCAATGAGGTTTAAGGGTCTTGCTCAAGGACCCACACTGGTAACTTCAGTGGCGCTGGGATTTGAACCCCCAACCTTCAGATTGATAGCCCAACACCCTGACCACTGAGCTACCGCTCCCACAGTATGATATGTAATAATATCATAATAAGACATAATAAATGTAGAAGTTTATTCATAGTTATATGCAAACACAAATGTTTAATGATGAATCACTCATACATAGTAAAATCATATTTTCCTTCACACCCCCAACAGTCCACTCTGAAACCCAGATGCCGTGTGCTGTTCTGTTGTTGATACAGTTTACGGTTGTGGGTGATATTTTTGGTTTGTGTGTTAACAGCGCTGGTCAGATTACGTGCGCCGCTATATAACTCCAGATGTGACATCACCAGAGCTGAGGGAACATCTGTCCCAGAAGCCCGTCTTCCTTCCAAGGTAGTTTTATTTTCCGAATGTTTTCATTTCCAAAGTCCTCTGATGGTACAGATGAGGTGGGCGACCTCTAATGGCCAGTACTGGGACAGCAGGCGGGGAATCTTTATTTTCATTTCTTTCATTATCTCCCGCTTTATCCTCTATTAGGGTCCGGGGGGGGGGGGGGGGTTCCCATTCCCATTCCCATTCCCATTCCCATTCCCATCCCCATCCAGGGGAGAACATTTCGGGCGCTGGGCAGATAGACCCAGGACAGGGCGCCAATCTATTGCTGGGCACACACTCACTCACACAGACACACTCTATATGGGGCAATTTTGGAGAATTCAATTGACTTGATCCATGTTTTTGGACTGTGGGAGGAAAGCGGAGAACCCGGAGGAAACCCACGCAGACACGGGGAGAACATGGAAACTCCACCCAGATGGTGATTCGAAACTTAATTTTATTTTTTTTTTTCTCTCTCAAATGTCTCTGGTTCTCTACACACAGAGATCAGCTGTGACAGAACCGGGGAAAGGGCAGTAAAAGGGTACCCGTTTGTCTCATGTTGAGTGTGCCGTGTTCACGCCCGTTCTCGGCAGGAACCTACGGAAGATCCGGAAGTTCCAGCGCAGCCGTGAGCAGCAGGAGAAAGACGCGAAGGAAGGAGGAAAGAAGGAGGCGGCGGAGAACATCAAGGTGGAGTGCATGTTCAAGCTGAACTCGTATAAAATGGTGTACGTCTTCAAATCGGAGGACTACATGTACCGACGCACGGCACTGCTGAGGGCGCATCAGGTGAGGGACGGAGGTGTAACTCGATGTAACTGTCGAAACGAGGATCGCGTCGTGTTCTCATTCCAACGTTTTTAATGTTTGTTTGTTTTGCGCTCGGCAGTCCCATGAGCTCGTGAGCACCCGACTACACCAGCGCTTCCAAACCTGGCTGGACGGCTGGCAGAAGGTGCACGTGAAGGAGCACATGGCCGACGACACGTCCAAGTGGCTGATGGGAGAAGGGCGAGACGGATTCCTGCCCTGCACCACCTCCCGCCAACCGGAGACTCTGCACTTCAGGAACATCAATAAGTACCGAGTCAAATACAGCAGCTATAAGACACAATAAGCACAGGCAGCCAGCAGGTGGTGCTGAAGGGTGGCGCTAAGGACCAGGTCTTAGGAACAGCGCGCCGAGGGCGGCAGCGGCGGCCTGGTCGAGGTCTTATAAGCGTGAATCCAGCAGTGCCAACCCGGGGGAGGGGAAGGGGGGGAGCGGGGGGAGGGCACGTATCTAAGTTTCCCGTCATGTTGCGTAGTTTCATTGGACGTTCACTTCAGATCAGACCCCCGTTTAATTGGTCAGAACGAAAAAAGTGCACTTAATTTAGCATTAACGAACAACGCCCTCACACGGTTGGTGGGATTATGAAGCATCCCGGTTAGATTAGGAAGTTTGTTTCATTTGGGTTTAGAGGCAAAAGTTTAGAGGAAAAGGGAGCCGCAGCAATAAAGGTGTGCCACCTCTTGGCTACAGTAGGGGGCACTGCAGGGCAGAACGTAACGGGAAGTCAACAGGTCAACGTGAAACGCCACCCTGACGACTATGGAGTCTAGAAAGATGCTGTCAAAGCCCAATGCCTATACACCAGCTACACAATCACACACACACACACACACACACACACACTGATCAGCCATGGATTCTCTTCAGACACCGAAAACATTTCACTGTTGTAAATAATTGTGTATATAAACCCAGACCTTTTATATGACAGAGACTTAAGTCGTGCTCGTGAACCGTGAACGGCGCCGCCGCGGCCGAGAGGCTCAGTACACATCCGAACGCAAAACGTGCAGGACAGGTTTATTACCGTTTTTACCAAAGGGAGTTTGATTATAATGTTTCTTTTCTTCTTTGCCTTCGAATTTGTGTTGCTGTCTCCTTTCTTCTGCCCCCCCCCCCCCCCGCCACCCTCACCCCTTTTTCCATCGTCTCTTTTAATAGTACAGCTCGTTCGTTTTGCCGAAAGTAGAAATGTATCCAGGTTTTTTTTTTTTTGTTTTGTTTTTGTTTTTTTCCAAAAGCGAAAGCTTTTTTTTATAAGCAAAGCAACCCTTTTTTTTTTCTTCTTTTTTGCGGGACGTGGGACTTTTTTTCCCCCCCCTTGGTCTCGTCTCTTCAGCACACTTCAATCACTGCCCCCCCTCCCATTTTTTCTGGGATATGCATTCACCCCGAGGATGCCACGCTCACGTGCCGAGCTCACACGGAGGATCTCCTTTGCAGCCTGGATAGATTTCTGCTGGATAAGAATAGAAATATATATATATATAAATATATAAATATATACATTTTAAAATGAAAAGTCACAAAGCATGTCTTTTTTTCTGTGGGTCAGCATATCCCCTTTATTTCAATATTATTTAAGATGATAATAATAAAAGGACATTTGTAGCATAACGGCGTTTTTTATTTGCTTCCACTTCATTTTGCACTGCCTGATGGGGATTTGCCTGTTTGGGTGGATGAGGGAGCCGATGTGGCCGCAAGAGGGCGCTGATGGCGTTTACAGAAAGCTGCAGGAAAACATTTCATGGAATCGAATTCAGCCAAGTTCTCCGAACCCAGACTGCCATTCAGAGAGTTGTGATTGGGTCACTGCAAGTTTCCACTGCTCCAAAGTCCGAGAGCGTGATGCTTTACACCACTCTGTCGACACAAGGTATTAAGCTTGATGATGTCAGTTGGGCGTCACGGTGGCTTAGTGGTTAGCACGTTCTCCTCTCAGCGCTAGGGATTCCCGGTTCGAATCCCCATCTGGGTGGAGTTTCCATGCTCTCCCCGTGTCCGCGTGGGTTTCCTCCGGGTTCTCCAGTTTCCTCCCACAGTCCAAAAAACATGGATCAAGTTAATTGAATACTCCAAATTGCCCCATATAGAGTGTGTCTGTGTGAGTGAGTGTGTGCCCAGCGATAGATTGGCGCCCTGTCCTGGGTGTATCTGCCCAGCGCCCGAAACCTTAAACGTTCTCCCCTGGATGGGCATGGGGAATCCTAATCTGAGTTTCCATGTTCTCTCCGTGTCTGTGTGGGTTTCCTCCGGGTTCTCCGGTTTCCTCCCACAGTCCAAAAACATGGATCAAGTCAATTCATTCATTCATTATCTCCCACTTTATCCTACATTAGGGTCGCGGTGGGGTTCCCCATGCCCATCCAGGGGAGAACGTCTCGGGCGCTGGGCAGATACACCCAGGACAGGGTGCCAATCCATCACTGGGCACACACTCACTCACACAGAAACACTATATGGGGCAATTTGGAGAACTCAATTGACTTGATCCATGTTTTTGGACTGTGGGAGGAAACCGGAGAACCGGGAGGAAACCCACGGGGAGAACATGGAAACTCCACCCAGATGGGGATTCGAACCGGGAATCCCTAGCGCTGAGAGGAGAACATGCTAAACCACTAAGCCACCGTGCCGCCCGGATCAAGTCAATTGAGTTCTCCAAATTGCCCCATATAGAGTGTGTCTGTGTGTGTGTGTGTGCCCAGCGATAGATCGGCGCCCTGTCCTGGGTGTATCTGGCCAGCGCCCAAAACGTTCTCCCCTGGATGGGCATGGGGGAAACCCCCCCCCCCCCGCGACCCTAACAGAGGATAAAGCAGAAGATACTAAATGGATGGATGTCAGTTGGTTTCCTCTAGCAGGACGGCGATGCCCTACTATATCCAACCTAGTTGGTATTCTCACACCTTCGCGATGCACTGCCCTCATTTCTGCGCGTCTGGCACTCTGTGAGGTTTCTGAAAAGCCCTGCACCCAGAGGCTCGACATGGCAGCTGACAGACAGCCCGGGGTTCGGGCTTTGTGGTTGCCTGTGTGCCACCGTTCCCCGAACAATGGCGTAATTCACGGGAGCGGGGAGGCATCAGGGGCCAAGCTCATCACTGGGAAACGAGGGAGCGTGTTAAAGGGCCTTTGGGAAGCAGCCGGGGGGAAACCGATCTACCCCAGTGGCTGCTGGGTCAGAAGGCATGGCAACGGCCGTGCGGGCTAATGGGAACATCCGTCGCGCCGCGGCTTTTGGGCCCGTGAAGCCGCCGTGTTAAATGGGCCGCCTGTTAGCTCGCTGGCAGACGTGCAGCGCTGAAGATGGATTGGCTCACCACGGTTACGGTTCTGATGGAGCCGGGTGGAGGTGCCGCACGGATCGGGCGCTGGTTCGGAGATCGGGGTCAGTGTCGTTTTACGGTAATGACGTGTAAGTGTGTAAAACTGATTTGGCTCATAATTATAATAAGTGCATTTAATAATTAATGTCACTGGTTGGGTTTTATTAAGAGACCGTTTTTAAGGCTCATTTACATTTTATATGAGCACTAGGGATTCCCGGTTCGAATCCCCATCTGGGTGGAGTTTCCATGTTCCCCCCCCCCCCCCCGTGTCCGCGTGGGTTTACTCCGGGTTCTCCGCTTTCCTCCCACAGTCCAAAAACATGGATCAAGTCAATTGAGTTCTCCAAATTGCCCCATATAAAGTGTGTGTGTCTGTGTAAGTGAGTGTGTGCCCAGCGATGGATTGGCGCCCTGTCCTGGGTCTATCTGCCCAGCGCCCGAAACGTTCTCCCCTGGATGGGCATGGGGAACCCCCCCCGCAACCCTAATAAAAGATAAAAGTGGAAGATAATGAATGAATGAAAGGATGTATTCATTTAGGCGTCACGTTGGCTTAGTGGTTTAGCATGTTCTCCTCTCAGCGCTAGGGATTCCCGATTCGAATCCCCATCTGGGTGGAGTTTCCATGTTCTCCCCCGTGTCCGCGTGGGTTTCCTCCGGGTTCTCCGGTTTCCTCCCACAGTCCAAAAATCACTTGAACTCGACGAAACCGAAACGAACCTCCGAATTTATGACATGAAGCACCGAGAGTCATGATTCTGGTATCAGGTTCATTATCTGAGCCGTAATCTTAGTTCTAAGTAAACGATTTATGAATTCTGTTTTCTGGTGAGCAGACGTTAACTTTGATATACCATAAAGTGTGTGTGTGTGTGTGTGTGTGTGTGTGTGTGTGTGTGTTTTAATCCTGCAGTCTCTCCATCTCCAGGCTCTGTCCTGCTGACACCTCTCTCGCACGTCCCTAAAGTGTTGGGGGTTGTCACAGCGCGTTATGTCCCTGCTTGGCCCAGGACGGCTCACTGTCTCGCCTCTGCGCCTCGAGTCAGAATTCAAGACGCGCCGTCACCCTCGCTCACCCCCACTCTGCACCATGAGGGAGGCTGGAGACGGGAGAGAGACAGGAACACTCGCTCTGTGTGCAGAGGAACGAATCCGCTTTAAATCTGCGGTGCAGGTTCCCCGGAGCTGCCGCTGGGTATCAGGTGTGAACTGTGAGAGGAACTCCATGTGAAGGACAACGTGCAAATTCATTCATTCATTCATTCATTCATTATCTTCCGCTTTATCCTCTATTAGGGTCGCGGTGGTGGGGGGTTCCCCATGCCCATCCAGGGGAGAACGTTTCGGGCGCTGGGCGGATAGACCCAGGTCAGGGCGCCAATCTATCGCTGGGCACACACTCAGTCACACACAGACACACACTCTATGTGGGGCAATTTGGAGAACTCAATTGACTTGATCCA
Source organism: Corydoras sp. C115 (assembly GCA_019802505.1). Classification (NCBI taxonomy): domain Eukaryota; kingdom Metazoa; phylum Chordata; class Actinopteri; order Siluriformes; family Callichthyidae; genus Corydoras; species Corydoras sp. C115. Next base: position 290,229 of record JAFMOC010000195.1, on the reverse strand, counting down.
TGTTTTTGGACTGTGGGAGGAAAGCGGAGAACCCGGAGGAAACCCACGCAGACACGGGGAGAACACTCTATATGGGGCAATTTGGAGAATTCAATTGACTTGATCCATGTTTTTGGACTGTGGGAGGAAAGCGGAGAACCCGGAGGAAACCCTCGCGGACACGGGGAGAACATGGAAACTCCACCCAGATGGGGACACACACACACTCTATATGGGGCAATTTGGAGAACTCAATTGACTTGATCCATGTTTTTGGACTGTGGGAGGAAAGCGGAGAACCCGGAGGAAACCCACGCAGACACAGGGAGAACACTCTATATGGGGCAATGACTCAATTGACTTGATCCATGTTTTTGAGAACTCAATTGACTTGAGCCATGTTTTTGGACTGTGGGAGGAAACCGGAGAACCCGGAGGAAACCCACGCAGACATGGGGAGAACATGGAAACTCCACCCAGATGGGGATTCGAACCGGGAATCCCTAGTGCTGAGAGGAGAACGTGCTAAACCACTAAACCACCGTGCCGACAACGTGCAATTTCTAAACTGAAAAATCCAGAAATGAAAACCTGGAGCTTCTTGCTGTGCTGAACTGAGGGTGTGAGGTGATGAACATGTTCTCCTCAGTGCTGTATCTCTGTATGAAAGATGAAACACTGTCAGCATTCGCACCCGAGTCCTAAACTCCACCGTGTAATGGGTGCCAGCTTTAATGCCTCTGTGCACCGGAAAGTGGCGTGTGACCCAGACTGCGCTTATCTGCCTCTGGCACTGCAGTCTGATCCACGAGCCCGAGTCACAAACCACAACTGATGCTTCATCACGTCTGAGTGTGAGTCTGAGTGTGAGTCTGAGTGTGAGTCTGAGTGTGAGTCTGAGTGTGAGTCTGAGTGTGAGTCTGAGTGTGAGTGTGAGTCTGAGTGTGAGTCTGAGTCTGAGTGTGAGAGTCTGAGTGTGAGAGTCTGAGTGTGAGAGTCTGAGTGTGAGAGTCTGAGTGTGAGTGTGAGTCTGAGTGTGAGTCTGAGTCTGAGTCTGAGTGTGAGTCTGAGTGTGAGTGTGAGTCTGAGTCTGAGTGTGAGTCTGAGTCTGAGTTTTCCGTGCAGCGGTGCTCGAGCGGTCGGGGTCAGAGCGGACAGCCGGTCGTTTTGACTTCTGGAAGATGACACTGTGATTATTTCCGAGTCTGGAAAGTTAGATGATGATCAGTGAGTTTGTTTCCATAGAAATAACTAAAGCATCGAAACCCAGAATAACAAACTCAGATCATCGGCGCGAAGCATTTCTTTATTTTTATTCTCCCATGGGCGGCACGGTGGCTTAGTGCTTTAGCACGTTCTCCTCTCAGCACTAGGGATTCCCGGTTCCAATCCCAATCGGGGTGGAGTTTCCATGTCCTCCCCGTGTCCGTGTGGGTTTCCTCCGGGTTCTCCACTTTCCTCCCACAGTCCAAAAACATGGATCAAGTCAATTGAGTTCTCCAAATTGCCCCATATAGAGTGAGTGAGTGAGTGAGTGAGTGTGTGCCCAGCGATAGATTGGCGCCCTGTGCTGGATCTATCTGCCCAGCGCCCGAAACGTTCTCCCCTGGATGGGCATAAGGGAACCCCCCCCCCGCGAAACTAATAGAGGATAAAGCGGGAGATGATGGATGAATGAATGAATATTTTCCCATTTTGATTTCAGTTCATTTTTTGGTTCAAATGGCTTCAGCTGTGTGCCGTTTTCTGCAGGTTTCTGCAGTGTGTGTGTGTGTGTGTGTGTGTGTGTGTGTGTGTGTCTTTGTATCTTTTTCTTTGTGTTGGCATCAGTCTGTGTGTGTGTTTGTGTCTCTGTGTGTGTGTTTGTGTGTGTGTGTTTGTGTCTTTTTGTCCCTCTGTCTTTTTGTGTCTTACTGTGTGTGTGTGTGTGTGTTTGTCTCTGTGTGTGTGTGTGTGTTTGTGTGTGTGTGTTTGTGTCTTTTTGTCCCTCTGTCTTTTTGTGTCTTACTGTGTGTGTGTGTGTGTGTTTGTCTCTCTGTGTGTGTGTTTGTTTGTGTGTGTGTGTTTGTGTCTTTTTGTCACTCTGTCTTTTAGTGTCTTACTGTGTGTGTGTGTGTGTGTTTGTGTCTCTGTGTGTGTGTGTTTGTGTCTTTTTGTCCCTCTGTCTTTTAGTGTCTTACTGTGTGTGTGTGTGTTTGTGTCTCTGTGTGTGTGTTTGTGTCTTTTTGTCCCTCTGTATTTTTGTGTCTTACTGTGTGTGTGTGTGTGTGTGTGTGTGTTTGTCTCTCTGTGTGTGTGTGTGTGTGTGTGTTTGTGTGTGTGTGTGTGTTTGTGTCTTTTTGTCCCTCTGTCTTTTAGTGTCTTACTGTGTGTGTGTGTGTGTTTGTGTCTCTGTGTGTGTGTGTGTGTGTGTGTGTGTGTTTGTGTGTGTGTGTGTTTGTGTCTTTTTGTCACTCTGTCTTTTAGTGTCTTACTGTGTGTGTGTGTGTGTGTTTGTGTCTGTGTGTGTGTGTGTGTGTGTGTGTGTGTGTGTGTGTGTGTGTGTGTGTTTGTGTCTTTTTGTCACTCTGTCTTTTAGTGTCTTACTGTGTGTGTGTGTGTGTGTCTCTGTGTGTGTGTTTGTGTGTCTCTTTTGCTTTCTCTCTGCGTGTGTGGGTGTATCTCTTTGTCACTGTCTGTTTGTGTGTGTGGCTCTGTGTGTGTGTGTGTGTGTGTGTGTGTGTGTGTGTGTGTGTGTGTGTGTGTGTGTGTTTGGCTTACACTGGTAAAACCAAGATCCCCTCCCCAGCCTCTTCATGGCTCTCCTGCGCTGTATGACTGAAGGATCAATCTGCGACGTCTCGTCGATGTAAAGAAAAGTCTGCCAGTTGATTTTGTTGGAATCTGGTTTTAATCTCTTGGTTTTGTTTGTTTACAGAAACACAACTCCTCTACAGAAACACGGGGACGAGGGAACAGGTCAGGATGAACCGCTAAGCACGAGAACACAGTTAGAGAACCGAACGCACGTCGTTTAGATCCTACATCACACTACACAGAGGAAGGTGTCTGCTGAATGACCCGGGATTCCTCGGCTTTTTTTTGGGGTCCCGGGTTTAGGAGCGTCCCGGCGTCGGAGCGTCCGGGCCGAGCGGTCACTCTCGCACGTAGATCCGTGTGCACACCACGTCATCCGCCCCAAACGTCTAACGGAGAGAGAAAGGGGAGAACTTCAGATCCGTGACTCGTGAATCTGGGGTTTAATTCAGCCGAGCTCGTTCCCTCTCATTACGATCAAGGGTGAGAGATTTTGGGAAGAGCGCCAGCTCAGACATCAGAGAGTCTGGAGAAATGGCTATGGCATTGTGCATAGAGAGAGAGAGAGTGTGTGTGTGTGTGTGTGTGTGTGTGCGTGTGTGTGTGCGCGCCTTCACATCCAGACAGAGCTCCTGGCAGACTAAAGCCGGTCGCTGTTAAGTCTATTGTGTCCTGATTTCGGGTCATAAAAGAATCCGAGCCTGAGAGACAAGTTCATTGCCTACTTTTAACTTCGGTGGAATGTAACGCAGCCGCACATCTTTATGGAAATGTGCCCTGGTTTCGCTGTGACACGTCAAATCTGATCACGTTCAGCCTTCTTGATTGCTTCTATCCAGCTTCCTTCCCACTTTTTTTTTTTTTTTTTTTTTTTTTTGTCCCATAATCCCTTTCTGTTTTGCTTCTCTGAGCTGTGTGGTCTCTGCAGGACCCAGCACACCCCTCAGCCGGCATGCTGAAGGTTCCGACGTGTTTAACTGTAGAGTTTGGCTTAAAAAAAGACTCCCATGTCATTCATTATTCATTCATTCATTATCTTCCGCTTCATCCTCTATTAGGGTCGCGGGGGTGGGGGTGGGGGGTTCCCCATGCCCACAGGGCACCGATCTATCGCTGGGCACACACTCATACACACTCTATATGGGGCAATTTGGAGAACTCAATTGACTTCATCCATGTTTTTGGACTGTGGGAGGAAACCGGAGAACCCGGAGGAAACCCACGCAGACACGGGGAGAACATGGAAACTCCACCCAGATGGGGATTCGAACCGGGAATCCCGAGTGCTGAGAGGAGAACGTGCCAAACCACTAAGCCACCGTGCCGCCGACTCCCATGTCCTCATGTTTATTCATTCACTCATTCATTATCTCCCGCTTTATCCTCTATTAGGGTCGCAGTGGGGTTCCCCATGCCCATCCAGGGGAGAACATCTCGGGCGCTGGGCAGATAGACCCAGGACAGGGCGCCGACCAATCTATCGCTGGGCACACACTCACTCACACAGACACACTCTATATGGGGCAATTTGGAGAACTCAATTGACTTGATCCATGTTTTTGGACTGTGGGAGGAAACCGGAGAACCCGGAGGAAACCCACGCAGACACGGGGAGAACATGGAAACTCCACCCAGATGGGGATTCCAACCGGGAATCCCGAGTGCTGAGAGGAGAACGTGCTGACCACTAAGCCGCCTTGCCGCCGACTCCCATGTCCTCATGTTTAATGGATTCATTTAAAGCGACTCGGTTCCGTGTTGGTCTGGATCAGTGGACGACGCCTTTCATTCCCTGTCCCTTTTTAGTGTGAGTGTTGGAGTGTTAGAGTGTTGGAGTTTTGAACGGTTTGAACTGCGCTCTGTATTTTCACGCCACGATGAGAATCATAATCCATAACCTTAAAGCAACAGACTGAACCTGACTTAATATCAACAGCAAATCTGAAAGATGCCAAACTTTTGTTTTTAAACAACTTCTAGATGATTTCTCTAAATAGTGGCCTAAATAACGGCGATTCACTCGCAAACCTATTCGATTAAAGAGGAGGCAGGGTTTATTTCTCTCTGCAGAGCTGCTTTTTTATTCTATTGGTACTTTGGAGATGATTAATGGGTCGAAAGGAAGCTAGTTTATGAAAAGCATTGAGGTGAGAGAGAGAGAGAGAGCGAGATGATGATGATGATGATGATGATGATGATGATGCATCCTGCTGTTTAAAGCATATAATTGATGCCACAGTGACACAAATATGAGCTTGTAGGACATTCAGATTTTTTCATAAGGGCTCATTTTCATTTTCATTTTCAAACGTGGTTATTTTAGGCCTAAAAAGAAAATAATTCTATTCTTGTATGTTTACGTCGGTATGCTGATATTAAGTACAGATGTGTGTTTTGCACGCATCTCCCACAGACTGAAACGATGGACATTAATCAGATTGTCTTCTTATTGCTTCGCTCCACAAGCTTAAAGTGCAGGTTCACATTCACTACAGGCATATTACTCTAAAGCTGCTTTTATTGCCGCCGCGTTGTCTCGACCCTACACTCATAAACCCACTTTTTGGGTGATTTTGGTATGACCTCGTGAGCAAACATTTTATAGTCATGCATAAATCTTAATCTCTACACAGTACGGCGCCTCCTGGATTATTAAATTAAGATCGTTTGGATATTTTTCCTCGTCACTCTTGAGATTCACAGATCTCAGTATATTTGATCTGCAGCACGGTGGAACAGTTCTGCCCCGTTCTCACGGCTCACTGTAGGATTCAGAGATTTGAGCCCTCCACCCCCAGAGCACTGGGGTTTCGTAGTATGGGGCTCCTGCGTGTGTTTCCTGGCTCTGTGCCTGCATTCTGTAGAGTTCACAGGGTCTCTGTCTTAGCGCTCACACCGGCCTTTTGCTCTTTAGTCCCACACCACGGCCTGCGTCCGCTCTGGGATGGATGTGTTCGCTGGAATTGGTCTGAATGTCCATCATAAGAAGGAAAAATAGTCTCGATGCCTCCATCATCCTCTTTATCGATCAATTCAGCCCCCTGAAATACACTACGGACCAAAGTATTGAGACGTCCCCGCCCAAGGTTGCACCTTACAGAAGCTTGAGTGGCATCCTTTTACCTTTAAGGCGATGCCAATGAGAATGCCAACTGATCCGGCATCGTTATCTAATTAACCCAGAATCATCACCAGACACCAGAAGTACAACAAGCCTACAGTAAAGGACGGTGGAGCTTCCAGATACTTAATGCCGCCTGCTCGTGGCTGTGTTTTCTTACCAGAATCAGTTCGTCCCCCAGCAGCTCTCTGGACCAGTACGTCTTGGGCCCATCGCCATCCACCAGTGTCTGCTTGCAGTACATTTTATTCTCAGTCTCCCAAATGGCCAAACTCTGCGAAAGAGCAGTGGAATTAGAAAATAACCAGAGACAAAGTAAGTGTGTGTGTGTGTGTGTGTGTGTCAGGGATGACATCAGTGTTTGGACTTTAAGGACATCAGCAGCATAGAGGGCTGCACTAAAAGGCCTGAGGAGGCCAGCTCAGACTCGTGAGTCATCCATCATGCTTTCTTAAACCCAGTTAGAGAAACCCAATAGCTGCCATTACCTGGGAAACGAGCAGGACTGTTTACGACCGTATTAAATTTATCTAAACATTCGCTTGTGATATCAATGTATGATCTGAACATTTTTGTCTGTCTATGTCTATATATTGTATTTGTATTTATGCATTTGTTTTCGACACAGAGATGTGAGTATGTTATGCTGTACCGGAAGCAAATTCCACCAACTTGTTGTGTGGTCATTAATTAATGATAATAATAATCCATCCATCCATTATCTTCCGCTTTATCCTCTATTAGGGTCGCGGTGGGGTTCCCCATGCCCATCCAGGGGAGAACGTCTCGGGCGCTGGGCAGATACACCCAGGACAGGGCGCCAATCCATCGCTGGGTACACACTCACACACTCAAACACACTCTATATGGGGCAATTTAGAGAACTCAATTAACTTGATCCATGTTTTCGGACTGTGGGAGGAAACCGGAGAACCCGGAGGAGACCCACGCGGACACAGGGAGAACATGGAAACTCCACCCAGATGGGGATTCGAACCGGGAATCCCTAGTGCTGAGAGGAGAACGTGCCAAACCACTAAGCCACTGTGCCTTCCAATAATAATAATAATCCATCCATCCATTATCTCCCGCTTTATCCTCTAGTAGGGTTGCGGTGGGGTTCCCCATGCCCATCCAGGGGAGAACGTCTCGGGCGCTGGGCAGATACACCCAGGACAGGGCGCCAATCCATCGCTGGGTACACACTCACACACTCAAACACACTCTATATGGGGCAATTTAGAGAACTCAAATAACTTGATCCATGTTTTCGGACTGTGGGAGGAAACCGGAGAACCCGGAGGAAACCCACGCAGACACGGGGAGAACATGGAAACTCCACCCAGATGGGGATTCGAACCGGGAATCCCTAGCGCTGAGAGGAGAACGTGCTACCCACTAAGCCAATGTGCTGCCCAATAATAATAATAATAATAATAATAATAATAATAATAATATATCCAGAAGAGATTTGTGAGGTCAGCCAGTGATGTCGGATGAGAGTCCAGCTCGTGATATCTGTTCCAGTCTCGAAAGGTGATGGGCTGAAGGTCTTCTACAACCAACTTCAATTTAAGTAAGCCTCGAATGTTACTCTGCAACCCGTCTGTGAGAACATTTAACTTTGTTTCTTATTAAACTGTCTTTTGTGCATGTGCAGGACGTTTAAACCGGCGTGGCGTAACCCAGCCGCGGGGGGCGTGGCCTCTCTAATGGCGTTGGACGTCAGGCTCATTTCCCTCTCTGCGTGCTGAAGGAAAGTTGACTGAAGCTTTGGACACTCGGTTCTGTTTGATGTGGTACCCAGTGGACTGAGGGCGTTTCATACGGCGGCAGAGTGAGAGTGAATTATTAATCAGCAGATCAAAGATGCAGCCGAGATCAGGGAACCCGCAGAACGCCAGAGAGACCGCCAGCTCCCTCACCTCACACGTCTGCTCTCCTTCTGTCTCGCTGGTTTTACTGTTCACTATTTTAATAATAATAATAATAATAATACATTTTATTTTCACCTTTCTGACCAATCAAGGACACTGTACAAGCAAAAAAAAAAAAAAAAAAAAAAAAAAAAAAAAATATATATATATATATATATATATATATATATATATATATATATATATATATATATATATATATAAACAGATTAACAAATAGCACAGCAAAGGACTAGTCAGGTCGTAAAAGCAGTCTTAAACAGATGAGTCTTAAGTGATGATTTAAACTGTACAAGTGAATCCATCTTTCTGATATCAGCCGGAAAAGTATTCCAAAGTAGTCTATTTGTTTTCATCTGCGGCTTTCTCTCTCTCTCTCTCTCTCTCTCCTCAGTCTCTCTCTCTCTCTCTCTCTCTCTCTCTGTCTCTCTCTCTGTCTCTCTCTCTCTTTTTCCTCTGTCTTTCTCCGTCTGTCTGACTGCCACTCTCTCTTTTTTTTTTTTTTGGGAGCTTTCTGTCTCTTTTTTACTTTATTTATTTTTTTCTTTTCTTTTTTTATTTTTTTTCTGTCTCTTTTTTCCTTCGTTATCTTACCCTCAGTGTTTTGGAGCTTTCTGTCTCTTTTTTCTTTAATTTTCTTTTCTTTTCTTTTTTAATTTTTTTCTGTCTCTTTTTCCTTCGTTATCTTACCCTCAGTGTTTTGGAGCTTTCTGTCTCTTTTCTCCTCCACGTCTTTTTTTTCATGGGACTTTTTGTCTGCAGCTTGTCTGTCTCTGTTATTCTCTGTCCGTCTTTTCTTTCCTGACTGTTTCTTTCCCAGCCCTCACTTTCTTTCTCTCCTGCCTTTGCCTCTTCATATGTCTGCCCTACTCTCGTCCATCTTGCTCTCCATTTGTCTGTCTGATTTCTTTCTTTTTCTTTATTTCTGGATGATATTTAACTGTCTGTATACCTTTCTGTTCAACTCATTTCCATCTGTATATCTGCATCTTCCTCAATCTCTCTCTCTCTCTCTCTCTCTCTCTGTTGCCTTGCATGCTTCCCCCCCCCCCTCTCTCTTTCTCTCTTTCTCTCCCTCTGGTTCTCTTGCGCCCATCATTTGGTTTTGCCATCTGTGTTAAAGCAGGAAACTGAGCACAGCTCTTGAATCATAACTTCTTAATGTAGCATGGAGATGACTGATGTCTTTATTAATGATGCAGGAAATTTTATTTTGGAGACTCCGTGTTCGGTCTGTCTCTCAGTCTGTCATAGTGGAACATTATATTTTAACCTGAGCAGTCTGTATAAATCTGCAGGTTTAAAAAAACGTTCTGTGATGTAAGTTTAAACATAAACTATAAACTAATAGGTAAATTATTTAATAAAAGTCCCGGTGGAGACGTCTCACCACCACTGAAGGGTTTATTCGGTTAATTCCTCACCGGCGATGGTGACGCAAAGCTCCTTGTAAACGGTAAACTGATCTTTATAAAGTCATTTTTTTCTCTCGCCGGTGAAGTTTAAAGTCTGTCTCTATAGCAACAAGCTCGGCAACAGGCCTCATTCGTCTTCTTCCTTCTGTCTGCCACCTAGCAGAAAAGACAATAGAACTGCAGCTCCATCAGAAACCGAATCTCTTGTTTATTACGTCCAAAACGAGAGCCCGAGGTCGTGATCTGGAGTCGGGGCCGCCGATCGTTTTCCACAATTTGCAAAATTGACACACAATCTGCGTTCAAAGCAACTATTTCCAAGAGCTCTGCCACTGGGGCTGTGCCACAGTGAGACGGCATTAGCGTCGTACATCTGCCCCACCGCCGCTTCTGTTTCCAAATCCCACAGCGTCTGCGTCTGTGTGTCCATGGGCAACTGAAGCTCATTACTCAAAATCAGGCTTTAGGGTACAGCTCCATTACCGGCGCTCAGCGGTGCCATGGTCCTGTTATTCTCATAACTCCAATCCAGTTTGAATTTATTCTGAAGTCTTTGTCAGGCGTGAGAAACAGCCACTGATCCAGAATCAGAACTCAGCAACCAGCTGAACAGCTCTGCAGCGTACTGATCGTCTGCGTTAAATAAGACCATTGAGAGGCTTATCGTTTCATTTTTGCAGCTTTTCCAGTTTTCTGGGAAGGGTTTTTCCAAGATTTTGAAGTTTGTTTCACCCAATTTTTCAGAAGAGCATCTGTGCACCTGTGCTGGAATAAAAAGGGGCCTTCCCTAAACTTTTTCACACCTCATGTCTGCCCTAAAGCACAATTTGCCCCAGAATGGACATTTCTCATGTGACCTCTACCAACTGGTTCAACCACCGGTGTTGGGGTTTGCCACCTTACTGCATGCCTACCATGATGTTCCTTTAACTCTGGCTTCTGCACGACTGCACAGCATTACTTGGTGCTTCTGAAAGACCTGCTGACATCCCAACAGGCCTGCCCCCCCCTTCCCCTCTGAGAACAACAAGCTCTGAAATGTCAAAGAAGATCCATAACTGTTCAAGAAACACAGAGTCCTCTGAAAATCTGTTACAAAAGTTATTAGTATTTTAGCAATCATTCATTCATTCATTCATTATCTTCCACTTTATCCTCTATTAGGGTCGCGGGGGGTGGGTTCCCCATGCCCATCCAGGGGAGAACGTTTTGGGCGCTGTGCTAGACCCAGGACAAGGGCGCCAATCTATCGCTGGACACACACTCACACACACAGACACACTCTATATGGGGCAATTTGGAGAACTCACTTGACTTGATCCATGTTTTTGGAATGTGGGAGGAAACCGGAGAACCTGGAGGAAACCCACGCGGACACAGGGGAGAACATGGAAACTCCACCCAGATGGGGATTCGAACCGGGAATCCCTAGAGCTGAGAGGAGAACGTGCTAAACCACTAAGCCACCGTGCCGCCCTATTTTAGCAATCAACCACCCCAGATATATGTACTCTGAGTGTCCTGTAAAGGTTCTGTCATTAATACAACAGAGAACAAGAGGAGAGATTGTACAGTCAGAATGCAAGATGCAAGGAAATGAGGTGTACCTAATAAAGTGGCCGACCCCATACACACGCATGACGTACCATCCACATTCACCCGTTACCACCCACCTTACACTTCCTGCCGTCGACAGTCTCCTCATTGAACTCCTCCCCGATGTGGAAGTTGATCTCTGTGGTGCGGACGGAGGTGGAGGTCTTGATGTAGAACTGCTCTCCATCCTGACGGATCTCCACGTGGGGCTTGGCCGCCGCTGCCCCAGCCACCTTCCTCAGCATGGCGTTAACGCCTGAGGAGGCACGACATGGTGTTAGAAGACCGAACCTAAAATTGACCCCATGCTTCCATGAACACCACGTCCATTCCTACAATCTTTAACTGCATTTCACAAAGTTACACAAAGTTACCAGCTAAACCCTCAATTCATCACAACCTGACCTTCCAAATTGATGGCTCCACAATCTCCCCAACTGATTCGGTCCGGAACCTTGGGTTCACAATAGACTCCCACCTTAAACTCTCTGATCATGTTATCAAAACCGCCCGTTCTTGTAGATTCCTTCTTTACAACATAAGGAAGATCAGACCCTTTTTGACTGAACATGCGACCCAACTGCTTGTTCAAGCCCGAGTCCTATCCCGGCTTGATTATTGTAATGCACTACTTGCTGGTATCCCAACTTCCACAATCAGACCTCTTAAACTAATTCAGAACTCTGCAGCCCGACTCGTGTTTAACCAGCCCAAGCGAACTCATGTCCCTCCATTACTCATCTCTCTCCATTGGCTCCCTGTAGCTGCTCGCATTCAGTACAAGTCGCTGACTCTGGCATACAGAACCATTTCTGGATCTTCCCCTTCCTACCTTCACTCTATCTTTTCAAAATACACTCCGACTCGTTCACTTCGCTCCAGTGAGGATTGCCGCTTGGCGATTCCACCTCACCGAGGAGCTGATTCTCACTCTGTGGCGTTCACCACTGCAAAATGGTGGAACGATCTTCCCAACTCTGTCCGTAAGGCAGAATCTCTAAACAGTTTTAAGAAACTACTTAAGACGCATCTATTTAACAAATACCTGTTGTAAAAAATAAAAAAAATAAATTAAAAAAAAAGGGGGGGGGGGCGCAGCTTCGAATAACAATCAGGTTTGATGAATTTACAGTATAGTTGGTTTTCTCCATGGCTTCTGACTTGTGGTGTTCTCATTTGTAAGTCGCTTTGGATAAAAGCGTCTGCTAAAGGACTAAATGTAAATGTACACAGCCTCCAGTCTGCGCCCTCATCATCTCAACTTCTGAGACGCTCCATAGCTCAGCGAGAACCCTGCGGCACACCTGATGTTCAACCACCCAAACTCAACGTAAGTCCACCTCTCGTCTCCGGTCGTTATCTGCATTTTAGTACAAACCCCTGACACTGGTCTATAGAACAGTCCGCTCCATCTTCCACTCTTTTCTTCCAGGGTACAAAGAGAAGGGGACTAATAAATCACCAGGCGAAGCAGATGATGTCGAACCCAAGTCCAGCTAAACAGTAAGTCGGCAGCAAACATCATTAATATATTATCAGCAGTTAAAAATAAGTCTGCCTGAGACTGGGCCAGAAATAAAAAGGTTTACGAACAATCCTAAAAGCACGTTTCAGAGACGGCGCTGAGTTCTAGCTCGGAGACGTCCCTCTGCTCCACCGTGTTCTACTTTTAATGCAAAACACGAATAATTAGTCCTGCCTGCTCCCCGTACACCTCGGTTCCGAGCAAAATCCGGCAACATGCACGTCACGCTGCCTTAGTTCCTCGAATAAGACATGCTCTGTGTTAATGCATTGATGCATCATGCCGATGTGAGAGTCTAAATAATGTACAAAAATCTAAAAGAAATCAGGAGGGATCGATTCTAAATGAGTTCTCACCCAGGGCTTTGAGAAGTTCGTCGAAATTCTCACTGCTCTTCATTTTCCAAGTGCCAGCAAAGTTGGGATGCATTTTTCTCTGGCAGGTTCGGTCCGAGAGAAGAACCTCTGCTCTTCTGGTCCCTCTTCTACTTTCACCCCCCCTTTTGCTGGCTTGCTTTCCCGCCCCTCCTCTCCTCTCACTCTCTTCTGCTTTTACTGTCCTCCAAAGCTCATTGCATTTACTTACTTCTCTCTCCGTCTCTCTGCCTGTCCCCCTTTCCTCCTCTAGATTCTGAATTATTTAGCCCTACAGCTCTGTATATTATAATTTATGTCATTTCAGTAAAATTCTATCTTGTGTCATAGTTGTAAATTTTGAAGAATAACATATAGTGGCGGCGGCACGTTGGCTTAGTGGTTTAGCATGTTCTCCTCTCAGCGCTAGGGATTCCCGGTTCGAATCCCCATCTGGGTGGAGTTTCCATGTTCTCCCCGTGTCTGCGTGGGTTTCCTCCGGGTTCTCCGGTTTCCTCCCACAGTCCAAAAACATGGATCAAGTCAATTGAATTCTCAAAATTGCCCCATATAGACTGTGTCTGTGTGAGTGAGTGTGTGCCCAGCGATGGATTGGCGCCCTGTCCTGGGTCTATCTGCCCAGCGCCCGAGATGTTCTCCCCTGGATGGGCATGGGGAACCCCCCCCGCGACCCTAATAGAGGATAAAGCGGGAGATAATGAATGAATGAATGAACATATAATGGCATGTGTTTCTGCGGTCACACCCCTTTGCATCACCAAGATACACCAGGACAGGATACCAAATGGTTATATTTTGTACTCACCTTGTAATTCAATCTCATCCTGTCTTCATGCTCCAATAATAAGAATTACCTTTAATAACAAGCTGCTGGAAATGTATTTTATTGTAAAAATGAAAGTCATCTGTACACAGTACTTACCAGCTAATCCTGAACATTTCTCCCTAAATAGATGCTTCTGACCTTCAGATGATTTCACAATGTTTTTTTTTTTTTTTTTTAAATAGATTCACCACCAGGTGCAGGAAGTCATCTGGCTTTTTAGTGACTCACCCCGTAATGAGGGAGCTGCTGTATGTACTTAGAGGTGAGATGTGTTTCTGTTGCACCACTGACTCTTTCTCTGATGTTAGAAGGAATCTGTAATGACTTAAACCCCGAGTCAGGTCACCGTCTGACGGCACTCACAAGCCACGTGCCTTTCCAGCTTTAATCGGCAGCATCTGGCAAAGTTTATCTTTATATTTACGAACTAATCGACCACCTCTTTGTTTTTACACTCGATGTCCATACTATTACTGTTTGATTCACTTACCATCATACAGTCACAGGACCACCACAGTGGACCTACATTACAATTAGTTTTATTATCTCAATTCACCCTAAATAGTCTATTCCCAAATCCAAGTCTCTTTTCTGTGCGTCTGAAGAGACACCAGAGCACGTGGCTCGGTAGCAGCTCATTTAATTCTACTTCACATTCGGAAATGCCAACAGAGGCTCTGATTGTTATGTATGTTGTATATTATTGGATGAAGATATATGCGAAAGTAATAAAGATTCAGTAGGAACTGAATAAACTATTTAAGTACAGTTCTCAACCACCAAATACAATTTACACTAATGTTCCCTGCAAGGCTTGGACATTGGTGCTCAAAGAACCTTGGAATGGTACTGTCTCACTGCCCCTCAAGGTACAAGGATCTGTTTATTTGCCAGAGAGTGCAGTTAGAGTAAAATTTTGGGGGTTTTTTGGTGTTTTTTTTGTATTTTTCTCTGTTATTTTTTTTTTTTTTTGGTACCCTGACAGCAGCATATGGTGTTCTGGGATGATAAGGTGCTGTAAGCCATAGCCGGAGCTTAAGCAGTGACTGTTCTGTCAAGCTACACATCCTGCAGTACTTATTTATTTAAAGCAATGTAGCAGCCTCTCCCGGCAGTGCACTGGGTTTAGTCATTACAGAAGAGATCAGTCATTTTCAACGGTTTCATGAAGTAAGATGAGGGATTTAACAACATAACGTGTTTATATATTTATAAAAAGTTCTTCTTTGTTGTTCTGCATAAAATTAGGATGTGATGTTTCTAGTATCTTTGTTTGTTAACCGTTGAAAACAAATCTAATTTCATTGAGTTTTTTTTATTTAGTTCTTTATTAAGTTTGGGGGTTTTTTAAGGGCATGATGAGCAAACGTGTCTGTGTACCGTGTTCATTCCCTCTCCTGCTTTCTAAAATCTAGGTCAGATACATTTTGGAAATAATGTTGAAATCTCTTATATAAAATCCAGTGATTCATTCACGAGGAAGAAGCCGAGCTTTTTCCACTTGCAAAAATGAACATGTTTAATAGTATTTAGTGCTTCTTACATTCATGAAAGCTTAGTAATAGACTAATAATAATTCATTCATTCATTATCTTCAGCTTTATCCTCTATTAGGGTCGCGGTGGGGGGGGGGGGGGGGTTGTTCCCCATGCCCATCCAGGGGAGAACGTTTCGGGCGCTGGGCAGATACACACAGGACAGGGCGCCAATCCATCGCTGGGCACACACTCACTCACACAGACACTCTACATGGGGCAATTTGGACAACTCAATTGACTTGATCCATGTTTTTGGACTGTGGGAGGAAACTGGAGAACCCGGAGGAAACCCACGCAGACGCGGGGAGAACGTGGAAACTCCACCCAGATGGGGATTCGAACCGGGAATCCCTAGCGCTGAGAGGAGAACATGCCAACCACTAAGCCACCGTGCCGCCCCTAATACTAATAATAATAATAATAATAATAATAATTAATAACCATTTTTTCTCTTCATGGTGGACACATACAACATTTTGAATCGTGTTTGTGAAACATTGTTGCCCGTTTCTTCCAAAAGAGCATGAGGCTTCGGTCAGGTTTTCATTCACTGCAAAGGTGTTTAATTGTGTCTGTTGGTTTGGCTCTGGGGTCTGTGTGGGTCAGTCACGTTCCCCCATAACCTATGGAGCCTAAATACACCTTTATGGATGCTGCTTTGTGCACTGGGTCACCATCATGCTGGACACCCCACATCCCGGGGGGAGCAGTTGTTGGCTTGTGGTTAAGGAATCAGCCTTACGACCTGAAGGTCCCCGGTTCGATTTCCGGTGCCAACACGTTCCATGGCTGAAGTGTCCATGGAAAAGGCATCTAACCCCAATTGCTCCATGTACAGGGCATGTCGTCTATGCTATTAAAAACACGTCATAATTCACCATCAAGGTTTTTTATCTTTACAGTTATTATTATTTATTTATTTATATAGGGTGGCACGGTGGCTTAGTGGTGGGCATGTTCTCCTCTCAGCGCTGGGGATTCCCGGTTCGAATCCCCATCTGGGTGGAGTTTCCATGTTCTCCCCGTGTCCGCGTGGGTTTCCTCCGGGTTCTCCGGTTTCCTCCCACAGTCCAAAAACTTGGCTCAAGGTCAATTGAGTTCTCCAAATTGCCCCATATAGAGAGTGTGTCTGTGTCCAGTGATAGATTGGCGCCCTGTCCTGGGTCTATCTGCCCAGCGCCCGAAACCTTCTCCCCTGGATGGGCATGGGGAACCCTAATATAGGATAAAGTGGGAGATAATGAATGAATGAATGAATGAAAGGGTCGCAGGGGGGTTCCCCATGCCCATCCAGGGGAGAACGTTCCGGGCGCTGGGCAGATACACCCAGGACAGGGGGGCAATCTATCGCTGGGCACACACTCACTCACACACAGACACACACTCTATATGGGGCAATTCAATTGGAGAACTCAATTGACTTGGACTGTGGGAGGAACCCGGAGGAAACCCACGCGGACGTGGAAACTCCACCCAGATGGGGATTCGTGCAAGGCAAACCCCCCAACGCGACCCTAGTAGAGGATAAAGCGGACGATAATGGATTGATGGCTAATTAATATAACTTTATTTTACTTCATACACGCGACCAACTATCTGCGCGCGACCCCTCGTGTTAAAGCTTTTATTTTGTAGTCGTCGCGCTGATTAAATCCCACCATGCTTTGCGCTAGGTTGTCATGGCGGCTCAGTGGTGAGGAAAAGCGTCGTGTCTCTTTTTTTTTTGCTGGCGTTTTGTTTGTAATTGCGGTTTGTAATTAATTACTTTCTGTTAAGGTTTTAATTACATTGACTCTTTAATCCCGGGTGTTTCCGAGGAAGCTGGATGCTGTTTTTCTTTCTTTTTTTTATCACCGCAGGTGTTTGTTTAACTGCAGCCGTTCAGCCCTACGTAGGGTTTAGGGGGCAGCGTTTCTCACTCGGTGTAGTGCACTTGATGATCATGACTTGATTTCGGGCTGCTGATTGTATTAGAACGTAACCCGGCGTTCGGACGTTAGACGCGTTTTCACTTCAGTGTTGTTTTTATTTTGACAGAACGACCTGAAACACACGAGCCGCTTCCCTCCGGACATCATGAGCACACAGGTGAGTTTAATTAATCAGAGTTCATTACCGATATTTAATTAATTAATAGAAATTATTTTAATGTCTTGCGCTTTTACGCTTTCTATGCCTCTTTCATTGGCGACATCTGGTGGACATGTAGTGCAACTGCCTTAAACAGGATAATCTTACAAATCACACGATTTATAAAAAGCTTTTTTTTAATCTTCATTCATTCATTCATTATCTTCCTCTTTATCCTCTATTAGGGTCGCGGTGTGGGGGGGTTCCCCATGCCCATCCAGGGGAGAACATTCGGGCGCTGGGCAGATACACCCAGGACAGGGGGGCAATCCATCGCTGGGCACACACTCACTCACTCACACAGACACACTCTATATGGGGCAATTTGGAGAATTCAATTGACTTGATCCATGTTTTTTGGACTGTGGGAGGAAACCGGAGAACCCGGAGGAAACCCACGCGGACACGGGGAGAACATGGAGACTCCACCCGGATGGGGATTCGAACCGGGAATCCCTAGTGCTGAGAGGAGAACATGCTAAGCCACCGTGCCGCGCTTTTTTTATCTTCTGCGCTCAAATTGTACAACATATCTTGTCCCACAGTTTTTGCTGTATTCTCCAACATTAAGGCAATAATACACACACACACACACACACACACACACACGAGAGAGAGACATGAGTCAGCTTTTAAAATTGTTTAAAGTCTTATATAATAAATAGAAGAACATGAAATAGAAGAAGTGATGCACCGTTTAATCCGTGCTTCGTCCAACAACTGCCCTGATGCCTTTGCTTATGCCTTTTATTAATAATAATAATAATAATAATAATAATAATAATAACCCCAAGTAACAACAGAAATCCTGAATTAATGATCATTTCTATTCAAATTTTATGATCTCGGTCTTTTTCTCTTTTCAGTACAGCATACTGTTCAAGCAGGAACACGGTAAGGATTTCATTCATTCATTATCTCCCGCTTTATCCTCTATTAGGGTCGCGGTGGGGTTCCCCATGCCCATCCAGGGGAGAACGTCTCGGGCGCTGGGCAGATAGACCCCGGACAGGGCGTCAATCTATTGCTGGGCACACACTCACTCACACACACACGCACTCTATATGGGGCAACTTTGGAGAACTCAATTGACTTGATCCATGTTTTTGGACTGTGGGAGGAAACCGGAGAACCCGGAGGAGATCCGCGCGGACACGGGGAGAACATGGAAACTCCACCCAGACGGGGATTCGAACCGGGACTCCCTAGTGCTGAGAGGAGAACATGCTAAGCCACCGTGCTGCCCTTAATAATAATAATAATATTAGGCAATAATTATTTAGGCTTTCATTTTGAAAATGGTTGCGTTTCAAAATTAATTTGACCCTCAACAGTCCCATCGGATGTGTGACACCTTGGGAATATTGGTTCTGCATCTCTGATCTAGAGTATCAGTTAATTTATATACTACTTTATATATGCAACATTACCGCTAGAGGTCACTATAATCCTACATACTGATATTTGGTCAGATGAATATGTATTTCTCGTGTGTGTGTGTGTGTGTGTGTGTGTGTGTGTGTATAGCCCACGATGATGCCATATGGACAGCAGCTTGGGGGCGGCGTGAAAATGATGGAGCAGAGACGATTATTACGGGCTCCCTGGATGACTTGGTGAAAGTGTGGAAATGGTAATAGGCCCGTGGGCAGTTCTGGTTGATGGGCAGACCTGTTTGAGGTCAGTTGCACTTTCACAGAGCGGATTGTTCTCTCTCAGGTCTGATGAGAAGCTAGAACTGCAGTGGACCCTGGAGGGCCACCAGCTCGGTGTGGTGTCGGTCGACATCAGTCACAACGGTGCCATCGCCGCCTCCAGCTCTCTGGATTCCCATATCCGACTTTGGGATCTGGAGTCGGGCAAGCAGGTTAAATCCATGGATGCGGGACCAGGTGACGGACGCCGGCTGCTTTTAAAGAGAGAGCTTTTGGAGATCGGCACGTGGTTCTGCTGAAGGTTTGAACCTGGTTTTCTGATCCCTGTTCTTTTTGTAGTTGATGCCTGGTCCGTGGCCTTTTCTCCAGACTCCAAGTACATCGCTACGGGCAGCCACCACGGCAAAGTCAACATTTTTGGCGTGGAAAGTGGAAAGAAAGAATATTCCCTGGACACCAGAGGGAAGTTCATCCTCAGTATTGCTTATGTGAGAATGTTCATTCATTCATTCATTCATTATCTTCCGCTTTATCCTCTATTAGGGTCGCGGGGGGGGTTCCTAATGCCCATCCAGGGGAGAACATTTCGGGCGCTGGGCAGATACACCCAGGACAGGGCGCAAATCCATCGCTGGGCACACACTCACTCACACAGACACACTCTATATGGGGCAATTTGTGTGTGTATGAAGTTAATAAAATTATATAAATAATCCATCTATCCATTATCTTCCGTTTTATCCTCTATTAGGGTCGCGGGGGGGGGTTCCCCATGCCCATCCAGGGGAGAAGGTTTCGGGCGCTGGGCAGATACACCCAGGACAGGGCTCCAATCTATCACTGGACACACACTCTCTCTCACACACACACACACACACACACACACTCTATATGGGGCAATTTGGAGAACTCATTTGACTTGATCCATGTTTTTTGGACTGTGGGAAGAAACCGGAGAACCCGGAGGAAACCCACGCGGACACGGGGAGAACATGGAAACTCCACCCAGATGGGGATTCAAACTGGGAATCCCTAGCGCTGAGAGGAGAACATGCCAAACCACTAAGCCACCTATGTGATAATTTATTATGTTTAATTACGATTTGAGTTTTTAGTGTTTAATGTACAGTAATCCTCTTTTTTTTTTCTGTCCTGCATCAGAGTCCAGATGGGAAGTACTTAGCCAGCGGCGCCATCGACGGCATCATTAACATTTTCGACATTGCAACCGGGAAACTTCTGCACACGCTGGAAGGTAAAAACCGAGTGCTCATGCATTTGAAGTGTTGCACTTCAGCTGTAGCTCAATTTTAAACCGGAAGGAAACATATGCAGACATAGGGGAGAACATGCAAACTCCACATACAAAGTCCCCCAGTCTTTGCCCAGCATTCAAACCCTGGCTGTTCTCATTATGTGGCCATGTGTTTCCCACAGACGCATAAATTATAGAGTTAAATCTTATTGGTGGATTGATTTTTATTATTATTATTATTTTATTATATTATTATTACGGCACGGCGGCTTAGTGGTTAGCACGTTCGCCTCTCAGCGCTAGGGATTCCCGGTTCGAATCCCCATCTGGGTGGAGTTTCCATGTTCTCCCCGTGTCTACGTGGGTTTCCTCCGGGTTCTCCGGTTTCCTCCCACAGTCCAAAAATATGGATCAAGTCAATTGAGTTCTCCAAATTGCCCCATATAGAGTGTGTCTGTGTGAGTGAGTGTGTGCCCAGCGATGGATTGGCGCCCTGTCCTGGGTCTATCTGCCCAGCGCCCGAGACGTTCTCCCCTGGATGGGCATGGGGAACCCCACCGCGACCCTAATAGAGGATAAAGCGGAAGATAAAGAATGAATGAATGATTTTATATTATTTATTATATCCTTTTTTTTTTTCTTTTTTTTTTTTAACAATCTTCAGATGTTAAAATGAGGGTGAGATGATTCTGTTTCTGACTGAAGCACTGTACCGAGGTTCGGGTGCTGATTTGATGGCTCTCTTTGTTCTCTCTCAGGTCATGCTATGCCTATCCGCTCGCTCACATTCTCCCCCGACTCTCAGCTCTTGGTCACGGCTTCAGACGACGGCTACATCAAGATCTATGATGTGTAAGTTGAGCGCCGGTGGTTCATTTACATTCTGAATGTATTTATCATTAATATCCTTAATGTTAAAAAAGAATATTCCACGATTTAGGAAACTCTGTCCTAGCTCAGTCCATAAAGACATGGTGTGAGTTCGGTATGACAAAACTCAACTGAACCCTAAAGTCATCAGATTTAAGTCATCAGTGTGACCTCACAAACGTCCTTCTGTACAAAAGGGCGGTGTGGATCATGTAGATAGACTTTTCCAGACGAGTGAAAGCTGTCATAGCTGCAGTGTCATTCATTATCACACGCTTTATCCTCTATTAGTGTCGCGGTGGGGTTCCCCATGCCCATCCAGGGGAGAACGTTTCTGGGGCTGGGCAGATAGACCCAGGACAGGGTGCCAATCTATCGCTGGGCACACACACACTCTATATGGGGCAATTTGGAGAATTCAATTGACATGATCCATGTTTTTTGGACTGTAAGAGGAAACCGGAGAACCCGGAAAAAACCCAAGTGGACACGGGGAGAACACGGAAACTCCATCCAGATGGGGATTCGAACCGGGAATTCCTATCGCTGAGAGGAGAACATGCCGCCCCCTAGCTGCAGTGTGTTCCAGTTTTTCTCCATTCGCACACTCACGACGACTTTTCATTTACAGGCAGCACGCCAACCTGGCGGGGACTTTGAGTGGCCATGCGTCCTGGGTCCTCAACGTGGCGTTTTCTCCGGACAACACACATTTTGTTTCTAGGTAATTACTGTTTTCTCTTTGAATATAGATAAAGATAAGATAAACGTACACCTAATGCAAGGAGAACCAACTAAACTCAGTATAATCATGACGTGCTTTGAGCCGGAACACTCTAGATGATGGCTTATTTCTTGTTTAACACGCATGTGCCCCAAATATGCAGGTTAAGTAAATCTGTATTTTTGGGGAATGGGGTGGAGTCTTTTAAAAGTGTGTTTTTGACAACAAGGCCCCTAAAATCAAGTCTCATTATGTTGTAGCATTAAACTTTACTGCACACAAAAAATAACTGGGTTTTGTGTAAAATGTTTGATTGGTTTTTATTCCAGCCTTAAACCAAACTATTCATTCATTCATTATCTCCCGCTTGATCCTCTATTAGGGTCGCGAGGGGGTTCCCCATGCCCATCCAGGGGAGAACGTTTCGGGCTCTGGGCAGATACACCCAGGACAGGGTGCCAGTCTATCGCTGGGCACACACTCACAAACACAGACACACTCTATGGGGCAATTTGGAGAACTCAATTGACTTGATCCATGTTTTTGGACCGTGGGAGGAAACCGGAGAACCCGGAGGAAACCCACGCGGACACGGGGAGAAGATGGAAACTCCACCCAGATGGGGATTGGATCCGGGAATCCCTAGTGTTGAGAGGCGAACTCGCTTAACCACTAAGGCACCGTGCCCAAAGCAAACTACACACTTTATAAAGTGAATGATTATTTTGGGGACCGTGGTGATCGTTCACCGTTCTGTTGTTTTGTCGCAGCTCGTCAGATAAGAGCGTGAAGGTTTGGGAGGCGAGCACCCGAGCGTGTGTGAATACATTCTTCGACCATCAGGATCAGGTTCGTCTCACACTGCGGGGGGGTGGGGTGGAGGGGGGGTGCTGTTTTTAGTGTAAAGCTTCACTCGAGTTCTGCCTCCGTAGGTCTGGAGTGTGCAGTATAACAGCACCGGCTCCAAGATCATTTCGGCCGGGGATGACCGAGCCATTCACATCTATGACTGTCCCATGTGAAGCGCTTTGAGGTCTGCGGATGAATGAATGACGATTTTGAAGGTTATCAGGGGTCCTGTCCTGAGGTTTCCATCAAACAGAGAGACTGGAACCCACCCGCAGCTTTTCATGTCTTTTTCTTTTCACCTTTTTTTTGTTTGCAGTTTTCAGAAACTTTACTCTCAGTAAAGTGCTTTTTATATGAAAACAGTTGTGTTGAAGTTCTCTTCGTCAGTACTGTAGCTGCTGCATTCAGTACAAGTCACTGACTCTGGCCTACAGAACCATTTCTGGATCTCCCCCCCCCCCCCCCTCCTACCTTCACTCTATCTTTTCAAAATACACTCCGACTCGTTCACTTCGCTCCAGTGATGATCGCCCCCTGGTGGTTCCACCTCACCGAGGGGCTCATTCACACACAACATGGTGGAACGTTCTTCCCAACTCTGTCCGTAAGACAGAATCACTAAACGGTTTTAAGAAACTACTGAAGACGCAACTCTTTAACAAATACCTGTTGTAGGAAAAAAATAAAATAAAATGGGGAGGGGGCGCAGCATCGAATACCAATCAGGTTTGATGAATTTACAGTGTAGTTGGTTTTCTCCATAACTTCTGACTTGTGGTGTTCTCATTTGTAAGTCGCATTGGATAAAAGCGTCGGCTGAATGACTAAATGTAAATGTAGATCGCTTTTATAGTATTTTCTTGTTTATCACTGAAATTTACATTTATTTTTGCTATTTAAAATCCTCCTTAGAGCCAACGTGTCAAACACGGGCATCAATTTGATCAACAGATTCCTGTATCTCATTATAATACATTTAATCTAATCTATTTCCCAGCCAGTGCTTTAGATTTATGACCTTCATCCAGATGTGTAATGATGTAGCTTCATCTGAACCATCATTAATAATTCACTAATAACTCATGTAATTTGTTGTTGCATGCGGTTTCCAAACTCATGTATATTCATTCATTCATTATCTCCCGCTTTATCCTCTATTAGGGTCGCGGGGGGGTTCCCCATGCCCATCCAGGGGAGAACGTCTCGGGCGCCGGGCAGATACACCCAGGACAGGGCTCCAATCTATCGCTGGGCACACACTCACTCACACAGACACACACACTCTATATGGGGCAATTTGGAAAACTCAATTGATCCATGTTTTTGGACTGTGGGAGGAAACCGGAGAACCCGGAGGAAACCCACACGTGCACGGGGAGAACCTGGAAACTCCACCCAGATGGGAATTCGAACCGGAAATCCCTAGTGCTGCAAGGAGAACATGCAAACCACTAAGCCACCGTGCCGCCAACTCGTGTATATGAAAATGAAATATTGATTTATTGAACACTGATTTTTGATTAGAAACATGACACACCTGTAGACATCAGCATCTACAGATAGAACTGAAGGACGTCACATTTACAAAAAGGGACATTCAACCCTTCGGCCCTGTTACACACCAGATGTCGTCCCACAGCAGACGAAACAAACCGCAGGGATACGCAACAGTTTCTCAGGTCCTTATCACTCTCACACTCGACGTTCCACCAGGGTGCCGTCTCGTTCCGATCGCAGTGACGTGCCATTTATCTCAATTAGACCAAAAGTTCTTTAGTCAGGTAATTGGACTGGGGCTGGGGAATTGCTCAGGAAAGTGTAGAACACCACAAGAATGTACGGGGCATTAAAATCACAGTCCCAAATCGATTGTGTTTTGGACGGTTGTGCACTTTCTGCTGCTGCTGCTTTGCAGAATGTATAACTGTAAAAGTCCAGGGCCGAGCGATTCGATTTCTCAAGCGGCCACGTAAAATTCTGCCGTCGTGGAAACCCCACCCTGAACCTGATTGAACTCTTTTGAAAATGAAAGCGATGCTGTGTGAACTGCGTCCATGGCGTTCGGCGAACGTCACAACCGCATTCTTTTAATGTAAAGCTGACGTCTGTATTCGTGTTCTGCTTTCTGTACATTTACCTTCACGTCACTGACGTTCCATTCCGCTCACGTGGGCCGGGTGTGGCCCCGGGGCCAGAAAATGGGTTCCCTTGTACTTATTGGATCGTAAACTAGTTACATACTGTTTCGGATGCAGCTACACTTTTCTGGCAACTCTTTGAAACTGTGTCTTAACAAAACAAAGCGTGATTTTTAGTTTCTAAATCACGTGTTTTGGCCGCCTGTCTGGATGTGGCTGCATCGCTGCGAACCAGTTAATTAGCAAATCTTAATTTAATTTAATTTTTTTGTTATTTTCCAAAAAAAGAAAAAAAAAGAGGTCCCGCTGATTGGGTTTGCCTAAATTGACATCATACAATTTCTCACCTCACGTTTCCTCCCCGTCTTTTTCATTTGCACTTTACGTTTGATTTAAACACAGCTTTACACCTTTAACATGGCCCCTCAGCCGGATCTTATAATCACAGTGCTGACGGGTTCGAGTGATCAGTCGACTGACTGTTCCGCTGATGTTGTACAACATCGGTGAAGTTTCCGAACAAAAGAGAGTTTAACTATTAACTGTTTTGGTGTTGGGTGCAGCTCTAAATCACTTCAGAAAACATTAGAGATGTAGCCTAAAGTCCAGGTGTGTCCAGCTTAATACTTTTAAATGTTCTGTGAAAATACTGTGAATAAGATTAACATCTACAGTGAAGATCTTCATTAGTTCCCAGGTCTGTGAGCAGCATCTGAATGACTGTTCCCTCTCTGGCCAGGGAACAGCTTTATGCTTTTTAAAAAAAAAAAAAGTGGGTGGCAGTGTTCTCCTTTAAAGCTATACATAACCTAAGAGAGACCTCCCAATTTGTAGTTCCACAATTACAGTAGTGGTTGATCGTCGTTCTCCTCATGCTTTTAGTCCTCTTGACTCGGTTCTCTGTTCAAGACCCCTATTTGGGTGGTGGATGCAGCAACAGATGACCTACTGTCTCTGTTTCTACATCCATAAGTTTATTGGATTAAGTGAGCGTGATGGAATATGTAATGTATGGCAAAATTTAAGGGTCCATGTTTAGAATCCCAACTAGTTGTGAATATGGGAAAAGATTAGCTCACTAACTAGTTAAAAAGTAAGAATTAAAATCGAATCTGCAGCTATTAAAATGTAAATATAAAATGTTACCTATGAAATTAAACCCCTTCTGTTTTCTGGACACTTTTTGCACCAATACGGTTGTAAAAAAAAATACATTTAACATACTCTGTGTGCACGGGAAATACCATCCTCCTACATTGGGCCCCATCCCGTCCTGGCTACCCTGCTATTTAAATCACTGAAACATTAAATGTAAGTTGGTTGGCATCATTTCCATGAAATTCAGAATCTAATGAGGAGTTCGTCTAAAAAAAAAAAAATTTGAACAAATTATACTTCAAAAAGCAGATCTTTAAGCCCCGGGACGTCGTCGTCGTCGTGTCCAATTCCATTCCGCACTGTTCACCCTGGTTCATTAAAACGCTCCTATTGTACAAAAGACAACATTTTGAAAAGGCGTCGGAGAGGAGAACGGAGGCGCTCCTGCCTCTCACCAGTGTCTGGTGTGGACCAGTTCGGGACGTAAGCTGAGCCTCTTCAGGGTCTCGTAGCCGATGACTATGAGGAGTGATGTGGGCATGGCGGAGATGATGCGTGCCGAGAGACCCTTGGTCAGGCCCCACGAGCCCTCCTCCGCCATGAGCTGCTTAAAGGTTTCGATTACAGATGAACGACCTTCCACCTCGAGGTAAAAAAAAAAAAAAAAAATTTAATAAAAAAATGCTTTAACAAATATTTTATTGCCTAGGGTTTGAAAAAGAGCAAAGACACTGCTGGTTACTGCTAGTGTATTTGGTGTGTGTGTGTGTGTGTGTCATCCATAGCGTCATCACACACGCAGCCTGTGTGAACCTCTCTCTCTCACCTGCACTCTGGCTCTCACAACATCCATGGGGTTCGTCAGGGTGGAGGCGGTGGCTGCAGCCATAGGTCCAGCCACAGCCTGCAGGAGCAGGTGAGGGCAGTTAGAGGGAGCCAGTTTGGAGAGCTGCTCTGTTTAAACACACAGACACACCCCGGCGATGGCAGATGATCAAATTTGGAACGTAGTCTTTGTTTACAGTAAAAAACCTTTCCCACAGCACCCCGCCATGAACGTGTTTATTTACACTGCACACACCGCTCCATCCTAAGGAGACGCTCGCATGACTCTGTGGCTAAACCCTCTGACTTTCTCCTTTGCATTTCTCATGTGAAACCCTCTGTAATTCACTGCTTTTCAGGATTATCACTGCTTTTCAGGATTACCACTGCTTTCGTGAAAACACAGCGTGTTCTGAGAGCCACCGTGTTCAAACCTGTCTGATCTGAACCTGATCTAGACCCAAAGAGCAAATCTAATCGAGACATCTCATCTTATGTATTGTCCTGATTTAATGATCCTGTCTCCTTGTGAGACACAGCTAAAAACATTCATTCATTCATGCATTATCTCCCGCTTTATCCTCTATTAGGTTCGCGGTGGGGTTCCCCATGCCCTTCCAGGGAAGAACGTCTCGGGCGCTGGGCAGATACACCCAGGACAGGACGCCAATCCATCGCTGGGCACACACTCACTCACACAGACACACTCTATATGGGGCAATTTTGAGAATTCAATTGACTTGATTCATGTTTTTTGGACTGTGGGAGGAAACCGGAGAACCCGGAGGAGACCCACGCGGACACGGGGAGAACATGGAAACTCCCTAGCGCTGAGAGGCGAACGTGCTGAACCACTAAGCCACCGTGCCGCCCGGCTGAAAAACAATTTAAGAAATTGTAAAGTGGTTAATTAAGGACGTGAGTGACTCCATCGTACCTGAATAAAAGTGATAAAAAGGCCACCACACTGCACTGTTGGGGATGTAGGTCAGCAGAGATGCCACGTAGCCCCTGTAAAAGCCCCGGAAACCGTCCGCCGCAAATATCTGCACCATGATATCCCACGTCTGTCCAAAAGTCACTCTGTGCTTTGATGTGGCGGCAGCCATCCTGGATTTGAGCTTAAAGCGGGTGAGATGTTCACCCTGGCCTTGCATCATTAGCTGCTGAGAGACCACGTCGATGGGCAGAGTGATGCTCTGAGCGACCAGCGAGGCACACCCGCCGGCCACCAGGGACTTGAAGGAGTTGCTGGTGGAGTACTGAGACACGTACTTCCTCACCAGCTCGTAGGTGGTGATGTACGCCTGACCTGAAACCAGCATGAAGGTGTTGACCATGAAGCCCCGGTACAGCCCCCACACGCCTTCACCCTTAAGGATCTTACAGAAGGCGTCAAAGGTGCCATTGTACAACGACTTCCCCTTCTGGACCTGCAGCCGGGTTCGAATGAGGGAAAAGGGGTATATAGTGGCCCTTGTGGTTAATGTCATGAAGACCCCGAGAGAGTAAAACTTCCTCTTGTCCAAGTCCTCCCATTCGATAATCTGGATGGTGCGATTCTGCTGCATGGTTCCCGCTGAGCAGACACCTCCCAAGGACAGGTCCTTTCACTGCGTCTGCCCATTAACCTGCAGAGAGACCGAATCATCAATTAGGACCAGACCAATATCTGAAAAGAGGATTTCTTTCAAGCTGCGAAGGAGGGAACCCTCTCAAAATATTAATAATGGGATCAGCCACGGTATCAGGTTGGAGGTGAGATGCTATGTGCAAAACCCAGCGTTCTTTTCTCCAACCCAGATGTATGGAACCACCGAGGGCCGGTGCGGGGTGAGCACCGCACCCTTCACTCACATTTCAGGGAACCTGTGGAACTATTTCTTCGGGTTGCACTCATAAGAGGATGTGGAGGTGATGTCCCAGTCAACTTCCAAACCAAGGGTTCCTGAAATTTGGTAAAATTTAATTTGGGAGAGTTTTATAAATGACACTAACTAACCATTCATTCATTATCTCCCGCTTTATCCTCTATTAGGGTCGCGGTGGGGTTCCCCATGCCCATCCAGGGGAGAACGTTTGGGGCGCTGGGCAGATACACCCAGGAGAGTGCACCAATCCATCGCTGGGCACACACTCACTCACACAGACACACTCTATATGGGGCAATTTTGAGAATTCTATTGACTTGATCCATGTTTTTGGACTGTGGGAGGAAACCGGAGAACCCGAAGGAAACCCACGCAGACACGGCGAGAACATGGAAACTCCACCCAGATGGGGATTCGAACCGGGAATCCCTAGAGCTGAGAGGAGAACATGCTAAACCACTAAGCCACCATGCCGCCACACTAACTAACCATTCATCCATTATCTTCAGCTTTATCCTGTACTAGGGTGTGTGGGGGTGGGTTCCCCATGTCCATCCAGGGGAGAACATTTGGGGTGCTGGGCAGATAGACCTAGGACAGGGCGCCAATCTATCACACACTCACTCACACACACACACTCTATATGGGGCAATTTGGAGAACCCAATTGACTTGATCCATGTTTTTTGGAGGAAACCGGAGAACCCGGAGGAAACCCACGGGGACGCGGGGAGGACATGGAAACTCCACTCAGATTGGGATTCGAACCGGGAATCCCTAGAGCTGAGAGGAGAACATGCTAAACCACTAAGCCACCATGCCGCCACACTAACTAACCATTCATCCATTATCTTCAGCTTTATCCTGTACTAGGGTGTGTGGGGGGGGGGGGGGTTCCCCATGCCCATCCAGGGGAGAACATTTGGGGTGCTGGGCAGATAGACCCAGGACAGGGCGCCAATCTATCACACACTCACTCACACACACACACTCTATATGGGGCAATTTGGAGAACCCAATTGACTTGATCCATGTTTTTTGGAGGAAACCGGAGAACCCGGAGGAAACCCACGGGGACACGGGGAGGACATGGACATGGAAACTCCACCCAGATTGGGATTCGAACCGGGGAATCCCAAGCACTCAGCCACTAACCAGAGTAAGTCACCCCCCCCCCTACCATCGTGTTTAAATAAGAAGCCTTGCAATCTTGCAATCGATGTTCCAATTCATCCCACATGTGTTTCAAAGAGGGGTGAAGAGCAGGAGGTCACGGGAGGTCATTTGGGTGCATGTGACACAAGAGTGATTTCCACGTACTTTGATCATCGCGACATCCGGCGGTGCGATGTGACCTCTGTATTGATTATCGATCTGTTAGCGATAATCACGATATTTTTTTGAATTTTTTTTTTTTTTTTTAACTTTTGATGAAATGTCAGAATCGACGCTGGAAACACGGCGTGGGGAGACAGACGGACAGACAGACAGACAGACAGGGGCGTGTGAGTGATGTAAAGAAGAGGCTGGACAGTGGACGGTCCAGTCCTCTGATGACAGCTGCTTTGACCTCTCGGTGCGCATTAGGAACTTACCAGCTGAGCTCGCGTGCGGACAGCGCTAACTACCCGAGTCCGCCATGTTAACTCCCTCGGTTCCTAAATCAGAGGAGTGCAGAGGAGCCTCCGTCCCGCCGATCGCTCGCTCGCTGTCCGCCTCCCTCCGTTAAAAGTCACGCCATCAGAGCTGTTTCCGCTGCATGGCCCTGCTTTCCTTTTCCGTCGCTGCCCCGCGCGTCACTGCCCCGCACAGCGGGGGCGCTCTCTATGGCACGCCTTCAGGGCCAGAAAAATCTGTAAACATTATCCAAATGTGATATTAACGCCTCTTTACACGTTATAGCCAATCATTCATTCATTCATTCATACATTATCTTCCGCTTTATCCTCTATTAGGGTCGCGGGGGGGGGGGGGGGGGGGTTTCCCCATCCCCATGTCCAGGGGAGAACGTCTCGGGCGTTGGGCAGATAGACCCAGGACAGGACGCCAAGCTATCGCTAGGCACACACTCACTCACACACACACACTCTATATGGGAGAACTCAATTGACTTTGAATTGATTTTTTGGACTGTGGGAGGAAACCGGAGAACCCGGAGGAAGCCCACGCGGACACGGGGAGAACATGGAAACTCCATCCAGATGGGGATTCGAACCGGGAATCCCCAGCGCTGAGAGGAGAACGTGCTAAACCACCGTGCCACCCCTTAATATTAATTTAATATGAATATTTGGAGACAATATGTTCAAGTGGTGTGTGCCCAGCGATGGATTGGCGCCCTGTCCTGGGTCTATCTGCCCAGCGCCCGAGACGTTCTCCCCTGGATGGGCATGGGGAACCCCACCCACGACCCTAATAGAGGATAAAGCGGGAGATAATGAATGAATGAATGAATGAATGAATGAATTTACAATGTGCAAATGGAATTATAAAAGTGGGTTGTCCTTTTTTTGTGCAAATAATGCAGTCAGGGTTACAGGTTTAAGTTAAATGTCCGTTTAGTCCTGGTTCAGGGTCCGAATAGAGTACAATCGAGTATAAAGCGGCAGATAATGGATGGATGGATGGATGGATATTTTAAGTCTGGACCTGTAATATTTCGACGTAGAACTCAGACAATTCTGACCCCGAATGCGTGCCATAGTCATGGCCCCGTCTCTAATGGCAACCTATGACTCAGTAGGCAGCCTGCACTCAGTAGGCCGCCTCCGCTATTTGCGGCGCTGCGTTTGGAGCGTCTCCGGCGCGAGCTCTCGTCGCCGGCGATTGGCTGATCGGCGGGGGGGCGTGTCTTTGATCAGGACGACTGCAATCGTGTTGGCCTCAGAAGTCATCATGGCGCTCACTTCCTCGCAGCACGGTAAGGGCCCTTGTTTACTTGTTTGCGGAATTCACGGCGATAAATCGTTCCCCGCTGTCCCCCGCTGTCCCCCGCGGTCCCCGGCGTCCCCGGCGTCGGGCGCTCGTTGCGGAGCGACAGCGGAGGTCTTGGCTGTTGTCGTAGTGAATAAAGCCGTGTGTCGGATGCCCTTCCACGGCCTCTGACGGGTTAGCGCCGCAGCCCGAGCTGATAACGGCAGCCGGCGGAGCTCCGAACGCTGACCGCTGACGCGCGGCGCTTCCTTTATCTCTCACGGCGGAATAACAGGCTTATAACGCGACACAGGCGTTTCATCTGCAGGTCCCACGAACGCGGACGAGCCGTGAAGACGGAACGCAGGCAGAAGTGTCATAATTTTATTAAACTGCCCCCGTTTTCTGCCCCCATTTTCACCCCTTTGATCTCTGTATTATAATCCAAAAGGTCCTTCTGTAACAACCCGGGGGCAATAGTTATATAAACGTGTTTACCTTAGTGTTACCTCAGTTAACACGTTTTTAATGCAATTTAGTTTAAAATTTTCATTAAAATGTTATTTAGAATCGCATACAGCAGCATTAATGATTGTATATTATTTAATATGCATATATATATATATATATATATATATATATATATATATATATATATATATATATTCATTCATTCATTATCTTCTGCTTTATCCTATACTAGGGTCGCGGGGGGGTTGCCCATGCCCATCCAGGGGAGAACGTTTCGGGCGCTGGGCAGATAGACCCAGGACTGGGCGCCAATCCATCACTGGGCACACACTCACTCACACAGACACACTCAATATGGGGCAATTTGGAGAACTCAATTGACTTGATCCTTGTTTTTGGACTGTGGGAGGAAACCGGAGAACCCGGAGGAAACCCACGCGGACATGGGGAGAACATGGAAACTCCACCCAGATGGGGATTCGAACCGGGAATCCCTAGCGCTGAGAGGAGAACATGCTAAGCCACCATGCCGCCATATATATATATATATATATATATATATATATATATATATATATTCAATGGATATACACTAATGACCACCTAACAATTCTTGAAGATAATTCTGGTTATTACAAATTTATACACTATATAGACAAAAGTACCAGGACACAACTCTTGTTATTGGGTTCAGGTGTTTTAATTTGGCCTTCTTTATTATTTTATTTGGAACATTTCGGGGAAGACACTTTCCCGTTTGTGCCCCAAAGCGAAACATGCTTGGTTGAGTTTGCTGAAAAATAACCTTAAGCCCTGAACACGATACAAACAAACGTTGGATGAATAAACCCACGGTTCTACAAACACACTCCATATAGTTGGGGAAAGACTTTACAGAGGAGTGGAGGCTGTTGGGGTTGGATAAGGGGGGGAGGGCAACTTGGAGAGGAATGTAAGTAAACCTCATGTGTCCCTATGTTTTCATTGACGTAGTCAAAGCTCTATCGGTGGCTCGGTGTCAGTTAAACACTCACATGGACAGAGTGCTGAGGGGCTGGGATGATGAAGTTTAAATTGTCATCAATTCCAATACCTTATTTATACCACACAGTATCCAGACAGGTGATGTAGACCGATGACATCAACATAAAACTCTTTGGAAAGGCTTGTAAAGCATGAGAATGGATCTGTTTGTCCGTGGTGGTGTTGCAGAAGTGGCTTTGACGGTGTTGCAGAGGTGGAGATAGAAACTGATACCAAAACATCAATATTTAGTTGTAACAGATTGGTTCTGTTGGTTCGGAACAACATTTGTTAGGCTTTTCCAAAAAGATGGAGCTGGTAAAGAAGAACTGGCAAAACATCTCATCACAAACACATTATTTACATCACATCCTGCAGTTTAATCCAACAGGCCTTTAAAGCCGTAGCATTTCTTTCTAATCTAGTAGACCATTCGAGCTGCAGTGTAGTCGGTTTCATAGATAAGGTGCATGTTCCCACCCTGTTCCCCCCCGTTTTACCTTCTCATGACAGGCTGTTTCGAATGGCAATAATTTAGTTTATGTCGTTGTTGTACGTCAGGTCATGAAAATAGTATGTGTGTATATATATATATTTTTTTTTCCCAGATTTTTTATTATCCAGGTGAAAGGTGCAGGTTTTCACATCCCATAAAGTATCTGAAAGATGTCATTGTTTTCAAAACACTGCAGGTCCCTTAATTCCAGAAAGCTGCTGTAAACATTGTAATTGCTACCTCTGCTCTCGTAATAATAATGATGATGATGATGATGATGACTAGGTAAAGTTTGACCAAATGTTGTTCCAAGCCCACACACGTTTCGTAATGAGGTCAAGAGAATCTTTAAACCGAGGAACAAAGACGTTAACTTGTATTCTGTTGGACTTTTAAGGGGCAGGATTGGTTCTGCATAGTTAAAAAACATAGTTAAAATTGTAATAACCTTTTAATTGTCAGATTAAGAGTAGGATTTCTATTTTTACTATTAATAGGTCAGAGCTGTAATGTGGTCGACTGTCTCACCACTTCTCAAAATAGGCCAGTTTTCTGGCAGTTACGGTTCCGAATGATTCGTATATAACTCGGTTAATACTGTAAGTGTAGTTAACCTCTCAGCATGTCTTTGGATTTTGGGAGCAAAACCTGTACAGACTCCACAGGAGACAATCCTACCCACTACCAAAGTGAGAGTGCTGTGTACTGCCGACACTGTGCCACCCTGTGGACCCCACGTTTGGCTGTGTTCTGGGGTGACTCCTGTCTTCCCTGTCCATCGCCGACACCTGCCTGTGGTTGTCTGTGAGCTCATGTCCACAGAAATGTCAGATTAAATTCATCTATGAACTCCTGCAGACCCCACCACACGTTTTACATAAACAGAGTTTGTAAAGTTTGCATGTTCTCCCCAGGTCTACAGTGCAAAAACATGCTCGTAGGTCATTTTAAATTTACTGGGTTGGCTCATGCGCATCAATGTGACCCCTTTAAAAATAGATACACACATATGAATTAACCCATTTTTACTGAAATATATATATATTTTTTAATGTTTGTTATTCTTTGCATAATGTATTAATAAGTAACTTTTGAATGTGTCAGCTGTTTTCTGATATTTGTCAACCTCAGGGTGAACGGGGAGTGAAATTCATCTGTTTTTCTTTTAAAATAGTTGCGTGAAGTTACATGAGGGCTCTGCATTGTGTAACCACTTGTGTTGCATGCATTTGCTGTGTGTGTCTGTCTGATCTGTGTGTCTGATCTCTGTATCGGTGTATTTATTGGCTGTAGTTATGAAACCATTCATAAGTGTGTATACACCTGCTTGATGCATCACACTCTTGCATTTTTGTTCGTATATCAAACCCTTCAGCACACTCAAGAACACTTTCCAACGTTCTTCTTTGTCTTTTGTTCTACAGATCACATATTTGCGCACTTGCTCGACACGTTAAGTACGAAACATGGCGTTAAACGATTCTTCAATCCTCAAAAGCTTAATGATCCGAGATATGGTAAGTAGAACTCATGGGGAACTTTTGTGTTCTCTGTGGTGCGGATGTGTTGGGTGGTATTGTGGGTGGTTTTCTGGATAATTTCTCGTGAACGGGATTCATGTTGTGTAAGTTCTGCAGCTGAGTTTATTTTACCAGGTGAAACGCCAGTCATGCTGAGTAGTAAATGTACAGCGCTTAGAGCAAGCATGCAAACAAGCATGTTTTAGAGATAGGGTTTCCGATAAGATGATGGAAATATGACGGTCAGGTGAATTATGAGTGCAAGTGTCATACTAATATTTGCTCATGTAGCTTTGTTGTTTAATTAAAGTTGATTAAATTGATTAAAGTAATTTAGCTTTTGTCAACAGAGGTAGAAAACCATTGGTTTAAAGCTCACTAATGTCATGTCACCCCACCACAGTGTTCTGGAAAGCGACGCCACCACCAGCTCGTGGGTGTCTGTGTAAGAATTTGGGAGGTCAGACATGAATGATGGTTCGGAGGGCTTTTTATATAGTGTTGAGTCATGGTTCAAGATTCAAGAGTCAAGAAAATGTTATTATCATTAATATCGCATTGTTACATGAGATAGGAACGAAATTATGGGTCACGGACCCCGATTACCCTGTTATTAAAATTTTTAAGAAGAAATGAGAATTACACAATATAATATAGTATACCACTATGAATATATAATATGTATAATATACCACTACAAATATAGAATATTTAACTATAAATATAATATATAAATATATGTATATACAGTATATAAAATTTAATTTGAGTGTGTATATATATATATATATATATATATATATATATATATATATATATATATATATATATATATATACACTATATATAAAAGTAGTATAGAATAGAATAGATATAAATATAGAATATAAAATATAAATATATAGGCGGCACGGTGGCTTAGTGGTTTAGCACGTTCGCCTCTCAGCGCTAGATATTCCCGGTTCGAATCCCCATCTGGGTGGAGTTTCCATGTTCTCCCCGTGTCTGCGTGGGTTTCCTCCGGGTTCTCCGGTTTCCTCCCACAGTCCAAAAACATGGATCAAGTCAATTGAATTCTCAAAATT
The DNA here is from genome assembly GCA_019802505.1 of Corydoras sp. C115. Classification (NCBI taxonomy): domain Eukaryota; kingdom Metazoa; phylum Chordata; class Actinopteri; order Siluriformes; family Callichthyidae; genus Corydoras; species Corydoras sp. C115. The sequence goes on along the minus strand of JAFMOC010000195.1, from coordinate 254,200 downwards.
GCCCCACATAGAGTGTGTCTGTGTGAGTGAGTGTGTGCCCAGCGATGGATTGGCGCCCTGTCCTGGGTGTATCTGCCCAGCGCCCGAGACGTTCTCCCCTGGATGGGCATGGGGAACCCCACCGCGACCCTAATAGAGGATAAAGCGGGAGATAATGAATGAATACAAATATATAAATATAGATATAGCAGCATGGTCAGGACTTCTCTACATTCCCCTGCGCTTTAAAGCGTTTCTCATCTCCCTGATGCTTCCTGCTCCAGAGAGGCTGCCGTACTCGATCCGCGTGCTCCTGGAGGCCGGAATCCGGAAGTGCGATGGCTTTTACGTGAGGCAGGAGGATGTGGACGGTATTTTAGATTGGAAGAAGAAACAGAATGAAGCGGAGATCCCTTTTTCTCCGTCTCGCGTGCTGCTGCAGGACTTCACGTGAGGACCCGTTCTCATGTTTAAGCGCTTGTTGTGTGATAGAGTGTCTATTTACAGCGGCGTGTGTAATGTTTGACCCAGGGGCATTCCGTCCATGGTGGATCTCGCCGCCATGAGAGATGCCGTGGCCAAGTACAACGTTGATCCGAAACTCGTGAACCCCAAATGTCCCACCGATCTCATTGTAGATCACTCGCTACAGATCGACTTAAGCAAGTGGTAAAGTTCCTTTCTGATTTTCGTCATCCGTTACAACTTCTGTGAAAATCACCGCTTTGTTTATTCGGATTTCACATTTTATTTGCAGTTCCATCCAAAATGCCCCGAATCCTGGTGGAGGTGAGGTGCCCGGGTCACCGTCCGTCTCCGCTCGGCCTCCTCCACGCGGGCATCACAGTAGCAGCAGCAGCAGCAGCGGTGGTCACTGTGGAGGTTCGAGGGGAAGTTGCACAAAAGGCTCCTGCAGTGATCCCCTCAGCAGGACGTCAGCGGTGCAGATCGAGAACGTGCCTCTTCTGTGTCCGTTCCACCTGCAGCCGGTTTCTGAGTGAGTGTCCGTACACACTCCATCCCATTCCATTACTCGGAAGATCAAACAATGAGCCCAAATGACTGCTTTCAGCTCGGCCTGTTGTTCCACCGCCGCTCCGAAGCTTTTTGGATAATCGCTGCCATATTATTTTAAAGCCTTAAGTCGTGTTTACACTACAAAAGCAGGCCTCACTTTCTGGGCGTTTTAATGGTTGTGGGAATGGCGAAGCCGACGTCGAGCGATCCTTTGACGGCAGAGCCCATGAGTCAGTGTGGTCCTGTCGTAATGGAAGAACTAATGGCTATTTACGCGGGATGAATGACGGCGGTGTCTCTGCATGCCCACAGGCCCGAGACGGCGCTGAAGAACCTGGAGATGGAGCTGGTGAGGAACAAAGAACGACTCCAGTTCTTTAAGGTGAGCTGAGAATCACGCAGGTGCCGGTTTTGAGGCTGAAATGGCACAGTTGTAATAATGGGTGATTGTGGATTTACAGTGGTGTTCCAAAGCCTTTGAGAACGTCAGCGTGGTTCCGCCAGACATCGGCTCCGTACATCAGGTCAATCTGGAGTACCTGTGTCGGGTCGTGCAGGAGAGCGATGGCTTTATTTATCCCGACAGTGTAGTGGGCACCGATTCTCACACCACCATGATCAACGGCCTTGGCGTACTCGGCTGGGGTGAGTACCTCCCACGTGTGTCGGCATTGACCTCGGGTGACCGAAGGTTAGAAAAACATCGGATGAAAAGCCCAAACGTTTGTTTCTGAGTACTTTGCACTCTCTTTGCAGTCATTACTTGCCCCCATATGGACAAAAGTATAAGCACACATCTCCGACACATTGAATTCTGTATGCCTATAGTCCTTAAAAGCCTTAATAAGGGTTAAATTTAACCTCCTGCATGCACTCTGGCTTTGATGTAAAAAATAAACCAATAATTGCGTATGAAGGATCATTAAGTGTTCAGTTTAAAGGCATTTTTTTTGTGTCCGTTTGCCATCATATGTGCATTGAGTCATTTCAGTGTATTAGATTAAATTATTCAGTATTATTATTTATGTTGGAATTGCTGCACTCACTGCCATACCTAAGAAGCTTATCACTATGGAACCATAATAAGCTTATAGTGCAGACATTCTACAAAACAAAACAGCTGTAATTACAATAAAACCTCTGGTCACATGATATCACACTTACGTCTGCTTATTTTATGTTGTTCATGCAAGTTTTTGCAGCTGCTTTGTGTATTTAGCAGAAAGTTTGGTAATGCGCATTGTGTAGAAACAATGCGACGCAAACCAAAACCTAAATAAATCTAAATAAAGATGATCAAACAATACCAGCGGGAGCTTGGGAGTGAAAGAAAACTGGCTACAACAGGAAAACCGTCTCCACTGAAGACTGAAGAGTGCTGCTTGAAAAGGTGTGCAGTCGAAAGTAATGAAGCGTGGTGGAGGTTGGGTCTTGGAGGTTGAAGTATAGAAAATGAGGTGTCATGCTGCCAAGGCATTTCCTTTATCTCAGAAAGATTTAAAAGAGTCGTGCAGGTATGTGCAGGATGCAAATAACTAACAAAACAGAAACCAGGCAAACAGGAAAAAGGCTGTTACTGCACTGTAAACAAAACAAGACTGTATTGATTATTGTGTATGTGTGTATATATATATATATATATATATATATATATATATATATATATATATCATTTTCATTATCTTCCGCTTTATCCTCTATTAGGGTCGCGTTGGGGGTTCCCCATGCCCATCCAGGGGAGAACGTCCCGGGCGCTGGGCAGATAGACCCAGGACAGGCACCAATCTATGGCTGGACACACACACACTCACACATATACACACTCTATAGGGGGCAATTTTGGAGAACTCAATTGACTTGATCCATGTTTTTGGACTGTGGGAGGAAACCGGAGAACCCGGAGGAAACCCACGCGGACGTGGGGAGAACATGGAAACTCCACCCAGGTGGGGATTCGAACCGGGAATCCCTAGCGCTGAGAGGAGAACGTGCTAAACCACTAAGCCACCGTGCCGCCCTATATATATATATATATATATATATATATATATATATATATATATATATATATATATAGTATTGTAAATCTGTCGTATTTTGTTATGTGTTCAATACTAGAGCCAACACCTACCACATCACATTGCTTGTGTGTATAACTCAATTGACCTAATAAATCTGACTCTGATTTCAGGGGTCGGTGGGATCGAGTCCGAGGCTGTGATGCTGGGACAGCCGGTGTCCCTGACGCTGCCACAGGTTGTAGGGTGTAAACTTGTAGGATCCATCAGCGTTCTGGCTACATCCATAGATATAGTCCTCGGCATCACCAAGGTGCATTTGCTTTTTGGCGCATCCCGTTTTAACTGCCATGTCGCTGCTGAATTCCTCCTAACACCTCTGTGTGTTATTTGCGCAGCACTTGCGGCAGGCTGGTATCAGGGGAAGGTTTGTAGAGTTCTTCGGACCGGGCGTGTCTCAGCTCTCTGCCGCGGATAGAACCACCATCGCTAACATGTGTCCCGAGTACAGCGCCACCGTCAGCTTCTTCCCCACCGATGATGTCACGCTCAAGCACTTTAAAAACACCAGTAAGCATTAACGCATTTCTTTTTTTTTTTTTTTAGGTTTGATTCAGATTTGTGTTAGAGCGCTGACGTTTTTTTTTTTTTTTTTTTTGCCGGTGTGTTCTAGACTTTACGGAAGAGAAACTTGAAGTTTTTGAAGCCTACCTTAAAGCTGTGAAGTTGTTTCGAGACAATGATGAGCAACCAGAAGATCCACATTATTCAGAGGTATTTTTTTTTTTTTATAACAACAGTTTGCATATATGGTGACATTTAAAGTTTGTGTTATTTCATAATAATTAGTTTAATACATGTTTTATTTATTCAGATAATATTTTTTTTATTAGTTATGTCAGATAAAATCACCTTCAATCATTTTTTGTGTTAAATTACTTGTCTGTAAAATGTTTCATTCAGCACCCAACAAATTCAATTTAATTAATATCTTATTTTTAGGTGATCGAGATAAACTTAAGTACCATCGTGCCCAATGTGAGCGGACCCAAAAGGCCGCAAGACAGAGTACCCATAAGCTGTATGAAGGAGGACTTTCTCAACTGCCTTAAAGAGAAGGTATGTTTAAAGGTGTGGTGCGGCTGTATTTTAAAATGTATATGTCTTTTTTGGCGTCAGAAATACCAGACAATGCAGAAAAGGAAAGTGAAATTGTCTCGATGCAGCAAAGCCGCTCATGCCGCTGGAATTTGCTTTCGTCACACACTGCTAACAAAGAGGTCGCGAAAAACCCCGCAGCATGATGTTCTGTTGTTCTCATGCGATAAAGCGAGAACAGATTTTAGTGTTTCAGAGTTCAGGAGAATCCGTAAGGCAGTTTGAAAGAGCTTAACATCTGACCTTTTCTCATTCAGGTGAGTTTTAAAGGGTTCAACGTTCCCAAAGAGAAGCAATGCACGGCGGTGCCCTTTATTCACGAGGGAACGGAGTACAGTCTGACCCACGGGTCGGTGGTCATCGCAGCCGTCATCAGCTGCACCAACAACTGTAACCCATCGGTCATGCTCACAGCAGGTAAACAAGAAGCACAGTATCATAAGAGACACGCGTTTACAATGCTGTGTTTTTTAATATATATATTATGTGTGTGTGTGTGTGTTTAGGCCTCTTGGCTAAGAAAGCAGTGGAGGCAGGACTTACAGTCAAACCTTATATTAGAACAAGTCTCGCTCCGGGCAGCGGCATGGTCACACACTACCTCAGCAGCAGCGGCGTGCTGCCGTACCTCAGCCAACTCGGGTACGCACACACACACACACACACACACACACACAACTTTACCAACATAGCGGTAATAAAACAGCCACAAACTGAGTAAATACATACAGCATGCAGAGAGTGTGTTCTGGTGTCGCGATCACGGACCGCCTGTCCAGCCCGAAACGGCATATATTCTGAATTGTGATTTGTGTGGCAGGTTCGAGGTGATCGGCTACGGCTGTGCCACCTGCGTTGGAAACACCGCACCCTTACCTGAACCTGTTGTCGATGCCATCAAACAGGTGTTGCTTCTGTTCTCATCTGTGCATCTGTTCGGAGCGGCACGGTGTGAACACCTCTGAATCTGTCGTTCTCAGGGCGATTTAATTGCCTGCGGACTTCTGTCGGGCAACAGGCATTTCGAAGGACGCCTCTGCGACTGCGTGCGTGCCAACTACCTGGCGTCTCCTCCTCTGGTGGTGGCGTATGCCATCGCAGGAACAGTCAGTATTGACTTTGAGAACGAACCACTCGGTGAGTAACCGGGATACGGGCTGTACAAGCAGAACGGAACCCAGGATTTTAAAAAAATAAAATAATTATAATAATAATAATAATAATTCTGGGATACCTGATGTGTGTTTAGGTGTGAACGCCGAAGGTAAGGAAGTGTTCCTGAGGGATGTGTGGCCGAATAAAGAGGAGGTTCAGGATGTGGAGGAGAACGTGGTGGTCGCCTCGGTGTTCACCGAACTCCGGAGCAAGATGGAGGTGAGGTTATTGTTTTAATGAGTTTAATATCTTTTATTCATGTTTTATTTCAGTTCAACATTTGTTAAGTTGTTTTAAGGAATCCATCACTTTATTGGACACGTCGTTTATTATTTCTTGGTTTCTCGTTTTCAGAAAGGAAGCCCGTTTTGGGATCGAATCGAGGCCCCGGATGCGGCGTTCTTTCCTTGGGATGTTAAGTCCACGTACATTCGGAGCCCTCCGTTTTTCAACAAGCTCGTGAGTCCTGATGCTTTTTGCTTCGCCGTCATTTTAGCAGCGTCATTCCAGAGTTGTTCTGAGAATCTTTTGCCTCTCGCGACCCACAGTCGAAAGAGGTACCCGGCCCGCGTTCTATCGAGAACGCATATGCTTTGCTGTTTCTTGGGGACAAAGTCACCACCGATCACATTTCTCCCGCCGGCAGTATTGCACGCGTCAGTCCGGCCGCCAAGTATCTACAGAGCAAACGGTAAATCGGCATCGGATTTCATCCAAATGCAGTCCAACTGAATTTAATGTTTATTTTACAAATGTGTCCACAAAATACTCTATCCGACCCTTGCCACTAGGTCGGTTAAAAATAAGTTGTCGTGGCAAGTGCTATGGAAAAACGCAGTTGCGCCATTTTTTAGACAGCAGGGGGATTTTTCATTCATTCATTATCTTCCGCTTTATCCTCTATTAGGGTCGCGGTGGGGTTCCCCATGCCCATCCAGGGGAGAACGTTTCGGGCGCTGGGCACACACACACACACACACACACACACACACACAAACATACTCTTCATGGGGCAATTTGGAGAACTCAATTGACTTGATCCATGTTTTTGGACTGTGGGAAGAAACCGGAGAACCCGGAGTAAACCCACGCGGACACGGGGAGAACATGGAAACTCCACCCAGATGGGGATTCGAACCGGAATCCCTAGTGCTGAGAGGAGAACATGCTAAACCACTAAGCCACCGTGCCGCCAGCAGGGGGATTTTTTTTTTCATTCATTCATTATCTTCCCCTTTATCCTCTATTAGGGTTGCGGTGGGGTTCCCCATGCCCATCCAGGGGAGAACATCTTGGGCGCCGGGCAGACACACCCAGGACAAGGCGCCAGCCTATCGCTGGGCACACACTCACTCACACAATCACACTCTATATGGGGCAATTTGGAGAACTCACTTGACTTGATCCATGTTTTTGGACTGTGGGAAGAACCCGGAGGAAACCCATGCGGACACGGGGAGAACATGAAAACTCCACCCAGATGGGGATTCGAACCGGGAATCCCTAGTTCTGAGAGGAGAACATGCTAAACCACTAAGCCACCGTGCCGTCAGCAGGGGGATTTTTTTTTTTTCATTCATTCATTATCTTCTGCTTTATCCTCTATTAGGGTCGCGGTGGGGGTTCCCCATGCCCATCCAGGGGAGAACGTCTCGGGCGCCGGGCAGACACACCCAGGACAGGGCGCCAACCTATCGCTGGGCACACACTCACTCACACACACACACACACACACTACAGGGGGCAATTTGGAGAACTCAATTGACTTGATCCATGTTTTTGGACTGTGGGAGGAAACCGGAGAACCCGGAGGAAACCCACGCGGACGCAGGGAGAACATGGAAACTCCACCCAGATGGGGATTCGAGCCGGGAATCCCTAGCACTGAGAGGAGAACGTGCTAAACCACCGCAGGGGGATTTTATAAAATAAAATATTGTGTAGTTATGATTTTGGTCGTGTTCCTCAGTCTCACTCCTCGCGAGTTCAACTCCTACGGTGCACGTAGAGGGAACGACGCTGTGATGACCAGAGGAACTTTTGCTAGTATCAAGCTTCAGAACCGCCTCGTGGGCAAAGCCGGCCCCAAAACGCTGCACGTTCCGTCGGGACAGATGGTGAGGTCCAGCAGGTCGCGTCATTAGTCCTGATTACAGCAGCTGTAGTCCATGACACTCGGTCCTGATGTTTTTTTTTTCTTCCTTGCTGCGTTAGTTGGACGTTTTCGAGGCGGCAGAGTGGTACCAGAGAGACGCCATACCCCTCATCATCCTGGCAGGGAAGGAATATGGTTCCGGCAGCTCGCGGGATTGGACGGCTAAAGGGCCGTATCTTATGGTGAACCTTCTGCCGTCTTTCGTTACGTAGCTTGTTTCTCTTTCTCAGTGTCTCTGTGTTTTAAGGTGTTGTGTCACTGTGACTGTAGGGGGTGCGTGCGGTGATCGCCGAAAGCTTTGAGAAGATGCACAAGAACCACCTGGTGGGGATGGGCATCGCCCCCCTGAAGTTCCTTCCTGGACAAAACGCTGACTCCCTGGGGCTCAGCGGGAAAGAGAGATTTTCCGTGTCCTTTCCTGAACAGCTCGCACCCCTTCAGCAATTAACGGTGCAGGTAGGAGGATTAAAGGTTTAAACAAGGGCTTTTAGCCTTACACTTTGATTGTCTGATGTGTTGTGTTACGGCAAAATGACATAAAATGCAGTCGTTAATGTTATCTGACGTATAACGTAACGTCGCTATTGTCTTTTTTTAGACCAACAGCGGAAAAAGCTTCACCGTGGTGGCGCAGTTCGAGAACGAGATGGACGTGACGTTTTCTGCACACGGCGGCATTCTGAAATACGTAGCCCGTGGGATGCTGCAGTGACACCCCACTCCCCCCGCTCCTCGCCATCCAGAAGGAACAATCAGAAGCTGAGACTCAGAGGGGAGAGGGGACTTTTTTTTTTTTTTTTTTTTTTTTTTTTTCCCCCCCGTTTTCCATGTGTGAAGGCTAATTTGAATCAGACTGAGCCACACTCTCTATGGAGAGTCACCGCAGGCCTGAGCACTCCCCTGGTCCTCGGTTCCGAACTCTGTAGTGCCTGTATCCTGCTGTATCCTCCATCCAACTGACATCCGCCGGAGGACGCCGGACCTTTGCACTTAAAATGATCGTCTGCTAATCTCTCTCCGATAGCTCGCCGTTCGGATGCGGAGTCCAGAATTGCGCCGTGACGCCAGACTCGACTTGGCCCTGGAGCGCCCTCTCCTGCCTGCGCTGCATGTTGGCGGGGCCTGTTTAGCACGTCGGTGGACATTCTAAACTGGTGCTAGTTGACGCCTCACCGGGGGGCGTCTTAAAGTCACACGTCAGACTGCTCTCTCTCACTAAGCGCCGCCTCTTGGAGTGCCCGAGCGAGCTTCGTTTCTGTCCTGTAAACGCTTCGATTGTGTTCGAGAAAAGAGGCCTGATCAGCTTCATCACGTGTCTCATGAACGTTACCTCACAGTATCTTATCTTTTGATCCGATCCAGTTCTGAATCTTGAGTAGTGAATGTTAGCGGGTAAATACAGCCATTCTGTATTTAGGATTATGGAGTAGTAAGGCTTGGATGTGACGACGGTAACATCCTGTTATTGTAGTTTAGCAGGCACTTATTTATCCATGAATACATTTTGGTTTTTTTAATTTGAGAATAAATAATAAATAAGAAGTTTAAAGTGTGACCTGTTGACCCCATTGGTAAAATGCTTGACAATCTGGCTACCTGTGGACCGCGCGATGGCCAGACGGCAAAACGACCAACAGGCAGGACCTCAGTCTGCCTTTCAGCTTCATTTTCTGTTAAATTTAGACTCGATGTATTTAAATAAGCTACTTCATAACACTGACTCTCAAGACTGTTGCACACCGTGTCCAGATTATTAACAGTCACATCAAAACGTTATTTATTTTTGGGAACAGGTCCTATTTTAGGATCACTCCTAACGCTTCAAAACTTTGACACCAGTTTAGGAAGCTGTTTTTTTTTTTGTTTTTTTTTTTAACTTTTCACTTCAATTTAACACAACGTTTGTGTTTGTGCATTTTAGTGCAATTTATAATAATAATAATAATAAAAGTGAGAGCGATGTGGACATGGTGTGCTGAGGTCTTCACCATCACATCACCCTGCGATTCAAACGGAGTTCAATGGTAATTAACACTGATTCATCATCAGTCATACAGAATAATTTATTACGCCAAATGCAATCGTTTCATCTCCGTCATCATCCTGTTGTAATTCTTGCCTTAAAGTTTATTCATTTTTTTTTCCCATCATGCTGCAACTATTGTTTTTCATGAACACTGCTCTGCTTGTTCATGGTCGTCATGGTTGCAGCTCAGATCCCGTTGTTTTGACCGTTTGTATAAATAATCGTGTGCAAATGCGGCCTGGCTTTTACATCTGGCGCAGAAAAGGAACTCCCAAAAAAAAATTTAAAAAGCGAGTAAGATGTTCTGTTTTGATGTAAATGCTTTTTAATAAACTGTATCAATAAACGTGCATTAGGTTATGATTTTTAAAAATTAAAGTCAGTTGGAGTAATATGTGTATATACAGACACCATCCTGTAATATTGGTACAAACCTCTTAATGAATTGTAGTTAAGGGTTTTATTTTGTTTTAAAGTTGCAGGTGTATTATAACTATGTGTCTTCAGCATAGTAGAAACAGTTTGGGGAAGGGCTTTTTTTCAGATTCAACATGTGGATGAAATGAACAGGGTCTGGTATCTCAGTGTTTAGGGTGTTGGGCTTTTAATCTAAAGGTTTGGGGGGTTTAACGTCTTGGTTTACTGAAGTTACCACTGTTGGTGTTTGAGCAAGACCTTTATCCCGTTTTTGCTTCAGGCCTGCTGTATCTGTGTTCTGACCCTGTGTCCTCACCCCATCCATCAAGTCAGAATACATGTATATTCCATCCATCCATTATCTTCCGCTTTATCCTATATTAGGGTTGCGGTGGGGTTCCGCATGCCCATCGATGGGAGGATGTTTTGGGCGCTGGGCAGATACACCCAGGACAGGGCGCCAATCTATCCCTGGGCACACACTCACTCTATATGGCGCAATTTGGAGAACTCAATAGACTTGATCCATGTTTTTGGACTGTGGGAGTAAACCGGAGAACCCGGAGGAAGCCCACGCGGACACGAGGAGAACATGCAAACTCCACTCAGATGGGGATTCGAACCAGGGACGTGCCAACCACTAAGCCACCGTGCCGCCCGTGTTTAATATCATTATTATCCATTAAAAAGGTCAGTCCTCTTTGTGCTGTTCTCCAAATGGTCTAAGCTACAGTGCAGGTAATACTTTAATAATTGTAGAACCACAAAGTACATCTACAGCACATGGTCAGTGGAATTAATAAAAAGGACAATCGATGAAGAAGGGCGGCACGGTGGCTTAGTGGTTTAGCACGTTCTCCTCTCAGCACTAGGGATTCCCGGTTCGAATCCCCATCTGGGTGGAGTTTCCATGTTCTCCCCGTGTCTGCCTGGGTTTCCTCCGGGTTCTCCGCTTTCCTCCCACAGTCCAAAAACATGGATCAAGTCAATTGAATTCTCAAAATTGCCCCATATAGAGTGTGTGTCTGTGTGAGTGAGTGTGTGCCCAGCGATGGATTGGCGCCCTGTCCTGGATGTATCTGCCCAGCGCCCGAGACGTTCTCCCCTGGATGGGCATGGGGAACCCCCCCCCCTCGCGACCCTAATAGAGGATAAAGCGGAAGATAATGAATGAATGAAAAAAAATCCCCCTGTGGGTGGCACAGTGGCTTAGTGGTTTAGCACGTTCTCCTCTCAACACTAGGGATTCCCGGTTCGAATCCCCATCTGGGTGGAGTTTCCATGTTCTCCCCTTTGTCCGCGTGGGTTTCCTCCGGGTTCTCCGCTTTCCTCCCACAGTCCAAAAACATGGATCAAGTCAATTGAATTCTCAAAATTGCCCCATATAGAGTGTGTCTGTGTGAGTGAGTGTGTGCCCAGCGATGGATTGGCGCCCTGTCCTGGGTGTATCTGCCCAGCGCCCGAGACGTTCTCCCCTGGATGGGCATGGGGAACCCCACCGTGACCCTAATAGAGGATAAAGCGGGAGATAATGAATGAATGAATGAAAAAAGAAAATCCCCCTGCTGGCTTAGTAGTTTAGCATGTTCTCCTCTCAGCACTAGGGATTCCCGGTTCGAATCCCCATCTGGGTGGAGTTTCCATGTTCTCCCCTGTGTCTCCCCGCGTGGGTTTCCACCGGGTTCTCCATCGAATGAATGATTGACAATCGATGAAGAAACTCGATGCAATTTACGAAAGCTGCCAGCGATCGAACGTTCTCCACCGGCCGCTAGGGGGCGATATGATGCGCCGCCGCCGCTTCGGGCTCCATGATCTTTGTAGGTTCGTCCGCCGCAGCGCAGCTCAGCGTCTCTCCTACAACAAACCCCGTTAACGCAGCAGTAAGTCGTTATTTACGCTCTATCTCACGTTCTAACACACACACGCGTCGCTTAAACACATCCGACATCTTTAAAACACACGGACGTTTCGTTATCGGCGTTCGTTTTCGCTGTGAGGCGAAAGTTGCTGCTTCATGCTCGCGCTTCATTCGGCAGGCTAATGCTAATGCTAACGGCCGGTGACGTCAGTTTAAACGCTTTTAAAGTCCCGGGCTTCTGTTTTTTAAATACGATTTCTTTCTCAAAAACTAAAGTATGTTTGCCGCTCGTGTCCCGCTGTGCGTTATATTCGCACAGGCGCGTATTTGCCCCCCGGGAGCGGGTTACTTTCTGTTTCTATTTCTCCTGTTTCCTGTTCACACCACCACGTTCATCCATAAGCAACACTTTCCGTAACAAACTCATTATTTACGTTTAATCTAACAGCCAACTCACGTTTTATGTGTGGGCGGCACGGTGGCTTGGTGCTTGAGCATGTTCTCCTCTCGGCACTATCTCGAATGCCCAGCTGGGTGGAGTCTCCGTGTTCTCCCCGTGGGGTTTCCTCCGGGTTCTCCGGCTTTCTGCCATATCCAAAGTCAATTGAGTTCTCCAAATTGCCCCATATAGAGTGAGTGTGTGTCCAGCGATAGATTGCCCCCCTATCCTGGGTCTATCTGCCCAGCGCCCGAAACGTTCTCCTCTGGATGAATGAATAATGTATCTTCAAGGGTGGCACAGTGGCTTAGTGGTTGAGCATGTTCTCCTCTCTCCTCTCTGCACTAGGGATTCCCGGTTCTAATCCCCATCTGGGTGGAGTCTCCATGTTCTCCCCGGGGGTTTCCTCCGGGTTCTCCGGCTTTCTCCCATAATCCAAAGTCAATTTAGTTCTCCAAATTGCCCCATATAGAGTGTGTGTCTGTGTGTGTGAGTGAGTGAGTGTGTGCCCAGCGATAGATTGGCGCCCTGTCCTGGGTGTATCTGCCCAGCGCCCGAAACGTTCTCCCCTGGTTGGGCATGCAGAACCCCCCCCCCGCCCACGACTTTAATATATAGGATAAAGCGGAGGATAATGGATGGATAATGGATGTTTTATGTGTTTGCAGGTTTTTTTTATGAGACGTGATCATCATGGTGAGTGTTGATTTACTGTACAAATCCAATTTGTTAATAATAATTACACTAATATTAATTTGTACCGAGTGTTTCATTGTGTCTCTGTCCTGTAGTCTCGAAGATATGATTCCAGAACCACCATCTTTTCTCCCGAAGGTGAGTACTATTAATAATATGGTTTGTTAATGTGTATGTTACAGCATATATGACATGATTATGACCGTGCCACTGCAGTATTGAGACTGATCCACCTCACCCAAATAGAATGCATTGGATTTGGATTAAGGTGCATCTGAATGTGCAGCTTTATATTGTTGATTGCAGGGTAACGATCCAATTTAATTACCCGACACTGTCCTCCCCAGGTCGCCTGTATCAGGTAGAATATGCCATGGAGGCCATTGGTCACGCCGGAACTTGTTTAGGAATTCTAGCCAATGACGGCGTGTTGCTGGCAGCAGAGAGAAGGAACATCCACAAACTTCTGGATGAAGTGTTTTTCTCAGAGAAGATTTACAAACTTAACGAGTAAGACTGCATTTCATCGCATGCTTAAAGGTGTTCTCCAGTAAAAATGCCGGACTGTTCGACATAAACCTGAACGGAATGTGACCATATGTTTCTGTAACATCATTTTATCCTAGAAATAACATTTATTCTGCAGGAGCTCTGCAGTATTTTTATGTTTCTCAGTATCGTGTCTGTCATTACAGAGACATGGCGTGCAGTGTAGCAGGAATCACATCTGATGCCAACGTACTCACTAATGAACTCAGGCTTATTGCACAAAGGTGAGAAGATGGCAGTAAATCTTAGAAAATGGCTTTAAGTAATGATTGTTTCATGGTGTAATGTAATATAGTGTGTGTGTGTGTGTGTGTGTGTGTGTGTGTGTGTGTGAAGGTATCTTCTCCAGTATCAGGAGCCTATTCCTTGTGAGCAGCTGGTAACAGCTCTGTGTGATATCAAACAAGCCTATACACAGTTCGGAGGTACATGAACTTCACTGTTATACTAAATTAACTCATTACTCTCTAGTTCTTAATCATTAAACTGTTTTTGTGTGTGTGTGTGTGTGTGTGTGTGTGTGTGTGTGTAGGTAAAAGGCCGTTTGGTGTGTCGCTGCTCTACATGGGCTGGGATAAGCATTACGGATTTCAGCTGTATCAGAGTGACCCCAGTGGGAACTACGGCGGCTGGAAGGCGACGTGTATCGGCAACAACAGTGCAGTAAGTTTGTCCTTTTCTGCTGCGGCTCTGTGTTTGTACTGAAATAGTGATGGATCTTTTAGAGCTCACTATAAAAATAGAGAAAAAAGTGGTAGGTGCTCTTTAAAAACTGTAAATAGTATTTAATTAGGGATGTGTCACTTTAATATTCAGTAGTTAAATTGAATGCGATAAATTTAACGGTCAGCATCGTCACAGGGTGCAGTGTTTAAAATAAGATAATCCTTTATAAGTCCCACAATTGGGGAAATTCACAAAACCAATAATCAATTCATGTCGTTGCTGCTTAAAAAAAAAACCTTTACCATGTTCTGACGTGATGTTTTCGTTTAATTTAGATTCTAGATTATATTTGGATGTTTAAGTCTTCATATTAAATGCAGGCAGGTTCAAAGAAATTACGTCATACTGCTTGTGGTACCTGCTGAGACCACTAGAGGGTGGCAGAGAGCCAGTTATGACATCAGCTTGTTCAAGAACGTTCTGTGCAGTTATATCAGAGAGCATCCATAATGCATTTGTGTGTGTGTGTTTGTGTGTTAGGCTGCTGTGTCGATGCTAAAACAGGACTATAAAGAGGGAGAGATGACTCTGTCTGCAGCACTTGCTCTTGCCGTCAAAGTTCTCAATAAGACCATGGACGTCAGCAAGCTATCTGCAGAGAAAGGTGTGTGTGTGTGTGTGTGTGTGTGCTGGTGGAAAGCATTTACAGTCTGAATGTCCCAGCAGAAATAGACTCATCACACCACACACACAGTTTTCCAATCAGCTTTCAAACATTTGTTCTGAACTCTTGCATAAGTCTTAGTATTCTTAGTGATATGTCCCTGACAATGGCACCCCAGTGTGTCTTTCTGCTGCTATAGCCCATCTGCTTCAAGGTTCAACATGCTGTGCATCAGTGATCTTGAAACAATAAAGTGCAGAGTTGATACACCAGTGAGCTGAAGATGTGAAAGATGGGTTTTTCATTAAAGAAAACCAACTGTAATGATGGAAAGAGCTTAAAAATTAATACAAAATATAATATACCAACTGAAAGGGTTCAAATATATATAAAAAAAAAACTAACCGTCATATAGATTAAGTGCAGTCTCTGAATAGAAGACTGCATTTCATTTCTTCATTCTTCAGGCGGGAGATTTCATCAAGCTTAACCATGCCACGGTGTTGTTTTTGTACTTTTCCCCACTGTGTGTGTGTGTGTGTGTGTGTAATGGAAAGTATGTATTCACTTGTTTACAGATGGCTCATGAAGTCTGGATCGTGTCTCCGGTCTGTTGTTTTTTTTTCTTCTTCTCTCGTCCGTCTCTTCACTGATTCTATTTTTGTTTGTCTAGTCGAGATCGCCACACTGACGCGAGAGAACGGCAAGACCAAAATCAAGGTCCTGAAACAGAAAGAGGTGGAAGAGTTGATCAAGAAGCACGAGGCCGAGGAGGCCAAGGCCGAGAAAGACAAGAAGGAGAAGGAGCAGAAAGAGAAGGAGAAATGAGAATGCAGCATTCTTCCTCTTTTCTTATAAACGTGTAAAGGTTTGTTATACACACCACTCTGTTGTATGTAGGTCCTCGTTTTTCTTTAATAAACCCAGCACACTGACCGAAGTCTGTGACATGTTAATTGGAGCCGTTTCAGAAGCCGCCGTGAAATAAATAATAGATCAGATATGAAAGTCTCACAGTCGGTTTAGGATTTAGAATCCGAGCTTATATCAAAGGCGTCTGGAGATTATTCAGACACTCGCGTTTCGACGGTAATTCCTCCTGATCCTGTGCGAGCGTGACGCCTCGCTCATTCATACGTTGTTCAGAGAACTGACCTTCACTTACAGAAACTGGAGCGAGTTACATAAGGTGGTTACAGATTGAGGTCAGAAGCATGAAGCTCAGGGGGTTTGTGTTGCATCAAAGTTTACACAGTGACCCAGCAGCACGAATCCTCAGACAGAAGTGTGCAGTGCGTCCGTTTTCTATGAAACACCTCCATGTTAACGGTAGTTGCACCGTTGTCTGGTTCACTGCCAGGGTTGGGCAGGAGAAGTTAGACATTCCAGACGGAAAGCATCTGAGACATGCGCCTGTCCAGAACGCCTCAAATAGATCGGCATCGCAGCGATTTGACGGGCATTCCGACTGAAATGTTCCAAGAACTTGCTGATGTGACGTTCGCAAACAACATGATAAACATTGGGGCTCCTATCCGTTACGCTTACCCATTATATACAGAAGGGCGTTTGTGAGGTCAGACACCTAACTTGAAATTGGCATTCTAGTTCATTCCAAAGTAATTTAATCTCATTGAGATCAAGGCTTCGTAAATACCACTCAGGTTTTTCCCACTTACAAACTATCTGCACAGTAACGAATGAAATGGGGGCCGTCCCCAATCTTGCAAAGTTGGAAGCATACAGTTGTCCAAAATGTATACACACATGTGGAATTGGACCAATTGAACCACCTGGATCAATTAATTCATGCGTGCATACATTTATGGACAATGAGACAACTTCAGTCCCATTGCTCCAAGATCCTCTGACCTTCCAGCACAATGCACAGGGTTCATACGGGCAAAGTGTGGTGTAAACAGTAAATTTAACAAACTTCCCCCCTGTGTGTTTGTGTAGGCGTCCTATACTTGGCGTATTAGACAATTCTGTTAAAACCCATTGGCTGTAAAATGTAAATAAAAGAAATAAGGAAGCCATGAGAATTCTGTTAAACGTTTATTCAGACAAAAAAAAAACAAAAAACAAACGATTGAATTTTATTGTAAACAAAATTTCTAAGCTATGCAGAAAATGAAGATAAACACAAAATAAAATCTCATATCAAGATAAAGTCTGTTAACAGCTTATCGTCATGGCTCAATGAAACTAAGTGTACAAGCAGAGTCATTCAGCTCCGAAAAAATGCTACGGGGAATGTATTATAGTGTCTTAACAAGCCGGGGTGAGGAATCGAGCATGTTTACTTTCTATAATCTAAACCTGGGCTTTACATGAAGGGGATTCTTTGGCAAAAGTCTTAAAAGTTGTAGAATGTGAGCAGTTGGTTTATTTAGGTGCTGAGACCTGTAAATAAGCAATCTGCAATTAATCACTGCTTATTATGAAATATAATATGATGTAGAGCTGCTATTATAAAGGATGAGATGGGGAGAGCTCAGGTGTGCACTATGATTTACATTCTTTAAAGTCTATTAATACTAACTGCTGCTGACATCAAAGCTTTATGCAGTCTTCCTTCTGAGTCTAACATGCATTATAGACGCATTGCATCATCCGAAGAGAACCGTCTCGCCCCAGATCAGTCGTCACACTTCGCCTTTAGGTTCGGAAACGCAAAGTCTAAGCAGTAAAACTCATTCCAGTGACGCGCCGTATCGTTTCCCCCCCCCCCCCTAGTGAGTCCTCCTCCACTACCATTCCTATAATCTCAGCAGATAGGTGGCGTCGTGGTGAGCGGCTCACCGCAGAGGGGAAACCAGTGATGGGAAGCATTAAGTGGGTTTAAAAGTGGGGCGCTGATCTGATTGTAAAGTCCTTCAGTCCTAGCTCCACCTCTTTCTCCAATTCGCTCCCGCAAAGCCCCTTTAACAGGCGTTTTAGAGTGCCGGCGCGATCGAGCGGACATACGAGGGGCCGAGAGCCATCGAGAGAAAAAAAAAAAAAAAAAAAGGATGAACGAGAACGAGGAAAGTGTAGCGTCAGTTCATTCTTCATCCGAACTGCCGCCATCCATCGAGTAGACCATGAAGAAGAGATCGGGCCGGGCCGGCACGAGGGGGTGACCGGGCTTGACGATCTCGAATCCCATGTAGTGGAACGTCTTACTTATAGACACTGAAATACAGAAAATCAGACTTCAGATAAGAATAGAACGGGTTTAGTGAAATGTTTCAGAGGTCCTGAAATTCCACTGATTTTAAGTTTCTTACAGCTTCTGTTATGATTATTCATTCATTCATTATCTCCCGCTTTATCCTCTATTAGGGTCGCGGTGGGGTTCCCCATGCCCATCCAGGGAAGAACGTCTCGGGCGCTGGGCAGATAGACCCAGGACAGGACGCCAATCCATCGCTGGGCGCACACTCACTCACTCAGACACACTCTATATGGGGCAATTTTGAGAATTCAATTGTCTTGATCCATGTTTCTGGACTGTGGGAGGAAACCGGAGAACCCGGAGGAAACCCACGGGGAGAACATGGAAACTCCACCCAGATGGGGATTCGAACCGGGAATCCCTAGCGCTGAGAGGCGAACGTGCTAAACACTAAGCCACCGTGCCGCCCTGTTCTGATTAATCTGCTTTAATTCCAGTTTTTTTTTAAATTTCTAGAATATGCATATGGAACATCGTTTCTCCATCCGCTTCATGAGCGTTAAGCCTGAACATGGGCCGTAATGGAGAAAGCATGTGGGAGGTCTTACATCGATCGTCCCTGGTTTTGTAGAACCACACGAACACGTGGTCGACTTTTAGCCTCTCCTCTGCAAACTCCAACAGACTGGTGAGCCTGAAGCACAGAGACACGAAATGACTCACTGGCACTTTTACATAATCACAAACTTACATAATGCACAGGCTGCTGCAGCAGAGCACTTTTAGATTCTTTCTTTCTCTCCAGGCTGCCAATGCCGCTTTAAGCAAAGAATCACATCGGGCCATGCCAACATTCATTCTCTACCCGAGTGAGCAGGACAGGTTATTCATTACTCACATCAGCCCAGCTAAAAATCCTTTGCCCGATTCATATGACCTAAAGTAAACGGACACCCCTCCGGCTTTGGACCAGGAAGGCTGTCTGTGAGTGTACCCACCCCTCTTTGCTGCCCTCTGGCAGAGATCCGCTGGGAAGCTCCAGATAAAGGCAGTTGGCTGCGAGCACCGTGTCCCAGCAGGAGAAGCGCCGCTCACTCAGCTGGTACTGAAAGTGCAGGAGTGATGGTGAGCTGTTAACCTCCCCCGATCGAGTCACCGTCAACCTGTCGTCCTAAAAGGGGGGTCAACAAGACAATCAAAAGGACAGCTCCTTCCTGGGAAGGCGACCCACTTCTTCTGCATTCTGAGCGCTTCATTGGTTCAGAGCCACATGCACAAGTACAACCTTTTTGCTTACAGCAGAGAACCAACAAATGATAACCATCTGTTTCGACGAAAGGCTCTTCACAAAGATGTGTGTGTATCAGTCACAAGTGTTTTGCATTGAGCTTTTTCAGTGACCACAGGTCTGTCACATGTGCAAACCACAGAGACACATCTCTCCTAGAGCCATGAACGAAAATAAACTCCTGGGTGTGAATACGCTCAGACCTCGCTCAGACCTGGGTGTGAATACGCTCCGTGTGGCGCAAAGTACTGAGAGTGGATCGAAACGAGTCTATGTAGGCAGGAATATGGACCTGGCAACATGTCAGAGGTGAAGGAACCACGTCGATCGTGTTGGGATCATACCTTGTGAAGTGGTACACTGAGAGGGAGATCCCTTCCAGTCCCTCGCCCACTCGGGATCTTCGTTAGTGGGTGAGGGGCATCAGGAGCACCACAGAGGCCCTGGAGCCTGCTGCCTGGAGAAGGGCAGTCTGGAGCCCATCAGAGAGGGGCTAAACAAAAAGAGAGGGAAAGAGACAAACATTTTTACTCGCGTGTGCGCTTTTTAAACCCAGCATTGAGCATTTTTGCGGTTTCATTGTGGAAAAGCGGCGTCCACACTGAAATAGGATCTGCAGCATTATGTCTAGAAATGACGAATAACCTGTACGGTTGTTTAACTGTATTCAGTGGCATACAGCTAGAGTCGACATTACTCCAGTCCTGTTCGACCCTCCTGCTATACAAACCCCTGCATTGTGCCGAAATTGAGCAGTGACCGTCAGCTGCAATCGCACCAGACGGCCACGATGTCATGAGCCCCTGATAAGGAACTTGGGTCGGAATTATTTACTCCAGCCTCAGAAGGATGAAGTCACTAAAGCTTTTCTGGAATCAGTTTGGCTTTCCAGCCCACCGAGCGATTGAGCTCAGCATTATCTGGATCGAACTGTCCCGGCAGCAGAGCTTTTCTGTATAGCGAGGACCCCAGATGTTTCACTTTCCATCATACGGACGCCTTGTGCTGAGCGGAATGGAGGACACAACCGTTGCCTGGTGTAGATCCACACCCTGCAAACAAGCGCGTGATCTGTAAACACGTCTCGAAATAGCAGCACGACTGGCGGCTTGAGTTACTGAAATTCACAACCTTTAATAAATCATGATGGGCAGTGCGTGTGCGTGTGTGTGGAGGGGGGGGGGGTATTTAATCTGCTGAGGACACAATAAGTGCATGTCACTTTCAAGTGTTTGTTTTTCAATTTAGAGCATCTTGAGCCTGGTTACGGTCCAGCCCAGCCCAAACCGGTTTCGCTTGGGGGAGAGACTTTGTCCAGGCTTTGTTTTTTGGAGGGACGGCAGCTGAGTGGCTCTGCAAACAAGAGTGGGGAGGAGCTGCACCTCTACTGCCCCGGCAACCGGACAGGTAGCTACAGCGACCCAGGCTGCACGGGGACTGCTGGAAAGCAGAAGGAGACGAGGGTAATTGGGTGGAAAGTACATTCATTACACCATGTACCGTCTCCCTGGCCACCCAGACATGTCCTGTCTCAACATTACATCAATGGGGTGTGGGTTGTGTTAATAAATATGCTTATACACCCAGAGAATTTAGTATTTAACAGCATGTGCACGTTCTCGTGTACTATTGCGTGGAGATTTATTAATATGGAGTGTTCTTAATAGTTATGCATCGTATCTGACATCGCAGGACAAAAAAATCTGTGGGAGAAGAGGGTTAGGTAGCGCCTTAATCCTCATTTTGGGGCACCAGCCAATCATGGTAATCTGTGAGCTCATGACTACTGGGGGTGATTTGAGTGCTGCATTCTGTGTGCTCGTCTACATCAATCACCTTCCACCATCCTAAACGTTGCAGCAGTTTAAAGGATCTGCTTGATGGTTGTTGAGCAATGAAGACATGCCAGACCAGGGGCAACTCGTATGAGAACGGAATCACAGGGGGCATGATGGAGAAGTACTTGCCTTCATCATCCTCCAAAGTTTTTTGTATTCTCATATAAAGCACAAAAAAGCTTACACTCTTTAAAATGCAGTACAGTTGGCAGATGCCGTGTGTGACGGCTTATTTGCAGTTTTTCCATGTTGCTTATTTTTAGCGCTGCGTGAGGCTCCGACTGAAATGTCATCATGTTTTGAAAGGCAACACTCCTCAGAAATTCTCACCCTCCTCGTTTTAAACTGCTTGCTCACACTTTGACACTCATCCCACATCGTATCACTCTTTACAGGACCTTTAGTGATGAAGAAATCATCTTGCCCATTCTTATCCCCCCCCATCTTGCCCATTCTTATCACTTTTGCTTTAAATGGGCTTTAAAAAGTTTGACTTCTAAAGAAAGCACTGTGGCACATTGTTACTGCCCTCCCTCCACCGCAAGGTCACGGTCAAAGGATGGACAAGGCCTTATTATATGGAGTTGGCATGTTCTCCCTCTGTTTTTCAGCAGATTAAACATCACAGTTCTGCATTGTCAGGATTAGGTCACATGAGGATGTAGCACATGGCAGCTGTGGAGTCTCTGGACGGAGCTGATGAAAGCAGCTGCAGAGATGTGATGGACAAAGGTACCGTTTCAAAATAACTTTTAGAGATTTTAAAGCATATGAATATTTCCAGTTTGAAAGCAGATTGATGGAAAATGCAGTTTTTAAAATGAGAAGGTAGCAGTTAGAATGTGTTCTTGGGTAAATGTTCCCATGTGCTTCTTATACACTATAAACTACACTCATGAACCATGATCAGAGGGGCATGTCAGCTTAAGGATTCTTAATAAAGCATGTTGCACAGAGCGCTGACTGCACATCATTGTTGCAGCAGTCACTGAAGTCAAATACCTTTAGAACCAGGCTGCGAGAGAGGGGGCAGTCGGACAGTCTGGAAAGGTTTAGCTCCAAAACAGGAAACCAAGGCTCTTCCAGGAAAATGGGGGATCAAGTGCCAACCACTCACTAATGAGCATGGCAATGTTTATGAAGCAGCCTTCACAAAGGTAACCAATCAGCTTCCGTTTCCAAAAAAGCATTACAGCTGATCGCACCCGCGTTCCCCGATTTTCATCTCGACGGTTTCAAGAGAATAGGCTGTAGATTCCGCAGAGATTCCTTCCAAATTACTTTCAGATCCCGGGACGGTGGCCAAGTAGCACGGATCTTACAAAAGCCAGAATCGGCTGCGTGTTTATGTAGGAACAGGAAGTTGCAAAATGTAAATTAGCTCTGGGTTTTAACCCAACAGTTTTAACAAAACACTGACTTTATGAATCGTGTGAAAACAGAACGCAAACAATCGAATCTGATGCCAGAGATAAACCTCTTATGTAATCGATTCCACGTCGGAAACTGGGCTCATCTTTTTGTAGCAAGAACTTCCAAGAAATCTTAATCCTGAATTCCTCGATAAGATTAAAATTACCAAAAAAAAAAAAACACCATAGAGTTGTAACATTATACAGTATGATATTGATACAGTATATTGATGATATTGATATTATACGATAGTGAATGATTGTATTTAAATCTGTTTGTCTGATTTTTTTTATTTTATCCCCTTTTATATTAACTTGTGTCCCTTTTAACTTTTGTAAGGTGTCCTTGAGTGCCCTGAAAGGCACCATTTATAAATAATGCATTATTATTATTATTATTATTATTATTATTATACAGTATAATATATGATATTGAGATTATGGCTGCTACTAATTACTGTCATTTAAAAAAAATTTATACACATGCAATCACACACACACACACACACGCACACGCACACATATTAGGGTTAGAAAGCTGTAAAGCTGATTTAAGAATCCCTGCTGTTTGTTGTATGAAGGGCTTTATAAATAAACCGATCTCAAACGTGGATGAATGAGTTCACGTCACGGTGGCAGCATCAGCTGTTGGCAGCTCTGCAGTGGCTGCTCAGCACTTTGCAGGTCCTGCTTAACAGAGATTAAACTAAAAGCTGTCCCACGTCTCCCTGCGACGTGTCTGTGGAAAAGAACGACATGATCTGCTCGCAATGGCATAAGAGAACAATGTGTTCTACACGACCACCACCAGCAGCAGCACCACCACCTCCTCCACCACCACCTCCTCCACCTGCACGCTCAAAGCCTTCATACCACAGACATCATTCCTCCTCCGTAATATGATCCTTCAGTCTCAAGAGTCTTTACACGCAGAGCAAAACAAAGCATCACCTCCTCCATCACTGGATATTAACATGAACACAGAGCTGCTGTCTGAATGGCAATTACGAGGGCGTGGTATTGGTTCAGTGGTCAGGCTGTTGGGCTGTCAGTCTGAAGGTTGGGGGTTCAAATCCCAGGTCCCCTGAAGTTACCAGTGTGGGTCCTTGAGCGAGGCCCTTAACCCTCATTGCTGCAGGGATGTTGTGATGAACCCTGTGCTCGCCTTGTAAGTCGCTTTGGATGAAAGCGTCCAATAAATGACTAAAATATTAATATATATATATATAATACATATTAATATATTAAAATAAATATTAATTACACGGAACACGGCCGATCTCACAGACCTGTTCCAACACGAAATGACAGTATAAACTAAAAATGATTGTTTAATGATGTTTTAAAACGATGTTATTAAGACAAAAGCGAAATTAACGGAGGGATAATGGTGAACGTCACGTCGCTTACCTTTCGTCCGTGTCGCGCATGGCTTCCTCACCGAAAAACGGACTTATTAGTTTCCTCTGACAACCGAAACAATAACTATTCAACAGCAGCTCCACCGAGTAATTCACCATCCGTAAGTTAATCTGAGATGCGCGGTCGTTGCGACGGGGCTGTGCGGTCGGTCGGTCGGTCGGTCGGTTTGTTGGTTGGTTTTGTTTTGAAGGCAGAGATCAAACGCAGCGCCGCCACCGCTCGCGCGCCACCCTCCGTCCGAATGAAGCGCGAGCGAGCTGGCGACGCTTTTAAAAGGCCGCCGCAAAGCAGCATGGGAAATGAAGCAGGACGCGAGCCGCTCCGCATAAGAGTCTCTGTACGGTAAAAAATAATATACATATAAAAAATAACCCCCACAAAACTGTATCATCAACTTCATTCATGAATACATTACTTCTAAAACAGAGTCGCGGCGACGCTGGGGCCTATCCCATCGCACGGCGGGGGCGGGGGCGGGGGGGGGGGACGCTGTGAACAGGTCGCCATCGCAAAGCAAACACACAAATATGTAGGTGGCTTAGTGGTTTAGCACGTTCTCCTCTCAGCACTAGGGATTCCCGGTTCGAATTCCCATCTGGGTGGAGTTTCCATGTTCTCCCCGTGTCCGCGTGGCTTTCCTCCGGGTTCTCCGCTTTCGTCCCACAGTCGAAAAACATGGATCAAGTCGATTGAGCTCTCCAAATTGCCCCCATATAGAGTGTGTGTGAGTGAGTGAGTGTGTGCCCAGCGATGGATTGGTGCCCTGTCCTGGGTGTATCTGCCCAGCGCCCGAAACGTTCTCCCCTGGATGGGCATGGGGAACCCACCCCACCACGACCCTAATAGAGGATAAAGCGGGAGATGAATATATATATATATATGCAAACCTTATGAGATGAATGTGATCAACTGCGTAACCGACGACGACATTTATTTGCAATTTTTAGCCCATATTGCAAATATATGGATATAATTATTATTTGTTAATATTAATTTCATAATAATAACAATAAAGACAACTTTTTTTTCCCAAAGCGCAAGTTACTCATAGCAATGAAAAAATCCCACAAAACAACCGTTTTTATTATCACTACTTTTTATATTAGTACTCTTATCATTCATAGATAAGAAAACTGAAATATGAACCTTAAACTACCCATTTCTGTGTTTGAAGTATTGTTTTATTCACAGTACAGAAATAACTTCTGCAACAGAGGCTTATAGCATGCTTCATATTTGTAATGCAGTATTTGACCCCTTTTGACTACATAAGCAGTAACATTTGTTCTTGGTTTAGACGCAAGTCATATATAATTGACGTCGTCACTGGAGATTCATAAAATCCTGAATTTAATATTTATTTTTCAAGACGTTTCTATCTGATACCCTTTTTTTCACATTATATTCATGTTCAAGTGTTTAATAGGCTGTAGGTTTATAAAAATAACCGATTCTATTTAGTTTAACTGTTTTAAATTTGAAAATAAAGCCGTCAGCCCTATGTTTCTCCCCTTTTGAATCATCAGTAGAATTATTAACTAGTTTGTTTTTGTTTGCACAGTTTCTAAATGCCAGCCTTATGTAAGGCCAGCGACGGTAAGGACCCTCTGCCAAGTGGATTAACAGATCAGTTACAGAACACCACACCGGTTATCTGATCCTAGAACACTAGGTTTAAAGTTCACGCTCACCCTTTAGACTTCGAAAAGTCAACACCTCTAGTTTGCAATACAGAATCGTCTTATATAGAGCTTCTCTAAATAACAGACGTCAGAATATTGTGTAAAGAGTTCAGAAGCTTATTTATAAACGATTGCTCTCTGTATGTACATCACATATTTTTAAAGGATTTTTAAAATACATTTTCTTTTCTTGTTTGTCTTGGTTGTTGCTGGATGTTGATTCACCAACATATAGACAAGTTTGACAAGTTAATTCTGTCAATAAATGAAAGCATGTGCTCTGTTAACAGAGCTCCGAGTCACACCCTTTCTGTGGTCTGTTTTTTAAAAACTCAAAGTGCTTAGAAAACAGCTAGTGGACACACAGAAAAAGGATCCTCCTCGCTTCAGTCATTACAGCCTGGTTTAAAACCACAGTGTACACCACATTCAAAAACACTATTAAAATCGACACACACACACACAATCATCTTTATTTACTTCTGTAGTGCAGTAGATTCAATAATTATTTATTATAATATACTTATATAAGCATTAGTGTGAATAACTTTTATAAAAAAATTTTAAAATTATTGACATTATGCAGAGAACACCTGAAATATGATTAATATGATTCACCAAACTTCCAGATAATAAATAATTTTTAAAAAAATAGGCATTTTGCTGGAACCTCACATGCAAATGTTTTACCCTGTACATTGTAGACAAGGTCAAATACAGACATTTGAAACCCTTCTCTTCTTTAGCATTTGAAACACAATCCATGGGTCTGACATGGCACCAGGAGTTACCCATAAGGATTAAATATTCATTTGAATTGAACATAATCTACACACTAAATAAATGTATTAAATAGCTGGCTGGTGAAATGAAGGTTATGCCAGATTGACATTGACGTGTTGGTCCATAATTTGTTCGTCGGCTAGTCTCCTGGACCTTTAAACCTCAGTACAATGGGCTCAGCTCCCTTCTTTT
The DNA here is from genome assembly GCA_019802505.1 of Corydoras sp. C115. Classification (NCBI taxonomy): domain Eukaryota; kingdom Metazoa; phylum Chordata; class Actinopteri; order Siluriformes; family Callichthyidae; genus Corydoras; species Corydoras sp. C115. The sequence goes on along the minus strand of JAFMOC010000195.1, from coordinate 227,623 downwards.
GGCCTGTAATGATGATGATGCGGCAGCTAAAGGGCTGAGTTTACTCTCATGCTAGATTCCCTAGACTTGGTCTAATTAAAGAGCCCATTGTATCTCTTCCCTTCTGGCTCACTCTCATGTCCGGGAAATGTATATTTACTGTTTCAGATAATCACAGCAAACAGAACGTAGAGAATGAAGATCAGAGATCATCATCACCATGGGACGACTGAAAGCACAACATGGAATTTCACTGACGCCATTTATTTTGTGCTCAGTTTTAGAATAATAAATATATTAAGGGACAATCAGAGGTAAAGGCCCAGCAGAGAACCCATATTAATAATGACATCAAACCGTTGAAAGAGAAATTATTTTTAAAAAGCTCCTAAAATGTAACCTGACCTTGAGAAATGGCTCTAAAGTACAGTTTAATGGTTCCTAATGCGACACAATAGCTTAATTTCCATATCGGTATCCATTATAAAAGAATATTGTAGAGCTTTATTAAAAGTCAATAGTTTAAACTCCATGTTCTTCTTCAGTGCTGAGCTTTCACGTATGAGGTGGGATGATGCAACAAATATGGGATGCAGACAGGGAAGATATGATGCATCCTTAAATGCTGTCATGGCTAATTAGATGATGCACCAGCGATCTCCAGCCGAAATGCCTGCGGTACTGCTTTGCCCTGATTTATAAAAGGAGGTCTTTTTTGCCTTGTTGCAAAACTTTGACATAATGCTCCAATAGCGCTGACCCATTGAAAAAAATTGTAAGAACTGCAGAGTCAGAACTGTTTATTTAATTGTGTAGACACACACTTGTAATGATGTCTTCAGTAATCATGTAATGAATCACATGCAAAATACTTACATATTCACAGTAAATACTTCATGTATTTACAAGTTTAGTCCAAACTTTGCAGCTTGTAATTGTATAGGCTGCAGTTTGGTCTTTGGTCATTCCCCTTTTTACTTACTTTAAAGACGTCTATGCTGTGGATGTAGCTGAAAGCACAGCACAGTTGATCCTGTGCTCCATTGCCACCCAATAAAGAGATTGAGTTTCGTTAAAATGTACCTACATGTTGGCCATCCGATCTCAACTTTCCACTCGTGGATTGTTGATGTGGCTGATTTAACTGGAAACTTTCCATGACGGAGGATAACCTTATGTTACTGAATCACGAACAGGGATCTATCAAAGCCACACCCCCTGACTATAACCGGGCTGAAGTTAAGGATTTTTAATGTACAATGAAAAACGTGAACAGACATGTGCAGCTAAAAGTATTATCTTTGTGTTTGCTCTTTCCACTGTGATTAAGTCTTTTTTTTTTTTTTTTTTTTTTTTGCTGGATGAAAGCAGGTAATGTTCTGCTGATTACTAATGACATTAAACAGCCTTTTTCGGGAGCTGTGATGTAAAGCTTGAGTGTGTGTATGTGAACACAGTGTGGTATCCTGTACTGGTGGGCACTGTGGGAGAAAGCAGTGATCCTGCAGCCTGAGAAGCTAACGGAAGGGCATGAGGTCGTGGGAACAACAGTGGGAGCAGGACCCAGAGCACTTCCGTTCGAAAACATCACAAACTAGAAAAAGAAAGACAGAGGGAAGCTGCAAAACAATGCACAAGACATGGAAGGTTCACTGGAACCCGGGACCTCGAGTTTCTATGACTCAGTTATTTCTTTAAACCTGGAAACTCTTTAAACAAACAACCAAAAAAAGATTCCCATGTTTCTCATCGTTAACACAATTCCCACGATGACGAAGTCTATTTTTTTACTTCAGATTTGGAGCGTTGACACTTTTCGGTACTATGTTTGCTGAGTTGTATCTTTATCCACTTCTCGAACTTATTCGGGGGTTGCATTTATTGATGAGGTCTAGATTTGTTCAGTTCGGCCTGAAATAGACCTTTAGAACGCAAAAGCACGAGTGAGGCTTGATCTGTAACTGTATGTAGTGGACATACACTGGCCGCTAAAGGAGGATGAGTCCCCCACTGAGTCATGGTCCTCCCAAGGTTTCTTCCTTAAATAACATCATAACAGGGAGTTTTTTCTTGCCACTGTCGCTTCGGCTTGCTCTTTGGGGGTTTAAAGGTTTAAAGGCTTTTCATTCTGTAAAGCAGGCGGCACGGTGGCTTAGTGGTTAGCACGTTCGCCTCTCAGCACTAGGGATTCCCGGTTCGAATCCCCATCTGGGTGGAGTTTCCATGTTCTCCCCGTGTCTGCGTGGGTTTCCTCTGGTTTCCTCCGGTTTCCTCCCACAGTCCAAAAACATGGATGAAGTCAAGTGAGTTCTCCAAATTGCCCCATATAGAGTGTGTCTGCGTGAGTGAGTGTGTGCCCAGCGATAGAATGGCGCCCTGTCCTGGGTGTATCTGCCCGGCGCCCGAAACGTTCTCCCCTGGATGGGCATGGGGAACCCCACCGCGACCCTAATATAGGATAAAGCGGAAGATAATGAATGTTGTAAAAAGCACTATATAAATAAATAACTTGAACATCACGGTGACGTATTGTCTAACAGTAAGAAACTACTTGGTTGAATTTCCAGGTAACCAGTGACTGGGATCCCCCACACACACACACCCCACCCACCCACCCACGCACAGACTATGTAAGCGTTGTAATGTATCTGATGTACCACAAGATCCAAATCACTCAGCAGCACCAATAATCTTTTAATTCAAACTAGAATTTGCCAAATGGATGCCGGGATAAGCCACAAAATTCTACTGGGGATTGTCTTTAAGAACAACCTTCGTACCGCTGATGAGTGTGTGATCCCTTTGGAGGTTGTTCCTGTAGTTTTAACTTGGACCAGTTCAAATGTCTGCAGTGTACAGACAAACTCTAACACATTTTCTTCTCGTTCCAATATTTCAGAGCGGACTGCGTGATGAGAAAGGGACAAACAAAAAAACAGCGTCTTCTTTTTGACCTGTATGGTTCATGCCCTAATTTCAAAGCCATTCCAGGTATGTCTCATTCAACGGGAGAATAATGCTCTTTACAATCCTGCTAGCAGCGGCTTCACAACAGCGGGGTTTAGAGTGAATCGCATTCGTGCCGAGCTGAGGGAATTCTTGTCATGCCTGTGCTGGTGAGGTCAAATATGCATGACTGAGTTTGAGCAAAACATAACGCCACTCCAAAAAAAACAGACCCAGGTCAGAGGAGCTCCCACTGTGGCTTGTGTGGTTGATGCACAATGTCCATCAAGTGAATGAGGGTCAGAGGTATTTTTATGCTGATGTGAGTGCAAGACTGCTGACATATGAATGGGTGCCAGGCCTTGAGCGCACACTATACGTCCATCCTTCAATAATTGAAAATAATAATAGCACAAAGTTCTCTCTTTCACCTCACAGTAAGAAGATCCTGGGACTGAGGGAGGACTGAGGGAGGTGATCGCTATTTTTGGAGTTTGCATGTTCATGCCATACCCCCATGAGCTCCAGTTTCCTCCACATTCTGAAAAACAGGTAAAGAAAAATCCCAAAAAACGAGCTACAATGCTGTTTACTGCACCACCACGGCTTCGTCAACACTCAAAACAACATTTATGATGACTCCTGTGTTCATATGGTTATTAAAAGAAATAATTGTTGTTTATGAAAATGAAAAAAAAAATTGTTTAATTATTTAATAGAAATCTTAAAGCATGTTATATAACCTATATACAAATTTAATTGCTATTTATATTTATATGATAGAAGTTTGAGGACAGTTGTGTGATTCAGAGAGGGCGGTGTGCATGTGTACGTGTTTGCAAGGGTGTGTTTGTCTTTACTGAGTGCTGATTGTCTAAATAATTACACTGCGAGCGTGCAGCAGTGCATGCAGAAAGACATGTACGCAGGAAACACGAGGAGGAAACCGCCCGGTGAACGAACTAAAGAAGCTACGAGAGAGCAAAAGGGAAGGTCAAGATTCAGGCACTGTTACAAACACACGGCTGGAGGAATAATGGAGAGCGTGTCACTCCTAACCCGTTTGTGTCACTTTCGTTTTTAATCCGGAGAGTTCAGAGGATGGTTGCGAGGCTCGTGAGCCAAAACATCACCCCGGCCTGACCCACCACTCAGGTTTTGATGAGACCTGTGATGCACGTTCATCCCTCTCTTTGTCCTCAGTCTATTTTCTTTTGCTGGCGGAGACGCAGCCTGCATGTAAACATGGTGTCTGTTCGGGAAATTGTCGAAATTGTCTGGCAGCAGAAAGACCTCGTATAAATAGAACAAATCGAACCACACATCTGCTTTAGATGTTTTTTTTTTTTATTTTTTTTAAATACCCAACCATTATTTCCCTGAAAGCATGTGGTCTGTGGCTTCCCTCTTTGTTAATCATCCAATCTACAGTATGTACACAGTGTTTCTGTTTCTGTTCCGTTTTCACTGTTGTTTGCATGGTGCGTTAAAAACGGTCCAAGAAGATGATGAACATTAGACTTTAAGGTGGCCGAGTTTATACAGTCTACAGGTGTTACATGTGTGTTTTCAGTAAAGCACTGGGGAAAGTGTGTATTACATATTTACATGTTTACTCATGGGATGAAAGGCAGCACCTTAAACAGGTTGCTCAGAGAAACACACACACAATTATGGAGAAAGCTTTTCATAAAGAGTTTAAAGAACCGACTTAACCTGTGATGGGTGTATAATGTAGGTCTCTCAATATTTGGCCCACACAGTGTTATAAAGGTTGTTGACCTCAGCCTCAGACCCTCAATGATGTCAGTGGCTTATTAAATATAGCAAATTGTTCTGGAAAACCTACAGTCAGAAAGTTTTTATTTGACCTGATGGATGGTACAGGGTGGATTACCACCAGGCAGAATGATGCACAGGATGAACACGAGTACACATCGGTGTCCAACCGGCAGCGTGTTTTAAATAAGTGTTGATATGCTTTGTCAGATTTAATCAGGCTGGGTGGGAAATTCCCAAAGCCCGGTAGAATAAAACAGGATCTCGGTGAGCGCAGAAGGCCACATATGTGCTGTGTGTATTACTGCATGAATGGGCAGAGGGGGAAATCGGTCTTCGGTGACTAAACCTGGCTTCTGGCCAGCCATTCTCCACTTGAGGCCTGTTGTGCCTTGAATATCTGTGCTGACAGATTCACTGTTTTAAGGGTAATAACCGAGATCCTGTGGCCAGAACCTGCTCACATGGCTTCTGGGAGGTGAACTGGTGAGAGGTAAACTGCACGGTCACTCCTGAAGCCAGATCAGCAAGACTGGAAAATACTGGGTGGATGTGAAATGGTATTTTGAGAATAATCTCTCTGGAGGAAAACATTTAGATGCATGTCCCCACACACACACACACACACACACTCGCACTCACACACTTACACACACGATGTAACAAGATAAACTTAAAATAGCCCTTTCAAAATAGCTGCCAGGTATTTAATCTCTTTCGCAGTGTTGATTTCCATGTCGTCGAAACACAGTAATGATTGTTATACTCTTTAGAAGTACTTTATGAAGTGACTGAGTGTGTGAGGAAGAAAACTTTTGCTGTGGAGGAAATAAAAAATGTAATCTCGCATGACTGCTATAGCTCTACAACTTTGGAAATCTGTAATGAAACATGCCGGTACAGCCGAAATGTGTTGGAACCTCTTCATAAATAATGTGTACAGGTTTAGGGTCACAGAAATAGATTTTTGGTGTGTTTGTTAAATAAATGTGAGGGAGCACTGATAATGACGTCCCCACCATCACCACCAGATATATATATATAACTTTAACTCCTTGTTACTGGTTTGAAAAGTGATATTACTTTATATTACATTACAGCAGCGCAACAATCTCCACTGTCACACAAAACACTATCATTTATTGTAGTTATTTATTATAATGTGAAGATAACAGTGACCTACATCATGCAATCGACATAAAAAGGTCTGCTATAAAACTAACACGTATCTGAAGTGTCAAACATTTTTAAAAGTCATCTGTTTGCTTTGTTTTCTCTGAATGATAAAGCCATTTGCTCAGCCTGCTGTACATATAAAAAAAAAAACTTTAACCTTAAATAAAAAGAACAAGGCGGCACGGTGGCTTAGTGGTTTAGCACGTTCGCCTCTCAGCGCTAGGGATTCCCGGTTCGAATCCCCATCTGGGTGGAGTTTCCATGTTCTCCCCGTGTCTGCGTGGGTTTCCTCCGGGTTCTCCGGTTTCCTCCCACAGTCCAAAAACATGGATCAAGTCAATTGAATTCTCAAAATTGCCCCATATTGAGTGTGTCTGTGTGAGTGAGTGTGTGCCCAGCGATGGATTGGCGCCCTGTCCTGGGTCTAGCTGCCCAGCGCCCGGGACGTTCTCCCCTGGATGGGCATGGGGAACCCCACCGCGACCCCAATAGAGGATAAAGCGGGAGATAATGAATGAATGAATAAAAAGACCAAACGGCACGGATTTTAAGAGTAAGTTAGCTTTTGGCGCCATCTTGTGTACAAATGATAGCGTGACAGACACATAATACATTTTGAATGCCGCTGTATGTCCGGCCGTATGGGTAGCACATCAGATGTCCACTAGGCGGCAGCACGCGCAAGGCTATTTCACACAGTAAAGGAAGGGCAGCACGTTGTTACCCAAACAAACTGCTCTAATGTTGAAATATAAAAACAGGATCAACAAAGATAACAAAAGTGTTTTTTTTTTTTTATCTTAATATGTACACGAAGCTAAGAAGCCTCTATAAAAGGACTTAAAGAGTTGATGCACCTTAAAAAAATGAAGGTAAGTGAAGATAAAATGAAGGTTAAAAGATTTTTTTCATCATCTGTATTGTGACAGGTATTTGTAAACAGAGTATGTAAGTCATTCCACACCTCTGATGGCCCCAAAACTGCCCCTTCATCTTAAATGTCTTGTTGACCCACGGTGTGAGGTGGAAGTGCAGAGGTGCCAGCATTGATTTTTTTTTTACCCTGACTCAGGGTCATGGCTGTTCCTCCAGCTGGACAGGAACCAGCAAACAAAAGACCAGTGTTAACACCTCGCCTGCCTCCTGAATACTCACATTTAAAGAAGCGGAGAGTTTGTCATCGCACTCATATTTAGTTTTTGTCATCGATTAAGCCAATTACACAGAGTGGGCTATTTTTACCCCCTTAATGTGTGTGAATGAGCAGAAGGCTTCAGACAGAAAAAAAGGGACGGCAGTCTGGCTGGATGTTAAATAATGCAGCATCTGAGGAGTTTCTGCGGACCTGCGACAGCGCGATGGCCAGCTGTAGTAACAGAAAGTGACAGGCCGAGGCCTGAGGGGAAGGTGCTGATGAAATATTTATTCTGTTAAGTAGGCCGGTGTGGAGGCACGCTGATGTGATGTGATGTGTGGAGCTGTAACGCGGAGGGTCCACTGAGAAAGCCACTGACTCCACACGTCCGCCTCCGCCTCCGTCACCTCTACATTACAGATAACACTCACCCCGTCAGCATCAGCACCTCAACAGATGCTCTATACTTAACGTGAACGGCACCGAGGAGCAACATCACCGGTTTTCAGCGTAGATTAGACTCATGCAGGTTACTGCGTGCTGGTCTGATTTCGGGCGATGGGCAGATACACCCAGGACAGGGTGTCAATCTATCGCTGGGCACACAGTCACTCACACAGACACTCAATTGACTTGATCCATGTTTTTGGACTGTGGGAGGAAAGCGGAGAACGCGGCGGAAACCCACGCAGACACGGGGAGAACATGGAAACTACACCCAGATGGGGATTCGAACTGGGAATCCCTAGTGCTGAGAGAAGAACATGCTAAACCACTAAGCCACCGTAAATTTGGGGCCTGCTTAACGTTTTGCCTTTTTGACATTTGAATCCTAAACCTCAAGCTCTGGTCCTAATCCTTTTAAAGACATATATTTGGCACATGCATCAGCAACTTAAGGTTCACCTCTAAATCTCTTCGTTTAAAGATGCAGCTTGATGTTCTACAATTAAAGACCGGTCCATCAGTATCTCTACATTACTTGTTAGTTCCCTTTAGTCTGTTCACTGATCAGAACCCCCACAGTGCCACTACAGTGTCGGTATTTTTTAAATAGTGGATGATTTTCTTCGCTAGGGATTCCCGGTTCGAATCCCCATCTGGGTGGAGTTTCCATGTTCTCCCCGTGTCCGCGTGGGTTTCCTCCGGGTTCTCTGCTTTCCTCCCACAGTCCAAAAACATGGATCAAGTCAATTGAGTTCTTTAAATTGCCCCATATAGAGTGTGTCTGTGTGAGTGAGTGTGTGTCCAGCGATAGATTGGCGCTCTGTCCTGGGTCTATCTGCCCAGCACCCGAAACGTTCTCCCCTTGATGTGCATGGGGAACCCCCCCGCAACCCTAATAGAGGATAAAGCTGGAGATAATGAATGAATGAATGTCCAGCCACTCGCTTTCTCTATGCAGCTGATGAAGAAACAGAGGAGGACAGACAGACTGCAGCAGTTTGTGTATAATGTGGATCAATAAGGTAAACGTGTCGAGACGCTGTGTTTAAAAAACGGTGCCGCTGTGATTCACTCTGATTACCTCAGTGCACACTAACACACCACCACCACCACATTAGTGTCACAGTAGTGCCGAGAATCATCCACCACCCAATAAAAACCTGCTCTGTGTTTAAGTCCAAAAGCGGTGTGGCTGTGTATCCAAACAGACCGACCCCACTCACTCCGAACTCCAGAGAGAATTTATTTTCAATAAACTTCACTCTGAGGAATTTCCTGTTTGGGCAGAAAGAAGAGGTGAGATTTACACGAGGGACATCCCAGCCATCGAATGAGAGCGGGGGGGATCCGACTTCTTCTCCAGAACAACAGGAAATGTCTACTGCCTCGCTGCTCTGTTTATGTAACGTCCCGGCGTCCAGTTCAACTCCTTTAGAAGTCGGGCAATTGACGAGGAAACGATCATCAAGCGGAGGGAAGGGAATGTGAGCTCCCTGTGTCTGCACACCGAAGACACACCCCCTCCAAAAAGAAAAAAAAAAGAAAAAAAATACACAATCCCATGACCTGATAAGCCAATTAATGTTCAAGGGAATCACAGTGTGTATGCACGCGGTCCAACAGTGAGCAGAGACACCGGGGCCAAAATAAATATTTCCATTCAAACAAAGACAAGCTGCTTTAGTTTACGAACCCAGACTAAGGAGGAAATAAGTAGAACGGAGCATAACAATGAGCATCAGCACCTATTTACAGAGTAGATGACACAGACATCACTCTCCTTTATGTTCTTACACACACCCACAGTCTCACATTCTGTAAGCGGACCATTATACCACACAGCTTAATAATAACTCACAATGTTTACAAATGTTTAATATTAACATTCGGTCATTTATTGGATGCTTTTATCCAAAGCGACTTACAAGATGAGCACAGCGTTCATCACAACATCCCTGGAGCAATGAGGGTTAAGGGTCTCGCTCAAGGACCCACACTGGTAACTTCAGTGGACCTGGGATTTGAAACCCCAACCTTCAGATTGAACCCCTAACCACCTAACAGGGGTGGCATAGTGGTTAGCATGTTCTCCTCTCAGCGCTGGGGATCCAGGTTCGAATCCCGATCTGGGTGGAGTTTCCGTGTTCTTTCTGCGTGGGTCCTTCCAGGTTCTGAGGTTTCCTTCTACAGTCCATAAACATGGATTTAATGTAAGTTGAATGCTCTAAATTGCCCCTATATTGTGTGTGTGTGTGTGTGTGTGTGTGTGCCCAGTCCTGAGTGTACCTGCCCCTTACCCAAAACTTTCTCCCCTGGATGGGCATAGGAAGCCCCCCTGACCCTAATATTGGTTAAAGAGGAAGATAATGAATGAATGTTTAATACTAACAGTATAACCACGTCTTTATTGCTCGCTTGAATCGTAAAGTGGTGCTGCGAACCCATTCTGAAATCCTGAACACAGTGTCAGATAAAGTGTTCCGTAAGACGACGGTTAGAACCTAAATCACTCTCCTTTATGTTCAAACACACACCCACAGTCTCACGTTCTGAAGGTCTGTAAGCGGACCATTAAACCATACAGCTACTGTTAACTCACAATCTTTACAAATGTTTAATATTAACAGGGGTGGCATGGTGGCATAGTGGTTGGCATGTTCTCCTCTCAGCGCTGGGGATCCAGGTTCGAATCCCGATCTGGGTGGAGTTTCCGTGTTCTCCCTGCGTGGGTCCTTCCAGGTTCTGAGGTTTCCTTCTACAATCTATAAACATGGATTTAATGTAAGTTGAATGCTCTAAATTGGCCCTATATTGTGTGTGTGTGTGTGTGTGTGTGTGTGTGTGTGTGCCCAGTCCTCAGTGTACCTGCCCAGTACCCAAAACTTTCTCCCCTGGATGGGCATAGGAAGCCCCCCTGACCCTAATATTGGTTAAAGAGGAATATAATGAATGAATGTTTAATACTAAAAAGGACAACAGTATAACCACGTCTTTATTGCTCGCCTGAATCGTAAAGTGGTGCTGCGAACCCATTCTGAAATCCTGAACACAGTGTCAGATAAAGTGTTCCGTAAGACGACGGTTAGAACCTAAACCTAAACGTCATTTCCTGAACCGTGCTTCATGTTTGCTGGCTTTACACTCAAGCGGCAACAAGAATCTGCCTTTAATTATGTAATCATCATCGTCCTGATGATAAGTCAGGGTGCTGAGGGGTGTCGCATGTCTGTAGTGATGAAGCTCAGGTCTCTCCCTCGGTCTCTTTCATATTTAATGACGTTAGTTCTGCTCGGTGCCTCTTCTTAAAGTAGCTCTGCTCACCGTCTAAATGGATGAGCCGAGCAACAAAGTGGCTGTTACATGACTTTTACTGTATTTCTATCTTTTATTTTTTTTTGTTTTAAATATGTCTTAAGACCCAGTCCCTCGGTACGCGTGCTGCTCTCAGATCAGCGGAGGTTGATTCGGCTCAGATGGACTGTTTTTACCCAATAACTGACATCACTATGGGCTAAAATACATTTGATCCTAGATTAGCATTCCTTTTCACTCGCTCCACCATACCATACATGGTCATCTGTGCTGGGTTTCTTGATTGGTTGATGATTACAGCTCGAACGTATCCACGGAATAAGTGCTTTTTTGGTGTCGAAGCCAGTTTTGGTGATCATGTTTTTATTCCGGGACCGCGAGGGCAGGCCGTGGATGGGATGTTGGTGGAGATTGAGTGTGTATGTGCTGGGGTCGATGTGTGCGTGTGCATATCTAGCTTTCTCTCCTAATTACGGCCCGCTGTATTTTATTAACAGAGGGTACGGAGGCATTGGAACGGTGAGGAGCGGCTGTGTGGGTTCTCTATTCGGAGCTCGGCCTGTAGCCTCTCATTCACAGCTCGTAGTCATGATTCAGATGACAGCAGGGCTGAGGAGATCCTCTGGGTCACAGAGCGAAAGAGAGAGAGAGAGAGAGGGAGTACAAGAGATCTAAACAGAGGTAGTGGCTGTTTGAACTGTTTGGATTTCAGAGCTCTGATTGATAGTGTTATGATCCTCTCTGATAGCGAAAAGCTTTTTCACTGCGAGCCAGACGTGAAAGGCCATGCGACGGCACAAGACCTGTAAAATCTACACTCTTAATTCTGAGGAAAAACAAACCGTGTGCAGAGAAAAAGAGTCCAAATGGCAAAAAAAAAAAAAGAGAGTAAAGTGAGTTAGGAGTGCGAGAATGCTGGATGGCTGCTAAATATTTAAAAGGACACGGTCGCTGTTGATGGAAATACAAGGCTTAAGCTTTTACTGCACAGCAGTTATTTCTAGGGACTAAAATAACAGTTTATAGAGAGAAAACACGGTGGCTGTAGGTCTGATTTGCTCACAAGGAACACCTTTAGTATTTCAATACAACCTGAAATAGCAAAGCAATCACATCATTAATGTGTATGGCCAAAAGAGTGCGGACGGCTCACCATTACACCTCATTACCCGAGACGAGGAGCAATTCAATTCCAAAATCCATGTGCATTGGGATGAGATAAGATTCCTTTATTGTCATCGAGCCGAGTACAAAGGAAATGTGCCACAATCCGTACAGAGCAACTAACAGGACATTAAGTCAGAAGACATCGACAACGTTTGAGAATAAAAAATATAAAAACACCAAATTGATAATGCTTTGTAAACACTAGACAGAGGTTGTAGAATATAACTTAAGGTGCAAGTTATAGTTCAAGAACATAAATCTTGTAGAATTAGAAATGTGTACATATTAGAGAGTGATATTAGGGCAGCAGTGACTTCAGCATTGTACCAGCACCTGAGTGTGTTGTTCAAATTTAGGAATTTTTGTTTCTGTAAGTAATCTGCAATCCTCCATTAAAACCTAACATGTTAACGCAGTTAGATTGGTGGAGGTGCATATGTAAAGCTTTTAGTAGAAGGTGTACGCTGTTTTTTGGTTGCTTACTTTGGATTCTAGACTGCAGTTCAGATCTTTGCGTGACCCTCCAGTTTCTCTGTGGTTTGGAAGCACCTTTGTTCGCTTCACCAGGTATCAAACCTGGGACCGTCTTACTGTAAGGCAGAGATGTGAACCACTGCCCCACCATCTGTAATCCCTGTTTAATAGTAGCATGGACTGGACGGAGGACTCTGGGCACCCTGGGAAGAAAGTTTGCCCCCGTATTTCTCATGTTGTTTTTATAAAAAAAAGTACATATAGGAGGTCACAGGGCAAAGATGTATGCAATAGAGTTGGAAAAGCAGGCGTGGGAAACCCAGAGGAGGAGAACACATGGTCCACAGCTCAGTTTTAATTTGATGTGTTTGGTGTTTTGGGAACTGCTACTGATCATAGACCTGGATTTGTGTAGTTATTTTGGGTCTTTTATGGAACATGAAGACTAGAGGGAACCTCGAATAGAGGAACCCTCTCATGGACCTGACGGAACACTGTGGGAGAATTTGGGAGGGAGTCCCGACAGGAGAATGATGTTAACCCCATATTTCCTGTAGCCCTCTAGGATTCTTTAGAGAACTATATTTAGTAGAGCTGCAGATAAATCTGTTTCACATGTCCAGAAATATCTTTAACTCAAATGAGGTTTGTTTATGTTGTTTGCTCTGGCTTTCCCCGGGGGTGTGAGCCGGACAGCTGAAACTCAAAAAAACACTGTTTTCCCACTCGGGTTCTACAGAATCCCGCTTCTCTGTGGGTTCCCAGGCCCGTTAAGGGCTGCACACTTCCCTTTTTTAGTCTGATGTCTCGTGTGATGGGAACCGTCCTCGCTCTTTGGGGCCCAAGATGAACACAACAGCTGGGCTGTGGAGGAAGAAGGGCATCATGGGCTAAAACCACCAGTGCTGGACAATAACCTTTCACTTAAGCACTAAACTCATTTGCCATTTTATTTTTCCACTCCATTATATTTCAGAAGGAAATTATTCATTCATTCATTCATTATCTTCCGCTTTAACGTTTCGGGCGATGGGCAGATACAACCAGGACAGGGCGCCATTCCATCGCTGGGCACACACACACACACACAGACACACACAGACACGCACACAAACACACTCTACATGGGGCAATTTTGGAGAACTCAATTGACTTGATCCATGTTTTTGGACTGTGGGAGGAAACCGGAGAACCCGGAGGAAACCCACGCGGACACGGGGAGAACATGGAAACTCCACCCAGATGGGGATTCGAACCGGGAATCCCTAGAGCTGAGAGGCGAACGTGCTAACCACTAAGCCACCGTGCCGCCCCAGAAGGAAATTACTTTCCCTTGTTTTATATTATAAAGTGAATATATTACAGATTATAAGGAATCGGGAAATGTCTCTTACTAAGTGTGATTTATTTTTATTAAGAAAAAAGTCATTGCTATATGATTAGATGTTTGTTTTACTTACACATTTACACGGACTTCATTCTGCTCATGCTGTACATCTCAATATTCTTTAGTGTTAGAACTTGTTTTCTTTTTCCTGCTGTTCTGTTGTAGATTTACTTTATTGCCGCTCTAATGGTGTGACTGATAAAAAGAGCATCTTCTTTATGGTTTTCCTAAAGTTTGAATTTCCTATGAAATGTAGAAACACTGAAAATAACTTTAGATAATATTTTTGGTTCATGCACATTGAAACCAAGCTTAGATGTCATGATCCGAGTTCGTCAGATATCCATCGCTCGTTCTCCTTTTCACTGACGTCATGTGGGAGCTGCTCCTCACACGAGTCCCAGAGGAACTCCCAACAATTTTCACAAACTATCTGGAGCTGAGTGAAAAGATCAGTTTATTGTAAATTCCTTCTCGCAGCGTTTCTGATCTCGATTATAGATGTCTGCGGTGCAGAATGATTTCACTGGGGAAAGATTGAGTCCATGCTAACAGATAAAGACCCTCTGTCCCTGTACATACTCATGCGTTCCAATGGTTTCTGGCTTTAGGGTTCTAATGCATTGTGTGTAACATTAGTGGTTGGACTTTTGGGTATGTTTTTAAGTTTTCTGTTTTCCGTACAGATCGACAAACGGAGACGAACAGTGCAGTTAAGGCTGCCTTTCTATCATCTCCATCTTCACCGCTGGCCAGTGTCTTCCTGCTATGCCAAAGGACTGTCCTCCTCCACAGAGACACAGAGAAGCTGTGAGACAAATATATATATGTGTGTGTGTGTGTTTGTGTATGTGTGTGTGTCTGCTTCTTAGAATGTAAACACTTGGCTATGAGGACACACTGTTCTGATGTTTAGAGCTCTGGAGATTTATGAAGCTTATAAGAGCAGTGAGAGCGAGAGAGACAGATATGTGTATTTGTATCTGTATATGAGAGTGAGAGAGAGAGAGAGAGAGAGTACATCCTTCCACAGTTCAAAAACCATGGATTCAAGGTGAATTGGCTGCTCTGTATTGTCCCTGTAAAGTGTTTGTAAGTGAGTATGAACCCAGCGATAGATCAGTGCCCTGTCCTGGGTGTGTCTGCACTGCGTCCAACCCTTTCCCCTGAATGGACATGGGGAACCACTGAACCATTATACCCCTTGTGACCCTAGTGTAGGTTAAAGCAGAAGATAATGGATGGAGGTAGTATAAATCACTATGCACTAAACCCTATTTAGTTCACAATAAGGTCTCTTTTTTCAAGCAGTTATTCAAAAGGCAAATCATTTCTCAAATCTTTTTTATTATTATAGAATCCATATTTATCATAGTGTTATAGTAAAGCAGAAGTACTAACCGTGGCATCATCATGTCACCTTTAAAGGGAAGGAAAGTTCGGGTGACACCAAAGAAACCATGCAGTTCAGCTTCACACCGTCACGTACCTATCTTGCGTACTGTAACTTATCGTGTAAAGGCACCACAGGATTTATTCAGGCTAAAGTTTTCGATGCAGTTGGACATCATGTCGCCGTTTCAGTAACGCAGCTCATTTTCAGACACTCGGTCAGAACAGGAAGATGGTGACGAAGGGCGGATCTCCCTCTAAACAAGTTAACATCATTGTCGCTGATTATACTCATATGAAGGGATCAAACGCAGTGTAAACAGATCCAGATTAAAGCTTGTATATTATGTGATTAATAAGATTAAAATCTGTTCTTATCAAACACAAACGCTTCAGATGAAACGATGGGTGGGGTGTTTCCTGACTCGTGATACTGCAGGAGCCTCAGAGTGTTTCTGTGACTTAACAAGAGGTGCCGGTGGGGGGGTGGGGGGGGGTGGGGACAACATAAGGGGCAAAGGAGAAGAGTGTTTTTAGTGGCAAGATGATGCTAATTTGATTGGATGGCTGCAGTGAGGCGAGCGAGAGTAAAGGACAGCGCGAGGGAAGGGAGACAGACGGGGGAGGGAGAAGGAAAAAGAAATAAAAGCCTACGCTCTCCTACAGTACGTCTCCTCAGGAAAAAAAAAAAAAAAAAGGACGTAGCTGAGACTTCTCCACAGATACTGACATCACGTGTTCTTAGCACCGAGGCACTGAGTCATTGTTGCGCTGCGGGAGCTGATTAGAGATTTGCTGAGATGTAGTGATAACACAATGATAAATGACAAACTCCTACGTTGCTCATGGGAGTTAAGTGCTAAGTAGTAGCATCTGAATGATACAGTACATGGTTCTGTAAATCTTGAAGAAACATTTATTATTTTCAGCTAAAGCTAAAGAATTTATGCTGCAGCATGCAGACATTTTAAATGTTTAGATGTTGGGAAAAATGGCCTGCGTATAATCCTGACTGGAATAGGACATTTAGGTCAATTAAGTTAATTAAAAAAATTCAAAAACAAATACGGTTCAGAAAAATGTCCTATTTAAATTAATGCCAACATAACATATAGGTTAAGCATTTATTTATTGTCTAAGCCATTTATCCCGATCAGGGTCGGGCCTACTGCAGCAGGACCATGCCAGAGCAGCACAGGACAGACACCTAATTATGAATACAGTGAGTATAAAACCACTAATTTATCTACTGGAGATCCTGATAAGAGTTAACTCATACATGAAGAGAAACTCCAATGAGAAAGGACCTCCATCCAACCTGAAAATTCTCATTGGGAGGCGATCGCGAGCCTCATGGCCATTGCGCCACCCATAATTTCAGGAGGAGTGTCCAGACTTCCATTTAAACTTTTTATTTGATGTTCATAAATTGGGAGTAAACATAAATTATAGGCCGATATGTTGGAAACTTATCCGGGACACTCTTTTTTTTTTCCATCCATGTGGAGCATGTGTTCCTTCAGGAAGAGTGCACATGACTTTCAATGTATACTTGCTAATTAGGGGACCAAATCTGTGCTGTTCTGCAGGTGGTAGATGTCCACAGTTTGACCTCCAATTAATTACCTACCATCTCAACCATGAAACATCTGCATCCCTTATTCTTTACTAAAACAACGTACAGAAGGTCGTCGTCTCATCTGCTCTACCTTCAGGTGTTCTTTTCAAAGAATGACATCACCTCAACTTCTCAGTGTTGATTGTGCATAACAAGCTGGACTGAGTCAGACCACAGGGAAGGTCCCGTGAAGATTTCCAGCCTGTCCTTTAGTGGGGACTTAATCCAGCTCTTAATGAAGAAAGTTCTCCATGCCGCTTTCCAAACTTATGGCCCAGTTAAAGATTAAGCAGCCCTGTGGTGGTGGGCAGTGTGCAGGCACTCACGAGTCCTGGGCTCATGATTTATAAAGATTCAGTGGAAACAGGGTCTCACCACAGCGTCTTTTCCGCACTGAGTACCACTTGAAGCAATGCAAGATTAATAAGGCATGGTCTGCTTCTGCTGTTACATCGACTCTCGTCTTAGGAGGACGTCTCCAACGAGGTCTGGGGGTGCTGTATCCTCAGCACTCACTGCGAAGCCCGATCAGAGCGCATTAGTCTCGTTGGGTGCTAGCGGGAGGCTCGAGGATGGAGCAAGACCCAGAAGAACCATGTGAAGACCCACAGAGAAAGACAGACCGTGGACATTTCATTCTTCTCACATGTTGCGGTTGTCACGATGAATCAAATCACAATATGAGAAAAGCATGACAACGGTGGCTGGGTGGTGTATCGACCCTGGATCGATCGAGTCCTTCCACCAATAAGACTCTGAGTTTTTGAGGAGGCAACAGACAAGCCTTTAAAAACTCCCCTTCTCTGCCTTTCCGGAAAAGCATCGGGGTGCATTTAAAGAACCTGGATTCGTCAAGGAAACACATTTAAAGCTTATAGGTGGCTTGAGCCCTCCCCTGTTTAACTCCCCACACACCTCAGGCAGCCATTTATTTTTCATTTGCATTCCATTTAAGGGGCTCGCGCCGTCTAAGAGCAGGCACTCGGAAATGTGCGGCCATTCCGAACTCGCCGAGGGAAACGAAGCGGAAGAATCGACTGTGTGGAAAGCAACGCAGTGAGATGGAAGAAGGAACCTCGGAGGACTGCTAAAAGCTTGAGCTGAGAGCTCTGCACCCCAGTTCTGCTCACAACCCCTTAGTCACTTTCTCAACAACAAATTTGGCTATTCAGGCCCAGCATGGCTTCGACATGGTTTTGCTGAACGTGCACAGACAGTCTGTAGTCAAAAAAAAAAAATAAAGGAGATGCTTAGACTGATGTAAATCATATCAGACATGTTCAAATTACTTTATTATAACCTTAGTATCTCTGGAGAACGTGTACATTTCTGCCTTCCCAACATACATAGTTACGTGAAGGTCCAGTGATTAGACCCAGGAGGTACATTAGTGTAAATAACTGAAACGGACAGTGATTGCACTTATTCCCAGCAATGTACATTAATTTAGTTTATGAGTCTGTGACAGAAGCAACTGAAGAAACCTACAGAGGAGGACCGAACCAAAGCAGGGCTGATAGTGACATGGCTTAATGGATTTGATGGCTTGCGCAAAGTCTTGACCTTTGAATAGACACAAATCCTCACAGCAACACTCCCAAAACTTGTGGAATGTCTTCCCAAAGACGGGGGGGGGTATAAGAATAAGATGTGGAAATAAGACGGCTAACGAGCTCATTAGAGCACGATGATGCGGTATCAGTTTCCAAAACGACATTATTACAGAAAGGTTTACCTCGGTGAAACTTTTGTTTTTAACCTCGTGGCTTGAATTGTTTTAGAAGACTACATTGTACCATTTGGACATGTGGTTGCTGATGCTCTGTAGCATAGATGTAGTCTAATTATTAATTAATTATAATGTCGAGTCAAAATAGAAAACACGAAACATTCAAAGTGTAATGAAATGCGATTGATTAAATGGGTTGGTCAATGGTTTGACCTCAGTGCAGACATTTACTGCAAGGGCAACTCTGAGCTCTTATCAAAACACACACACTGGGAATGAGAGAGAGAGTCTGTCCAGACCCTGTCACCTGCTAGCCCTCACTGGAAGCCAGTTGACAGCTGGCCCATTTAAGGAAAAAAGAGAAAACCAAAGTCACACTTATCTTTCCAGTGACTCTGTCACACACAAGCTAAAGCATCTTCACCAGTCTTTGCTTTCAAAGCTATTCCTGGGGTTCAGAGTGCCTTAAGTGCGTTCTATAAAAAGATGGGGATGGATTTGCTAATGTGGCCGACTGGACCCAGATTCTTCCAAACATTCTGTAATATCCTGTATATTACAATCAATTTAATACACTTTTAATTGGATTAAAACCGAAATACACACTATAGTCTAAATATAGCAGTCTGCTGAAAGTGACGTGTGTTCTGTAAATGTGAACACGAGAGAAGCATCACATAACATTTAAGAAACGTTTGCAAGAAGCTTTAAACCCTTTTATACATCCTTATACCTTAAAGTTATTTTAGAGTATGAATGTGAAGATTTGGTTTCAACACACACACATACACACACACACACACACACACACACACACACAGGAGAGACATTTGTCTCTGTGGCTCATCCTTTGATGCTCATGACTGATTTTCTTCCCTAAAAGGACCGAGTTCATAAAAAGCCCCTATTTAAATCATCAGTCTAATAAACAGCTCTCGGTTCTTTTGTGACTCCGCAGAATTACGAGTCACACTCCGATCTTCCACACTGATAAACGAAATTGACTCAATTTCAGCTCTTTTATATTTACTCTAGACCTCGCTGTTGTTTTTTTCCTCCGTGGCAGACTCGTTATGTTATTGAGTCTGGATCGAGGCCTCCCGAAGTCCTGATGTTCTGGAAAGTAAACAGTGTAGGTTTAACTCATCTCATCAGCCTCTCTCACCATAAAAGGCACTGAACCCTTTAGTCTCCACTCTTTACATTGTTGTTCTTGGAGCGCAGAAGTCAGTCGACCGGAGAAAAAGCTTACTTAAGTAAAATCAATGTTACTAAAATAGAAATAACTCAATAAATGTGTTCTTACAATAGTCTCTCAGAAGAGTTAAACCATGTAGAACAGCTCAGACACCAAAATGATAACATCTTCTAAAATGAATATTAAAACAATGTTAAAAAAATGTATGTGGAAACTTTACTATTCTGTCTGTTTGAGCAGAATAGACATCATGTATGATAATTATTAACATTTCTTTATTTTTTTTTATAGTTGTTGTTAGAGTGTTGGAATGAGAATCTGCTCATGCCAGTGATCATTGGGCAAGAGGTATTAAAACACCTGAGACATGTCACCAGCCCATTGCAGGGCAGACGCACAGGTAAACACATGACTATACCCTCATACATCAGTGTATCAGGTTCATGAGAGTCAATGATAAACCGAACCAAACCACCATTGATATTGGAGACCCTTCTGCTTTGCTATCTATTAAAGACTATTAAAAGACTATTCATATATTTTAAAATGTATAAATATTCATAAAGTAATACAAAATATGAAAATATGGGATGTGAAACTGAGAGAACCTTTAACCCCCCGAAAAAGTTACCTTTATTAAAATGCTGGTGCTAATACTAATGATGCTGATAATCAAAAACTTACAGAAATTTAAACACTTAAACACATTTCTGCTGTACTGAATTTTCAGTATCTATAAAATCTAAGAAACCTGCAGACATTTAACTCTTAATTTCCTTCTGAAAATGTCATGTCTCCTGCAGAACAGGGCTTTAAGATATTGATGTTTTCTACCACCCTCAGACATGGAACTGCAATAAAAGCCTTTTAATATTTCATCCAGAGCTGAAAGTAAATCAAAGTTAACAAGAAAGATCACACTACACCTGACGTAAGTACACTCAGTTTGAAAAAGATTTGGGTTAAACATTTATGTGGACACCCTTTGTGTTTTTCTAATCACTTACTAAAGGCACCAAGTATTTATTAATGACTTTGGATTTGCAACAAGCTGATAAAGGTGATGGTTAATTGTCTACATACATTTGAGCATATTTTATTAAAAGACAGATTGTTGTAAGTTCTGCCAAAATAACTCTTGGCTGAAATTTTCAGTTTGAAATGCTGCAGCATGTGCTTTCTTTTGCAGGTGAAGCTGTGAACTGCTGCTTTTCTGTTCTACAGTGTGCAGATGCTGATGCCTCGACTAAAAGAACAGGCAGGGAGTCGTTCATGGCCATTCTGACATGTAGTGCATCCATCGTCTGAGACCTCTGATACCTCCATCTCAGTCCTGCTCTCAGGTCAGGTCATGGCTTGGTGTGAAACCTGCCACCCAAGTCTTATCTCTCACCCTCCTCCACAACGGATGATAGGGTTTGTTTTTATTTTACACAATGAAAAGCAGAATGTTAGGGAGGTGTAAACATGGTGGAATGCAGAATCTTTATTGCCTGAATTTACATATTCACCAGGCAATGGTTTTGAACACTTTCCAGTATCTTTAGTATAAATGTTCTTCCTTAAAAGTCCAACAGAAGTAACATTGTCAGCTCTAAGGCTTAAACCTCAACCTTCTCCAGAACCCTAATCATCACTACCCATAATTTTACTACCCGTATAGATAATACCTAATTACCAAAATTCTAGTTTATTAAATGATTAATCGATTTCTGCAATCTACTTTATTTATTCAATCTACCTGAAAGAGCACAATGAGTCTCCTTAAAAATTTCCATCTTAAATATAGACAAGAGCTCGCAACGTCCTCGGCTCTCTGTTATCTGTTGTAACTCTAATATTAACATCAGAAAGGAAAGCCACGGGAAACATCCGACTTTCAGAAAAAGTTTTAAAGTCTTCTCTTGACCCTCTCTGCCCCGAGACTTGTTATGTGTTCTCTTAACAGTCAAGATAAATATTCATGGTTTGGGAACCTGATGCCAGATTAGGTCAGAAAAGGGAGGGGGGTTGACATGACCAGAGAGAAAAAGGGCAGCTTCTAAAACACTTTTCCACCAGGGAATAAGCTCTTGAGGTTCCTTCTTGTATTTATCACACTGCTTATCATCAGAGCAACTTCATGTTTCCTCTTTTATTTTAAATGGAATCTCAACAGCACACCCCTGGTTCAGTCATAAATTCCTGGTCATCAGAGAGCAGAGGAAGGAGGACTAACAAAGTATGTAGAAAAAAACAGAAGAATTACAGTCTGCAGACCTGACCTTATACAATCTGTGAAAAGTGAGTCAGTGACAAAGTACTTTACACTGACTTTAAGTCAAACTATTTATAATTGCAACCCCAGTCTGTATTGCCTCCCCCCCCCTTTGCAGCTATACAGCTTTCATGCCTTTAATTTTAATGTGTGTTGAAATGTTTGATCTTTCATCCAGATGGGTCAGAAAGACCTGGCTAGTCCTTTTCATTGGTGTTGTATGGGATAAGGTCAGGACTCTGCACCAAACATTGATAAAATCCTTTAAGTTATTACTAAATAACAATATGGTGTGGATTCTTCCCTACTTTCGTTCCAAACATGCAATGTCACATCCAGCAGAACACACCGGACCATTATCCTATTTTTAGCAGGACAGCAAGAAACAACAGGGGGGGGGGGGGGTCAGCGATTACAAAAGAGCTGAATATTTCCAAAGCCTCCTTGCAGAGTGCCTTTCCTTGATTGTATTCACACACAAAGTCAGGAAGCGAGCTACTGTTGTGGCTGCTACAAAATTACGCCAGCT
Organism: Corydoras sp. C115; assembly: GCA_019802505.1. Lineage (NCBI taxonomy): Eukaryota > Metazoa > Chordata > Actinopteri > Siluriformes > Callichthyidae > Corydoras > Corydoras sp. C115. The sequence continues at coordinate 205,098 of JAFMOC010000195.1, read as the reverse complement.
CTCCCACATACTTCCACGATGCACAATCTCGATTCGGGCCTCACACATGTGCTGCCTCATTAATAACAGCCTAATTCATAAGTGCTTCCATGCTTGTGTCCACTGCGACATGAGCCACTGGGGTCAGTCTTCATATGTTAAGATGGTTGTTTACTGAACTGGACAAGCACATGCTCCAGCTTCTGTGAGATTTTGGATTTTAGTTTTTAAAGGGACACAGATAATGTATAAGGTAAGACCAGGGTGCATCTCAGAGGTGGATACGTGTACAACCCTGTCAGGACTGTGTATTCAGCTTAATGTGAAAGACCCCTCGCCCTGAATGTAACAGAAACCTTTCTTTTCCAAACCTTTCTGCAAAGATAAGAAAATTCATACAGACCCAAAGTGGTCTCAGATCGGTGAGGAGGGGAAACTGTGTAATAGCAGGAAATGGAATGCTTTTGAGGGAGGGCCTGGGCTTCCTCCCCCGTTCTAGCAGCATAGAATGTGTTTGAATGCCTCACCCATTTAATATCACCTTTCTTTTGGTGCATGTTCTACACAAGGTGAATTGTAGCCAGAAGAAAGGGACAGAGAATCCAAGTTCTTCAAATTCTAGGTACATAAGGTATTATTATAAATAACTACCCCAATCAGCCGCTTTATCAGCTCCACATACCATAAAGATAAATGCCTTTTATAGTTCTATAGTTACAGACTGTAGCTCTTCTGTTACACTGTGTGTTATTTGATGGTCTGGTTCAGTAAAGAGTATGTATTATTAGCTGGTGTGTTGGGCTGGTATTGGATCAGACACAGCAGTGCTGCTGGGGCTTTTAAGTAAACATCCATCACTATTCGTGGGACTCGAGATGAGCGGCTGCTGCCTTTGATTTTACATCCACAAGGTGGTGCAATGAGGTTCATGTCTAATATAATGCAGTGAATGGAGGCTCATCTCAGCACAACACACACTACACTACACACTGCAGTGCTAAGAATGATCCACCACTCAAGTACCTGCTCTGGAGGCGTTTCCGTGAGAAAACCCCACACAACCACTTAGAGAACATGCAAAACTCACATAGAAAAGACATTTTCCTTTTTATATGAGAACTGATCTCAGATCTGTGGTAACCACTGGGCCATGTGTCAATTCTGCACTTATTTATGTTAGACAGATTTAATATAGGCCTGAGGAAAACATGCTTATGTCGAACAATAACGAAGCAGACAAGCAGTCAGGGGTGTGAGTGTGTGTGTGTGTTTGTGTGTGTGTGTGGGGGGGGGGGTGACAGTGAAGCAAAAGCACTGAGAATTAAGAAATATTTATGAAGAACTACGACACAAAGTCAGAATCATCATAAATCTCATTTATAGAACAAAAAAAGACCTAAATTTCTAGCAAACCCACGAAGCTGGAAAAAGAATAAGTCCCGAGAAAAACTTTTCATGCAGAAAGTTTTGGGGCAGGCCTTATTCCACAGGTCCCCCTCCCTCTGAGGCGCTGATGCGGGGAAGTGGGCCGGGCCTTGGGCCAGCTGAGCTCCATCTGCAGCGCCTCGAGCTTCCTCCACCTTTAATATGATTGATCAGCGAATGGAAAGGCAGAGGAGCAGGGGCGAGCGCGGCGAGATCTTCACCTTTAAATTGAACCTGGCTTCCAGTTTCTTCCCTAATTGAATCTAAACTTAAACGAGCTTGATGTGAGCGAGGCGGGGGGGAAACCCAACCAAAAATCACTTCTTTTTTCCCTTCTTTCACCTTCACAGTGCACCTCTCCACTACATCACCTTTATTTTTGTTTTGTTTTTTAAGTTTGCTTTTTTCATTTTCTGGTACCATCTTGGATACTTTGGCTTAAAGCACGGCTTCACCTGGGCACGTCTTTTCCTGAAGTCTCACCAAACGGCACCGAGATTTTCTTCTGTCAACTTTAACGCACGTCAGGGAACAAATCCACCGACAGGGAGATTTTAACAAAAGGTCTTTTTTTGCTTTCGCAAAAAGAAGCGTTAAAGTTACACAATGAGTCTCAAATCAGATTCTGAGCCGAACAACAATGTTTCATTAGAGGAGGAGGTAAGGGGACAACGCTACTCTTTACTCAAATTCAAGTATGTTTTATTTCTGCGGGACGGCGACTGATGCCCGACCTGTCCGACTTTTCTTTTCTATCTTTTTTACGAAGACGAGACACTTTCTAACAAGCAAACCTCCTTAATTCGTGTTTAAAAATCTGACTTTTATAATTTTTGGTGTCCTGTTCTTAAATCTCACCGAAACAGAATCAACTTTAGTGCGTAAATTGGTGCGGCTCTTGCGCCCCGCAGTTTGCAGGTGTTGCGCGTCGACATTCTGCCGTTGCTCTGATTCTTTGCGTAACGTTTAGACTGTCAATGATTTGACTTGAGTTTGAGGAATGTATAAGGTTGTGTTATTCATTGTGTAACTGGCTGATTATTAATCCAAGTTCACCTGAACTGGGAACGAGCGCTTTTATTCCTCAGTATTCGTTCAGTTGATATTTTTTGATGTTTAAAATGCATCCTATCGATACAAAGTGGTCTGTCAGCTGTCGTTAAACCTTTAGGGTGTGTGCTGTAACCCCAGCGAGTACTGTGGCTGTTGGAGAATAGAATGCTTTTTAAAGAGCTGTATATAATGAGACAAACGCTGACCGGTTTGCTTGTCACCTTTTGGCCTTTTCTCTAGAGGGATTTCCTGCTTCATGTCTGTTCTGTTTAGTTTTCCAATTATTTTGCAAAAGACTTAAAGTGTTGGTTGCTCTCCAGGTCTCCTGCCTATTTGTTCAAACCTGTGGATCAAAGCAATGCAGACTTGCAGATCAGCCAGGTGGATGATCTACTTCCAAGGGTTTTTTTTTATTGTTCCTTAAACCATGATGTAGGTGTGGGATTTTCCATTTTGGATTAATTTTAGAAGCATCTCCATCGTCCATGTAAGTTTCAACTTTAAAAAGTTCTATAGGAATGTTTCCTTAATGGTGCACTGCAAGGAGCATCTTTAGTGTGGCAATTTGTCGAGGCAGAGTTCATTGTTTTGCACAAGGGTTGCGGTACTGGGTCACTGCATTCCCTGTATGCAGTCAGCCCTATTGTTTTAGAGCCTGAACTTCCATCTAAACCAGGCCAGGAACTGCAAACTCCCATCCGCTCTTCACAAGTGCTCCAGTGTGTTATGGCTGTAATCAGAATATTTGACTAGGAGCTGAGAATTTAGTAGTTATTTAATGTTACTGTATCACCAAAAATGTCACGTTCTTAAAACATGATGGGTTTAAATACAATTATATAAAGTAATTACTACATCTTTGTAGTAGAAAATTAATTTATCTACATGTATCGCTACCTTTTTTTTTTTTTTTAACAGCCCAATAAATAACTTTTGAGAAGTAAATTGTTTCATTTTTGATGAAAAGCAATATTATATTATTAAAACGCCTCTCAAGTTAAGACCCTGAACTTGACATTTAAAAGCACCTGGGCTCTTTTTTTAAATCTGGGTCATGTGGACTGGGATCTCCATTGTCAGCGTTATCCAGACTTTAGTGGCATTGTTGTGCCCTGTAAAATAAAGGAAGTGATGTATTATTATTATTCGCAGGCCTTGTATTGGTGGAAATGAATGAGTAGCTTAGATATGGAATGTGAGAGCACTAATGTTTTTGTAGACTTTTAAAATATTTGGGTGTTTTTCCTCTTTAGCTCTCCGCTTTTAATCTTCATTCTCATCTTGCTTAGTGCCAGAGAATGTATTTTCTGTGTGTAACTTTGATATCCATGGATCTAGTACAGAAGATGCAAATCCCTCAGTTTAGAAGTTTATTTTTGTTCTCCAGGGTTTTTATTTTTCTCTCGGTACACTCGTCCCATTACCTCCAGTAAACTATTCAGCCTTTTTCAATCACTACTTCTCTCTGTGTTCACCCCTTAAAAGACATATGATTCATTTGTGTATGAAACATAGCTTTCCTACCAGCCACTACGTTTAATAGACGACGTTTAAGAGACTCTTGCATCCACAAACACTTTTCACGCTCAGTCCGCTCACGCGCACCTGGTAGCCAGACACACACTTAATGTCCTCACCTAACTAACACGGTTTCTCATGGTTTTGTATACAATCCTAATTACTGAACATAAAGGTGCGGAAAACGACGTTTCGGAAACAATAGGAAAGGAAAAAGCGAGCAGCAGCAAAGGTAGTTTAAAACTTAATTTTATTTGTCTGTTTAAATGTGTATCTTTTTTTTTTTCCCCCTGGTGCTGTGTCCCGGTGCACAATAAAGAGCAGTTTCACAGTTCTAGTTAGCTGTAGCTCTAGATTATGACACATTAAATGTTCAGGAGTAAAAAAAAACCCTTCCAGCTCTGTTCCCTAGGTATTAAGGCATTTTCATTTTTTAGGTACGAACGCTTTTTGTCAGTGGCCTTCCAGTAGACATCAAGCCGCGAGAGCTGTACCTGCTCTTCAGACCATTTAAGGTATTCAAGTCAAGCAAGTGCTCCATGTGAATATTTTGCATAGACATTAATCCCGATTCTAAAATTGGGTTGTGATGTAGCTTAAAGCCACGACTTGGATTCCTATTTTATTATATTTATATTTGATTTACTTCTTACAGGGTTATGAGGGATCACTCATAAAACTGACCTCAAAGCAGGTAATGTATATAAATCATCATCTTTTTCCTTAATTAATTTTGATTTAATCATTTCATGATGTTTGCATTAAATTAAATCCAAACATGTTATTTAACTCTAAAGCTCTTGCTCTGTGGTTCTCTCACAGCCGGTTGGCTTCGTTACTTTCGACAGCAGGTCTGGGGCCGAGGCGGCAAAAAATGCACTGAATGTACGTAAAACTCACAGCTGGGATTAAACCTGTTTTCTCTGCTTTGCTTCCCGTGAAATAATAAATATCTCTCAGCATCGCTGTATATTTCAGTCCTTTGGTCTTAAGTCTGAATGAGTTTGTCACCTTAACCCCCTAAAAGTGGAAAGTTCCATGACGCCACTGGGAACTTGGCCCCGTATTTGAAAGCTCTTTATCCTGTCGAAATACAGCAGATGTCTGATATCCATTCGCATTGGTCCAGTTCAGTCTTAGGAAAATGTCCTGAACATCAGTCTTTAGTGTAACTTGACATTTTGGGCTTTGTTAATCCAGCCGTCTGTGTTCAGTATTAGTTTGTTGCTCTAAAAGAAAGATCTCCGGAGTTGAACTTAATTGATCTTAGAAAAATAAAAGCATGTCTTAACTTCTGGTTCCTCCCAAGGGCATTCGCTTTGACCCAGAGAACCCTCAAACTTTACGCCTGGAGTTTGCCAAGGCCAACACCAAGATGGCAAAAAGTAAACTGATGGCCACACCTAATCCATCAAGCCTGCACCCAGCTCTCGGGGCTCACTTTATTGCAAGAGACCCATGTAAGTTTTGCCCTACATATAATCACAAACCGTTTCTGTATCCTTTATATATTTTACAAACCAAAATGAAATCTATGAAATGCTTTCCTAGTAGTGTGGAAACTATTATAGATGCAATTCGAAAACCATATCAGGATGGGATGTCATAAAGGCTTGTGTAGGTGTAATGTAGAGGTGCCTTAATACCTTTGTCCATATTGTGTATTTGACTTGTTTGCAAACAATAGGAACACTTTAAATTTACTCTAATGGTACAAACCTTTTTGTGAAATTATCCTCTCACTTGCGCGTCTCACTCTCGTTGTAGATGACCTGACTGGTGCTGCGCTGATTCCAGCGTCCCCTGAAGCATGGACACCCTATCCGATCTATACCACTGAGCTGACCCCCGGCTTGCCTCACGCAGCCTTCACCTACCCCGCTGCCGCCGCAGCCGCTGCTGCTCTGCACGCCCAGGTGAGGGACCAACCGGTGTGTTACTCTTCTTTCTGTTTTACTGCACACACACACACACACACACACACACACACACACAAAAGCAAAAAGTCAGTAATTCAGACAAATTAATACATTTTTTAAAAAATCTTTTGAAGGGGGGGCAACTGAGAATAGGATGGATAATAGATCCGGTAGGCATCCCAATACTTTGTGTGTATTTTGGCAGAACAGTTTTTTTTTTTATTTTTATTTAATTTTTATTTTTTAATTAATTATTTCCAGTTAAGCGCTGTTAACGTTTAACTGAAACACAAGAGTTGAGCTGTTTTTACAGGCTGCTACAACGGGGCAGGGGGCAACCAAAGCTGTTTGTTCTTGACTCACCTGTAAACTGTTAGTTTATTATTATAGTGAGAAAAACAACAAGGCCTTAAAACAGGTTTATTACACATTACACAAATAATCTGCCCACCGATTATTTCACTGCTCCTGATTTACAGCACATACGAACGGGGTTATTGTTTAACTGCCGCTGGATTCCTGCACATTCTGGCCTGTAGGACAGTGAAGGACCCAACCAACTGCCCTATCCTGATATTTCTCTTTAACAAAAGATACTGTATTTAAAAATATAAGTGAATGTCAGATGCCTACATTTTTACAAATTACTTGATGCTTGAGTTAAAACCTCTCCTTTGGGTGATTCCTGCTGAACATTCAGACTCAAAATAAATAAGACCAGAAGTGTATTGTTCAGGTCTGTTTTATAGACAATAATCAACATATTAAAAGGACAGGTCAAACTAAAAAAAAGTTTAATATGAAGATGTAAAAATGCTTTTACCATAAAATTATTATACACTCATTTTATACCATTCAAATAATATTTTATTAATATAGAAGATTATAATTGTAAAATCTTGATTAGTCGATTAATATAAAGACATTTTAATTTTCTGTGATCGAGTCTGTCGTTTGTAATATTTCATCTTGTTCACCTTTGTGCGTAATTAAATGTGACCGCTCAGTTGAGATCTGTCTTGACAGCATTATCGATCAGGCCGCTAATCTCTGCCTTCTGTTGTCATGACGACAAGACAGCAAATTTGAGAGCTTAAGTAATTAAAAGGATCAACTTGGCTTTCATGTGAAAGGAGGATTTTTAAGATTTATGCAGTCAGTTTTAAGTATTAATGTAAAAAGCAGGTACCGGCTGTCTGATCTCTCACCATCGAGAGTGTGTAAGGCCTTTCTGTGAGTCCTGTAAAAATAGGACCAGCTTGGCAGGTTTCAATTTATATCATAAATGTAGGACAATGTACATTTTAATTCCCCAAATAGGATGTAAAACTATTTGTAAACATTTCAAGGAAGGAAATTACACCAGTTCTTTCAACTAATAAAAAGGAATATGATAGTAATTCATTTGAACTGTTACCCACATTGTAGTATAAAGACTTTAAGCTGTGTTTTTACCCAACAGATGCGCTGGTACCCCACACCCAATGACACTTCACAGCCCGGATGGAAATCCCGCCAGTTCTGTTAAGTATTCAGTGAGTATCTCGAAAACTGCTGAGAGCCTTATCTAATATGTAACTTGGAAAGTTCCGTCTATGCCTTTATTCACTAGTTTCACTGTTTAAATTTGTCTTCTGTCCACAGATACCGCTCAATACCTGAAGGTTCCCAGCAACCTCCCCCCTTCTATAAACACTCAACTTGTACTGGGCTCAACGTTAAATTTAATCTGGGTTATTAAAACAGCCGAGGACTTTGTGGTTTGTCAGGTAAACTTCTCTAAATGACTGAATGCAGGTCGAGACAGAATGCTACCCAAAGCTGATGCCTCGTGGGCTAATGGTACAGTCTATACACTTCTAAAGCCGCACACGTGAAGGCAACAATGTGCAGGTCTGAATACTGTGGCTGCTCTCTGTTGGTGATCTGTTTCAGGAAGAATAATCAATATGCATGTTAAAGTCTAATATATGGCATGACCTTGACTGAAAGTCTGTCTGTTTTATTTTCCGTTTCTCCCTGTGATGCCGTAGTGAATTGCCCCATCTCCTTAAAAAAAAACTTGGTTCTATGAAGAATATGGTGTTTTACGTGTATGATGTTATAGTAAAGGCCTTCTGCTCGTTTCTGTCATCTGATCTTGTATTTGTGCGTTCAGAGGGAATTCCATATGCACTGGGTCTTTTATTTTTATTTTTTATTTTTTTGTTTTATTTTTGACTGTAAAAATCGCCCAGGCTGGGCTGATCCTATTAGTTTTTCCTCCAGACCTCGTACAAGGCCCATTGTCTGCCAGAATACTGGTGTCTGTGGTTTAAAGTATATTTGAACAAAAAAAAAAGTACAAGTATTTTTGTACATTTGTGTAATAATGAGTATTTATGCATTTTTTTTTTGTGCAATTAAATATCTATAGCTGTATAAAATGTTAAGTCTACCCTTGTGTTATTTCTGTGTTACGTTGTCTATCCTGTTTGAAGTAGAGAAGTGCAATTTTTTTTTTTTTTTTTCCGTTTTGTTTTGCTTGGTGTTGAATACTGAACTTAACGAGACTATGGATTGAAAGTTTATTAAATGGACTGCTAACATGAGATTGCTGTAAAAAATAATAAAAGTGGTCAGTTTTTTGTTTTTTTCAGAATGTGAAACTGGATAATAAACAGATTGATCTGCGAGGTCTGGCGTGTTTCATTAAAAAAAAAAAAAAAAAAAAAGAGCTTATGTGCTTATTTTTTGGTGAATCCTGTGTTCATTCATCAACATCCTCATTTGGCTCCGCCCCCTTTTGGAGCAGGCCCATGCAATGCTGCCACTTCTAGGAGCATTTGAAGTGTTACAAAGGTGGAGATGACATCCAGGGGCCTTTCTGTGTGGACTTTGCGAGATCATCCACCATGAGCGCTGAGTTCCTTCCACAACTCAAGGTGAAGTGAGGTTTATATATTATCACTGTTTTATGCATTTTTCCTAACAACCAGTAGAGGTCACTGTCGTGGTGTCAGTAAAAACCTCTTAACTTAGAGCTGTGTCTATGAAGTGCCTCTCCAGAAGGCACATGGTGGTTTAGTGGTTCAGCACGTTCGCCTCTCAGCACTAAGGATTCCTGGTTCGAATCCCCATCTGGGTGGAGTTTCCATGTTCTCCCCGTGTCCGTGTGGGTTTCCTCCGGGTTCTCCGGTTTCCTCCCACAGTCCAAAAACATGGATCAAGTTAATTGAGTTCTCTAAATTGCCCCATATAGAGTGTGCTTGAGTGTGTGAGTGTGTACCCAGCGATGGATTGGCACCCTGTCCTGGGTCTATCTGCCCAGCGCCCGAGACGTTCTCCCCTGGATGGGCATGGGGAACCCCACCGTGACCCTAATAGAGGATAAAGCGGGAGATAATGAATGAATGAATGAATGAATATAACAGGACAGGAGTGATGGTTGGCTATTAATTAGAAGTTTAAACCAGTCTTTACTGAACCAACCCTCCGACCTTTTTTTTTTCTGGGATGTTGTGACACCGAATCAGTAGATTTGGAAAATCTACAACCAAATAGGTTGCTGTGCTATATGTATAATCACAATGAACTCTTACTTGGTATTTATATAAATATACTTTTTGATTTTGTCTTTTTGGTTGTGGATTAATGTGATCATTTTCACAATGCCTTTAGGACTACACACCTGATGTGGGTTTGAAAGTTTGTCTGCTAGTAGCAAGCAGGAATGCTGGGGGATTAGTAGATGGGGGGGGGGGGGGGGGCAAAGAGGAGAAATACCTCTTCTTTGAAACAGCTGCACGGAAGACATCAGGAAGGGATTGTACACAAAAAAAAAACCCCACAAGATATAGAGCTGAGCTGTATTTATATGAACTTTCCTTTGTGATGTGAATCAGAAGTGTGTGTGTGTGTGTGTGTGTGTGTGTGTGTGTGTGTGTGTGTGTGTGTGTGTGTGTGTGTCGTGAAGCAGTATACAGGGTAACTTGTGTTTAAATTACGGAGACAGTGCATGCTGACACGCTGCAGAAACTCGCTGCCTGCTCTCTGCTTTCCTTCAGGAATTTCCTGAAGCCTTAACGGAGATCTTTTGGCTGCTTAACTCAGTGAGTGTAAGAGGGCGTTTCGCAGGAAAAAACACAAATCATACAAAATCAAAGTCTTCAAAACGTAACAGAAAGTGATCTAGATTTTTCAGTACGCTTTTCTTCAGATACAGTAGACTCGCACTTACACACCAGCCTGTCGTTTGCTTTTGGTGTAATGTGTAGGATTACTCCTATCAATACTTTTGTCCATATAGCCTAAGCAGTCTTTATTATATAGGTCATATAATATAATTTATCTTAAATAAAATGTCTGAACTCTTCTTCCACCCCTGATTACAGTATTGCAGCCTAGCCCGGCATTCTTGGATCACTGTTATTATGGCGAATAATTGTAGCCCACGTTGTCTAATAGACCAGCAATTTAATGTTCTGACCAGACAAACAAGCTCCTGTTGAGAAGCCAAGTGTGTGATCATATGGTGCATGTGATTTTTGGAGGGGTAGGGGGACATTGACTGTTTCAATAGAGCAGCTGTGTGATTGAGAAAATAGGAGGTTCACTCTGCTCACTGTCAAGACGGATTAATTTCAAATCACAGTTGCTCTCATCAACATCCCGGGCAGTTATGTGGGCAGTTGCAATGAGTTAGAATTTGGCAGCATCTGACTTTACATTAACGTACCAGGAACAAACCCAACCAAACCTCCAAATTGAGCAAACAGTTCAAAATTATACCGATTATGAATTTTTAATACCTGATGCACACTAATGTCTAGTGCAGATTTATTATAAGGCCACATTATCTTTATTAATTACATGAACGCTACAAAACAATAAATCCTTTCAATTAAATAGCATTTATGTTATTGTTATTCGGAACCATTAATATAATATTTCGGTATAATCTTCAGTCTCTAGATAAATTTACAGAGCTCAGGTACAGCTGAACTGTTGATGATTTGAGATTTTACCTCCTCACTCAGATCACTGTTAATACAGAGTGTGGCTCTGACATGTCGACAGTTTGACGAGCTTTCTTGACTTTTAGTTTTGCTGTCAGTGATGAAGTCTCAGGCTGCACCAACAGGAAGCTGCAGCAATGACCTCAGAGCATTTTTATCTTTGTCTTGATGAAGCCCGGCAGCCCTGCCTAAAAAGTTTTAATAAAAACATTTGACTATTTATATTTTTTTATCTAAGATCAGAGGGACTGATCAGGGGGACTGTAAGGACTAAAGCAATTTGTCCAAAACCAAATCAAGCTGATTTCTGTTGGATTAAAAATTATTTTGCAAAAAAAAAAACTATTTTAAAATCCATTCTTGTGTAAAGAAGGACCACCACGGACAGTTATGTTACTCATCCGCTTAGTGTTAGCGCCATCTAGTGACAAAAACGAACAAAGCTGTTGCACTATAAGACAGTATAAGTATTCATTCATTCATTATCTCCCGCTTTATCCTCTATTAGGGTCGCGGTGGGGTTCCCCATGCCCATCCAGGGGAGAACGTCTCGGGCGCAGGGCAGATAGACCCAGGACAGGGCGCCAATCCATCGCTGGGCACAGTATAAGTACTCTGAGTATAAAATATTGAGACACACCTAATTTAATTTAGGTGTTTTTTTCTCAGCCACGTGCCACGGGTGAATAGAATAAAGCACCATCATGCATTTTGGAAAAGTTCATGTTTTCACCTTTGGGAAGGTCATTTTCCCTTTCAGCACGACTGTATTCCAGAAGCAGGGTCCATAAACCAAAAAATATGGAGATTGGAAGTGGAAGAACTTAACTAGATCACATGGAATCACATAACCCGCAGAACACCTTTAAAATGGTCTTCTTTAAACATCACTGTCTGACCTCACGAATGTTCTGAGTAAATAAGCACATTTACACAAATTGGTGGATTCTATTATAGTAAGAGAAAGAGGAGGCATTTAAACAGGATGCATCTCGTGGGGGAGGGGAGGAGGGTAGGCATGCTCGGCTTTCTTACATAATTATTTGCTCGAACATGTTCATCCATTCATTATCTCCCGCTTTATCCTCTATTAGGGTCGCGGTGGGGTTCCCCATGCCCATCCAGGGGAGAGCGTCTCGGGCGCTGGCCAGACACACCCAGGACAGGACGCCAATCCATCGCTGGGCACTCACTCACACACACACACACACACACACACACTATATGGGGCAATTTGGAGAACTCAATTGGCTTGATCCATGTTTTTGGACTGTGGGAGGAAAGCGGAGAACCCGGAGGAAACCCACGCGGACACGGGGAGAATATGGAAACTCCACCCAGATGGGGATTCGAACCGGGAATCCCTAGTGCTGAGAGGCGAACGTGCTAAACCACTAAGCCACGAACATGTTTAAGTGATAATTATAAAATAAACCTTAAATTAAATCAAGTCTGGAATGAATGAATGAATGAAATACAGTGTGTGAGGTGAGACAGGTGTGTTCAGGTGAAGTCCCACCTCAAAGCTTCAAAGCAGTGTGAGCGTGCGTGCGTGCGCAGGCTGACCCCCCCCCACACACACACACACACACACCACCACCACCATTGTCGTGCGCGCGTGTGCGTGCGTTATCCATCCGAAAGCGCAGCGATGTCTACCAGCTCTGCCTTTAATGATGAAAAAGGAGGTTCGTCCAGCGTCGGAGAGCCTGAATACGGGCACGACCCGGCCAGCGGGGGCATCTTCTCCTCCGACTACAAGCGGTAAGACGAGGGGTTCGTGCTTTTCGCTTCTTTGGGGGTTTTTCTTTCTCTCTTTTTTTGGTGTGGTGTGTTTCGGGGGGGTGGATGGGGGGGAGGTGCGACACGGAGCCGATTTCTGACAGCCGGATTACAAAGCAGATGGAGTTTAATCGCAGGCGTCGCTTTCAAGATGCACTTAAATCCATATTTTTGAGCGGAAGTCAGTGATGGAGCAGGTTTTTACGCACTGGGCCTTTTAACAGCGAGCGGCCTGCATCGGGACGGAGTTCATTAGCATCTCCGTGATTTAGCCTTTAGCTTTTTTTGGGGGGGTGGGGGGTGGGGGGAGGAATTAAAAACCTCTGTATAATTTGAGCAGCGTGTGGAGAACACTCTGATTCGGGACCGTGGCTCTCGTTCTGGAGGCGGAGGACGCGCAGGGTCGTTCAGGTGCGGCGGCGTTTCAGAACCTGCCCGGTGGACAGCGCTCATCAAAGTCGGGCACGGGCCGCGTCCTCATCCGCGCGCTGCACCCTAGGCCCTACGTACTACAGAGTGCAAAGCTTCCAAAATACAATGTCGTATTCAAATAACCTTGAGTCAGCGACAGAATAAACACAGAACATGTTCCAAAGCCTTTGTGGAAACCCATCAAACACGCTGTTTGTTTTCGTCGGTTCGTGTTACCTTGTTGACTCAGTCAGACGGAAGCGAACGGTTTGGGACGCAGCTGTTGGGAGAAATCTGCTGTCCGGTCAGGACTTAATACCACTGTCCATGTGAAGGGAACTGCTCTTGTTTGTATTATATTGCTTGATAATTAAGTCCTTTATAATTCATTTAAAACATATACGGAATAAACAAGTAAATAAACAAATGACATCAAATTTAATTTGCATAGAAACAAAATAAGAAACTAACAAAAGATAAAGAGAGGAAGCCAGTGCTGACCAAGCTGACCTTGCTGAGACTTCAGATCGACCCTCTGTCCAATCGAGCGGTTCCGGCCACAAGCGTAGCCCCCCTAGAAAAGAGCCTCTGTGTGTCCATGTTCTGTGTCCATGTTCTGTGTTACAAACCAGAACCCTTTGAAAATACATTCAGTGGAACACCATGGAGTCAGTGACAGCAGCTGCTCCCCCTCCTTAAAGTAAATCAGTAAATTAATTAACACATGAGCAAAAGCTCGCAGGGTTTGTTATTTATTTACTATAAGAATCATTCATTCATTCATTCATTCATTATCTCCCGCTTTAGCCTCTATTAGGGTCGCGGGGGGGGGTTCCCCATGCCCATCCAGGGGAGAACGTTTTGGGCGCTGGGCAGATAGACCCAGGACAGGGCGCCAACCTATCGATGGGCACACACTCACTCACACAGACACACACTATATGGGGCAATTTTGAGAATTCAATTGACTTGATCCATGTTTTTGGACTGTGGGAGGAAACCGGAGAACCCGGAGGAAACCCACGCGGACACGGGGAGAACATGGAAACTCCACCCAGATGGGGATTCGAACCGGGAATCTCTAGAGCTGAGAGGCGACCGTGCTAACCATTAAGTCACCGTGCCGCCCTCTATAAGAATCAGTTTTGCTTAAAATATAGTAAACATTATTTTCTACCGTTTTTAACTTCTGTTTGGTGTTCACACGGTTTGTGATGTGGCTTGTCCATGATGCTTAAATTAATTGTTTTGTTCCTCCTATTGTTTAGTCCTGTTGAAGTAAGTGCTGCTCTGTTGATATGAAGTGATGTGTGTAAGGTGAAGTTAGTTTAATGTGTTTCAGCTTTAACACAATAATGAATAAATCAGTTCCTGTTTTGTAACCAACATATTTACTGTGATTGTAGAGGTGCTGGTCCTGCACATGCTAGCTCCTGAAACGTTCATGCAGTCTGTAAATCTTACAATAGTTCATGGACAGTTCAGGGTTTTTTTGCTTTAGTCACATACTGGTGGACTGGACGTTGGATTACTGGCAAAACAAAAGTAAATACATGGACATGGTGCTCTGCAGGAGCAGGCATCAGACCAGTCTCCACACATTGGTATAGGATCTGTTCTCCTCTGTGACCATGAGAATAAAAATACAAGTAAATTACTCTCATTGCAGCTTAATAATATAAGGCATGAAATTTATATAAAAATGGACAGGACGCCCTGGTTCACTCTATTTGTGACAAATAGAAATTAAAAACAGTCTCATTGTTTCACTTGTTTGTAAATGAAAAACATTACATTTTGTGATGTAACATGGATGAGTATTCAGAATTGACAGCACACTTATTCCTTGTTTAATCGCCTAGATCTTTTATTTTATTCAAAAATGTATTATTTATTTTATTTAGTTAAAATTAAAATTTGTACCGGCGGCACGGTGGCTTAGTGGTTTAGCACGTTCGCCTCTCAGCGCTAGGGATTCCCGGTTCGAATCCCCATCTGGGTGGAGTTTCCATGTTCTCCCCGTGTCTGCGTGGGTTTCCTCCGGGTTCTCCGGTTTCCTCCCACAGACCAAAAACATGGATCAAGTCAATTGAGTTCTCCAAATTCCCATATAGAGTGTGTTTGAGTGAGTGAGTGTGTGCCCAGCGATGGATTGGCGCCCTGTCCTGGGTCTATCTGCCCAGCGCCCGAGACGTTCTCCCCTGGATGGGCATAGGGAACCCCCCCGCGACCCTAATAGAGGATAAAGCGGAAGAGAATAAATGAATTAATAAAATTTGTGCCTTTTTGATTATTTACATAGGCGTAAATGAGTTTAAAAAAAAAAACCCAGGCTGGCCACAAGAGGGCGGAAAAGACACATGACTCTGATTTCTATTCTGTCGCCCAGCCGCGAGGAGGTTTACAGCAAACTCACGGTTTGGTTTGTATTACGTGTTTTTTTTAACGGTCGGAGCTGCGATATTTGTTTGTACGATAAATATAAACATAACTCATTGTTTGCCGAATGACTTTTAACTTTGCCTTTAAACGCATTTGCTTTCATTTAGAAAATAATGGCAGCGTGACCGTCTAAACCTTAATGAAATGAAAGTTCCGTTCTTGTCCAGTAGAGGGAACCAAACACCACGTTACAAATAGGCTGCATAAAGCAAAAACAATACTTTTAAAGCTTAAAACGTCCAACAAACTTAAATTTTGGTTTAATTGCACATCGCAAGGTCCACTGTTCATTTATATACACACATGTTTCAGTTAAAAATAAATAATATAATAATAAACAATAATAATAAATAATATAAAAAATATAGTTAGAACGACAACAGGATTTGGAAACTTATTTTAAATGACTTTGTAAGTATTGGATGTACATTCTTGTTATGTGCTGCTTCACCCAGAACCCAAATCATCTCCCAGAACCAAAGTGAATATTGTCAGTTTGTACAAACACACATTACATCATGGGATTCCCGGTTCGAATCCCCATCTGGGTGGAGTTTCCATGTTCTCCCCGTGTCCGCGTGGGTTTCCTCCGGGTTCTCTGGTTTCCTCCCACAGTCCAAAAACATGGATCAAGTCAATTGAGTTCTCCAAATTGCCCCATATAGTGTGTGTCTGTGTGAGTGAGTGTGTGCCCAGCGATAGATTGGCACCCTGTCCTGGGTCTATCTGCCCAGCGCCCGAGACGTTCTCCCCTGGATGAGCATGGGGAACCCCACCGCGACCCTAAAGCAGAAGATAATGAATGAATGAATGAATGTCTTTATGTCTTAAATGTCTCTTAAAATGTCTTTTTTTCACATCCAAGCGGTCGGTACAATGATGCCAGATGTCAGTTCACAGAGATTTACAACATAAACTGTCTCAGAACAGAAAACACATCCTAATTGCTGGGTTGGTACTCATTAAGGTACTTATTTTAAATATAAATACAACTTTTGACACATGTTTACGTTGATGTTTACTAATTAAGTACTTTATCATACCGTGTACATCGGGGGACGGAGATTTACTCTGCTGTACCATTAGTTCTGACAGTGTAGTAACTTACACTCATCACTTTGCATTTGTTCCCCAACTAGTTATATTTTTTATTACCTCTTTATTGCATACAGCACCTCATATCACAAGAACGCACAGCAGTGGAGCTCTGTAATGATGATGATGCAAAGTAATATTTTTCTTATTGGATTTCAGATCCTGTTGCATGAAGGTCTGTATAGCTTGATGTCTTGTGTTTGGTGTTTATCACCCCACTGCTCTCTGGAGAGGCTTTATTGCTGTGCTCAGTGATGTGTTCATTTTTGTATGTCCATATGTGAGGTGAAAGATTCCTGTTTTAGTGGTTTCAAGGCAAACATCCTCCGAAGCTGTTGCCTTAGCAACAAACCCTTTTAAGCCTCACTAATGCTGTACTTAACTGTACTGAATATCCATCTGCAGTCAACAAATGGGATTCAAATTCGTGTAAAAAAACCTGGAGGACTCGATGGCTGTCGGTCAGGGGTTAAAGTACAGCCCGACCCCGATCGCCGGCCGTGCTCGCTCGGCGGGGTGGCGCATCTCTGTGTGCTTACCGTGTACAGTGATGCTTTGTCTCTAATCCCTGCTGTTTCTCTTCGATGGCAGTGGGAATCTCACACCTATCTGAAGAAGAGCTGTTGCGAGGTGCGTCGTGCCGCTCTGTAGCCGCTCACGAATGCAGCTCTGAAACCTGAAGCATTTCGAGTCAATCTGTGAAATGCATTCACGCAATTGTGCAATCCACAGGACCAGCCATGCTCCCAGCACTTTAAAAAAACACATTATTATTATAGGATCAGAAATTAGTTCAGTGTTTTTCTTCACGGTCGTGATGAATGGATGAGTGGGTGGATGCGTAACTGGATGACTGCATGCTTAAAGATGGCATATCCATGGCTGGATGACGGATTGATGGTTACATGGATAGATAATGGTTAAATAGATGGATGGATGCGATGTTAATAGTATATATATATATATATATATATATATATATATATATATATATATATATATATATATATATAGTAGTAAATATATAGTATATATAAATAATACTAAATATAAACAATAGTATATATATAATAGTATATAATAGTCAATAATATATTGTGAAAGTTTTAGTATCCATCCATCCATTATCTTTTGTTTTATCCTATATTAGGGGGGGGGGGGTTCCCCATGCCCATCCAGGGGGGAACGTTTCGGGCGCTGGGCATATACACCCAGGACAGGGCGCCAATCTATCGCTCACTCACACAGACACTCTCTATATGGGGCAATTTGGAGAACTCCATTGACTCGATCCATGTTTCTGGACTGTGGGAGGAAACCGGAGAACCCGGAGGAATCCCTAGTGCTGAGAGGAGAACGTGCAAAACCACTAAGCCACCGTGCCGCCCAGTTTTAGTATCATTATGTGATTATTCTATCTGATATAAATGCCACTGAAATAGAACCTGTGGCTGTTTCGTTGTTGGCTGTCGGTCAGAACCACTTGTTTCTCTCATGCGGCAAGATCCAATTGAAAATGTCCTTGTTGTTATGTGATTGTTCGATGTCATTTCAGACACTGGGTGTCTGCTGGATTTACAGCCTGTTGATTGAGTTTTGAAGAAGAGGACATCTTGCTGTTGGGCCTTTCTGCTTGTCCTGCTTAGTTAGGACTCTTACAGCAGTGCTCAAGAGCTGAGTCATGTCAGCTGAGCGAGAGAGAGAGAAAGAGAGAGAGAGAGAGAGAGAGAGAGAGAGAGAGAGAGAGAGAGAGAAAGGCTAAGAGCCACAGTGAATGAAATAGAAGCGAGGAGGAAAATACAATGGAGAGACATAGGGAAGAGAGCGAGCATGTGATGCCGTTGTAAGAGGGAGGGGTGTGCTAACGTGGCCGGGGTGGAGGGGGCAGAGTAGAGATGAGACATCTCTAGACTGCGCTCACATGCAGTTACCTCCGAGCCGACGCAGGATCGGTTTCTCCCAGGAGAGACGCTCGACTCGCCGACGGTCCCCTCTGCCAGGCGTCAGTTCTGAGCCAAACGCTCTCTCGCCCATGTGCCCCGAGCCGGAGGCGCCTCCCGAGTGCCGTGTCTTCTCTCAAAACCCCACTTCTATGGGATTACCTCACTCCTACGGTCTTCTCGAAACATCCTGTTTGGAATTGGAATTGCCAGGTCAGACCACAGCCGTTGCGCCGGTGAGCAGCTGCTGCCGTACCCCGCAGGTGGGAATCTGAACAGCTGCAGCCTGTTGCACATCAACCCCAGGACCTGCACGGCGGAGCAGAGGCTCGTCAGCGGAAGAGTGCGCCAAGCGTTGGTGGATGTCCACTCTCTAAGGACATGATCCCCATGCAGAAGTTGCTTCAGTTGCCGGCCAATGCCGTCAACATGGTCAAGACGGTGCAGGGGGTAGCACAGGGGCAGGAGGAGGCGCGCAGTCCGGTGCTCACCCCCGACGGCGGGCTGCATAACTGGTACAGCGCCACGCAACCCGAGGAGTTACGGTACCTGCGCACCTGCAGCACAGCTGGAGGCGAGAGTAAAGATGCGGGAGGCCAGCCGGAGGAAGGGCAGTCCAGCGCGCAGACACAACCGCTGCGGTAGGGATGCACACAAACACAGCGAGTGCCTCGTGTGCACCGGGGGGGGGGGGGGGGATGCAATTGCTCTCTAAATACTCACCCGCTGTGATTCTGTCTGCGGCAGGTGGACGTTACAATCTGAGAACGTGATCAGAGACAAAACTTGTTATATGTTCTGATAAATAACTTACAGATTTGTGTCTGATCCACAAAAACAGAGTGAACAGAGCGAGAGGTTCTAACAAATTATGTGGACAAATAGATGAACTACAGTTTGTTATAGTAGAACTACAGCATCCGCACGGTTAGTGAAGCTGATAAAATGGATAATGCGAGTAGAAATTTGTAGAGGTGCAACTAATAAAGTGGCTGATGAAGTGGCCCTCAAACACAATCCCACACGCAGTCCTACTCTCAACATGCCCTTGCTTTTTCTCAAAGGACTTAAAAGCTTTGAATTCTCATTGTGCGAATGTTAATACCTACGTTGCCTCTACTCCGTCTGACTTCTGTAGAAATTGACATTTCGAAGCGTCGTGTGACGGTAAGCATAATAGAAACAGATAATAGAACGGGGGCTAAATAAAGCCTGTATCACTCTATTACTGCAGGTTGTCAGAATGAGGTCATCCTTAAATGAAAATGCAGTTGGAAGAGCAAATGGAGAGAAGCAACACGTCGCCTCTGCCCTGTTTGTCCTGTTTTTCTTTATTAGCCGTCGTTTTGCTCTGCTGTTTAATTTCACTCACGAGTTCAAGTCATGTTTTTCTTCTCTTCCCGTTATGGGGTCACCAAACTCAGCAGATTTGCATATTCCGCTTGGCCCAATTTTACACCGGATGTCTGGGTTTTGGACTATCACTATGGGAGCACTGATGCATACATCCTTCATTTAATATTTTGGGATAAAGGCATGTCCTTGGATTTTTAGAGGAAGCCAGAGACCACAGAAAGAACCCACCGAGAAAGAGTGTAGGTTCCCCTATTCGGAAACCAAACCCAATACGTTTTTGCTGTAGGGCGTAATAATGCTCCACTTTCCCCTTAAGCCCCATAATGACTAGAATAAAAATTAGTTGGTGTTGTTAATACTAAGTGCAATGCAAACATTTAAAATAAAGACGGGCTGAAGCTGAGATCCGGCATTCTGTGCCCGTTTAGAGTAATTACACCAATACAGGTTGTTCTGTACGTGTTCAGAAGACAGACAGCTGTTGGCTGCACTGCACTGGCATATGGTCTGATATGTGCTTTAGAGTGAGAGGATGTGCAAAAGTGCTGATAACAAGCAGAAGGTCTTTCATGTGACACTGATCCTGCCTTTCTGCATGTCCTTTATGTCGTCTGATAAAAACACACGGATCTGTGAATAAGATTAGAAAATAAGAATATTCTTTTTTTTATTATTATTGCTTAGACCTGAAGTTCCGATCATCATATACATTCGAGTTTCTATTGATGTGAGATTAGTACAGGGACAAGGACTCTAGCACAGAGTCACATGATTCTGCAGAGCCTTTATCTACTTATTCTATTACAAGCAAGGGGCTGAATAATTCCAGAAATGTAAAAAAAACATGTTTGTTAAAGCGAATGCAGTGACACCGTGATATTCTCACCACATGTTGCATTACATTTCTCATTTTCAAGATCTTTATTATGTGATATTTTTGGCCACTTGCAACACGATGCACGATGGTAACTATTTTAATGATAATGATGTGATGCATAAGTCTGATTTTAAAGCCTGGTAGTCGTCTGCATGCACTGATCAAGTCCCTCCTCCATCACGGTAACAGGAGATTTTGGGAGTCTCTGGTTTCGTGTGTCTGTATGTGGATTTTGTGCTGCTCTGAATTATGCATCGCTCTAATTAGGAAGCAGGTGCATCAACGATCAGAGAATACCAAAAAATGAGTGATGTTCAACCCTCGTGCCGGGCAGGGAAATGAGTAAATGACTTTTTTTTTTTTTTTTCTTCTTCATGAGAAGATAAAGTGAGTCAGCGCTCCACGCTGAGATCCCATCATCACATTCATTACGCTCCTTTTAAAACTTTTTGCTTTGTTCTCTCTGTCAGCTCTTATCTCCTGGCCGTGTTATGGCTGAGTATTAAAGTGTGGAATCCGCTCCGTTTGAAAGCGGACGAAGCCTTTTGTTTGCTCTCAGTCATTGTAATGTTGTTCTAACAGCAGCATCAGACACACTGGGATGCTTTCAAGATAACACACATTTCATCGTGTGGATTGGTCATGAGAGTTAATATGGGTGCAGAAGACTATTCCAGCACTCATATATAAAAAGAGGGAAAAGCACCCTTGAGAGGTTGCCAGATATTACTGGGATGTGTGAAAAAGGTTACATCACGACCGGCAAGACGACATGGATGTCATGCCTTATCCTTTTTTTATTCTCCGGCTGCCCAACACAACATCTTCCAGCTGCGAGAAGTCGTGAATTTATTCATTGCACCTTATTGCTTTCTGTTTCCACGGCAACACGAGCGTGTGCAAGCGATGCGTGTCATGCGTTATCGCAGGCGTTTTAGTTCCTGCAATTGCAGAGGGACAATCTCGAGGGAAATAGTTTTTAATTAGCCCATTCTGTTATCTATGATGCCTCATAACATATTAATGTCCAGGCATTGGGTGTTACGGGGAGGCCCATCATGGGATGGAAAGTTCGTCATATTTATTCAAGAGTGCGGCAGCTGCACATGATGATGATGATGATGATGATGATGATGATGTAGCCAAATTTGCAGTGTAATCATGTGCTTTAGATTTGCTTTTACGCGAAAATATAACAGTGTTTGTTAAAAGTAATGATATTAACATATTTGGTAATTTCGGTAACATACCATTAAAGTTTCGTTGTATTCAGGGCTTTTGGTATGTAGTATTTCTCGAGCACATTGGTACAGAGCATGGTTTGTATTTTGAGGTTATTGTTGTGATTAAATTCCAGTGGCCTTCATGAAACTCCTGACCTCACTGAACGCCTTCGAGATGAATTGGAATATCGATTGCGAGACAACATGGCTTATTCTTCAGGATCCGATATTGCAAAATGCTCTGACAGAATGGGCATCAATTCAAACAGACGCACTCCAGAATGTGAAAAGACGCAAAGCCTCTCAGGTGGAAAGTCTTTACAGAGGAGTGGAGGCTGTTAGAGACACAAAAGCGTGGAATTTCGTCCTCATTCTGAGGGAGTTGAATATTAATCAGATTGGTCTTCCCCTCGGTGTTATAAAAGCTTACAGATTTACGTGCTGAATAAAATAACGAATAATGTCACTGCGCTTTTTTTGCATTATCAGTTGATTCTCATTTCCACTCCTCATTAATCCTTGACGTTTTAACTAATGTCCTGTTTTGATTTTATTTCTTCACGTTGCCCAGATATTTGATTGTCATTTTATAGTATAATTATTTCTCTCCGTTCTCTTTAAATTCTACCAAAATAAGACTTATTGGCTCCATCGATCACCTGGCTGTGGTGAACTCACTGGCTCAGACATGGTTGCTATAGGAACTCAAACTAGTACCTGGAGTTTAGTCGATGATTTCAGTGTTTTAAGTTCTGAGAACAAAATAAATGACTTGTAAATCTTGTTGTTGATTTATGAGTGTAATTAATATGCAAGATTTAAAGTGTGCAAGACTGGATCAGGCAATTTATAAAAGTATACGGTTTTGAAAATGTGTGTGTGTGTGTGTGTGTGTGTGTGTGTACAAATATATGTATAACATCATGGGGACCAGTACTTGTTTACACACTCACATGTGTGGCCGTCACAATATAAATCATTCCGTTTTAAAGTAAAATCCTGTTGTATGTTTAGTGTGGTCCCCACAATTCATAACAACAAATGTGTTTGTGTGTATGTGTGTGTGTATGTGTGTGTGTGTTTTCCTTAGATGGCCTGAAGGTAGACCTTGGCAGGTTTTAAAGCACCTTACACATCAAATGAACTGAACATGTTTTTATTCCGTCTGCGGCTCAGTCAGCAGAAATAAAAGTACCACAGACTAATAAAGGTTTTTAAAGTAATTTGATGCACTGCGAATGAAACCGCACGCTCTCTCACTAATAAGCAGCAGTGAAGAGCGAGGGTTATTACCCAGTATTGGTTTTACATTCTGTGTTGTCTGCCTGCAGGGTGATGGGTTTTAATCAGGGGACATTCTGTGGTTAAAAGGTCACAAGTTTTGTTGGAAGATTAAAGAATTAATTTAAAGATTGGCATTATTAAAAGCGGTGTCGGACTGGCTAAGGGGGCAATTTTGTGTTTTTTAACCAGGGCTCTATTTTCCATATTGTTATCCTTAACTCCAAAAGCACGGTTTATTGATTTTGTTCTCACATTGCAATAGGCCTGAATACAACACCTGAATTTAAATACTAAGTGTCGTGCTGATTAAACCCCTTAATCCTCGATCAACAGTCCGAAGCCCTGATCGCGGATCCACCGCCGCACTGTGATGGCGAGACTTTAACGACTAAATGTCTCCTTATATTTATGGTTTGCATTTCTTGTGTCTTTCAGGCACGATGACTTAAAGGAGATGCTCGACAGCAACAAGGACTCGCTGAAGCTTGAGGCCATGAAAAGGATTGTTGCAGTGAGTATTATGGTCTACATTCACTGCAGTCGCCTGTTTTTTTTTTTTTTTTTTTATTACTTTTTGCACAATTCACAACACTTTGAATTCGGTCAGTGACTGATGAGGTCATTAAACACAAGACCGTAAAAATACAAGTCACATAATATAAGGGATTTGTGAAAAATAATATTTATTTGAAGGTGTGATAGCTCAGTGTAGAGTGTTAGGTTATCAATCTAATGGCTCATGGTTTAATGTCCGAGTCCATTAAGTTCCCAGTCATCCCTGACCATGTGTTCTGACCCCAACTTGCAGTTTGGGACGCTGTACTTGTAAATCGTTTGGGCTACAATTTAGAAGACGTTGGCATGGAGGGCATCAGGAACCTCTGTATTAAACAGCTTCTGGCAGATGGATTGGTAAATAAGAAGTGGTTGGCTGTCTATATCAGTGCGCTTGTGTTTTTTTTCTTTTACAAAGAATGATACTGACACATACGCTTCAATCACACCAGGTCACCTTATTAATGACTAACCTAACCGTGGAGTATTTATTTGTTTATTAGCCATTACAAGCTGTATTTTTCCTCCTTTTGAAATTTTTAGCTCTGTTCTGAACAGACGTTCTTACTGAAATCCAATTTTATTCCTTCTGCGAGTTGACAGGACCATTAAGCTCTTCGAGGCAGTGCTGTCAGCATTTACTTTATTACTTCAGTGTTTAGATACAACCAAGCAGTAATTCAAGTTTAGCTTCCAACAGCATCTTTAAATCAACCCACCTGCAAAGTGATCCGTCCATTAAACCAGCAAACCATAAGAACAGACAACGGGTGGCTCGTTTGCGCTGGAGAAACCGACTGTTTCAGCTTGTTTAAATTACAGGAAAACCTTCTTTATGTGTGGTTTTTTTTTTAAATGCAGATTAAGACTGAAGTAAAACCCTCGTGAACTCGCACAGTTACAGCTTCTCACAGAGTTTCTCACAGAGGTGCAGCAGGTGATATCTTACAGGTTGACTGAGTGGGTACTGTGGCAGCATCTTGCCCGGTGCTGTGGCATCAGTGGCGACAGCTAGTATCTATAAGGTCATGATATTAAATAGGACAGCGGTGGGGGTGTGGAGGCTCAGCCTGGTGTTAAATATTCATTCCTGGTGTCAGATTTTCAGAGTTGCGGAGGAGAAGCTAGAGGCTGAAATATTTATTACTTGAAGCAAAGAAGAGAAAGAACAGCCTGCCTGACACGGTTTCTATTAGCAGAGCACAAGACCACAGACACAGCTACAGGTTGAAGCTTCTGTTTACATTTCGTATCACGAAATGTTAATAAAAAAAACTAAAGTAGGTACAAGTTCAAGTTTATTTGCCACTTTTTACAAAAGTACGTTGTCTTAAAGCAGATTTACAGAGTTCTACGCCCCAACCCCTAAAGATTAAACCTAAAAAACCCTCCCATTTCGGGTTTTTTGTTTTTGTCTGTTTTTAAAGGATATAACCTTGTGAGGACCCTGAATAGTTGTCTGGGTTAGAAGCGTGAACTTTGCAAAGAAAATGTTCATATAAGTTGCTTTTTTTTTCAAGCTGGTTAAAAAGGCAATTTTAAGGAACTATGCTGAAAGTTATAAATACTTTTAATCAGTAAACTTAATGATACATAAGGCATATAACTGATTATTATTGGGAGGTCCTGCAGAAGAAAAATTAGGAATTGCGGATTTTCAAAACGCAGTGTTCCATAAAACCTATTAAACCTACAGAGAGGGGGTGCATTTTGTCTCCGATAGCCGACTTTAAAAGACTTTAAAATAGCCAGTAATGATTACTGGGGTGGAGCAGAGACAAACTCCAATCTGGTCTCCCACTCATCAGACAAGACATTAGTGTCAGTGGATTTTTTTATGTTTAAGATTAATTGGTGCCGCACAACGGAGGCAGTTTTAAAAATTAATGTACCTGAAGCTTTGCAAATGTGAAATAAAAGATTAAAAACAGCAATGTATCCAGTCTTACTGTGAGGACAGTTGTTGTGCAGTCAAATTTTAAAAAAAAAACTAAAATTATGTGTGTTCTTTGGAGACAGTAATCACTGATTTGGAGCTTTTTTTTTAACATGAGCGGTAGGTTTGGGTGAAATCATCAATCAGGACTTTGGACTTAAACAGGCCTCACATTTACCATCCATCACCAGAGGCTGACAAAGTCATTATTGTGGAGCCTTTCTGCCCCTGCTGACTGCCATTCCTCGTCACCGTCTCAGCTCCCCTAGTCTCATAAAGCTTTCATTTTCAGTACCAACCTATCTGGCTTCCAATCATAATGCTGTCTGTAGAAGTGTTTTATGCGTTTGCATAAAGAGATGCAGCGCATATGTAAATATACCTCATGCCTGCGTAAAGTGCATGTCACCCGTCTGCTTAAAGCAGTCCGTATGTTGAGGAACAGCTCACCCTGTACAGATCTGATGCACGGTGACATTTGCTGCCTTTTTATTTATCGCTACAGATGATTGCTCGAGGAAAAAATGCTTCTGATCTCTTTCCTGCGGTGGTGAAAAATGTGGCCTGCAAGAACATAGAGGTGAGTTTAAAAGAATGTCAGTGTCGATGGAGAGAGGGAAGAAAATGTTCATGATGTTTCCACTGCTGTTACCTTCTTTAACCTTGTACAGTTGTTCAAAAAGAATCACTATGCATGCAACTACAGGTGTCTTATAACATAGAATTTGCCCTGCACTGAATGCCGAAAGGTACTAGGACCCCCACATAGGGGTTTTTACAAGTTAGTCCTCCTATCAGCATATCTGGAAAGGCAGGCTGAGCATTACCTGTACTTCTCTCTGTTACAGGTGAAGAAGCTGGTGTACGTTTATCTGGTGCGTTACGCTGAGGAGCAGCAGGATCTGGCTTTGCTGTCCATCTCTACCTTTCAGCGAGGACTTAAGGTCCTGAATTAACAACCGGCGTTTTGAAGTCTTTTATTAAACAAACACAGATCAGCAGGGTGTTATTTGCACAGACACTGAATTTGTTTGATTGGCATTAAGCCACTAACTATGTGCAGCATCTGGCACCAGCAATCATGCCACTGTCTCAATCTCAGAGATCTTATTTGATTTTTGCCAAGTCTTTGTTTTTTTTGTTTACTTCAATACGATCTAGACATTTTTTCATTGTTATATTTTCTCTTCAAACCCTTCAGGATCCCAATCAGTTGATTCGTGCGAGTGCCCTGCGTGTTCTTTCCAGCATACGAGTGACTATTATTGTACCGATTATGATGTTAGCTATAAAAGAGGCCGCCTCTGATATGTCTCCCTATGTCCGCAAGACTGCAGCACATGCTATCCCCAAACTTTACAGGTAGGGACCCTAAATTTCTCCTAATAAAGGTTAAATCAATGTAGTTTTTCGTCAAACAATTTTAAAAATAATCCAAATTGTTTGAATTGAATTTTACATTACAGGCTCGTGTGTTCTGTATGTTCTTTGTACTCTTTTTAGCTTAGACCCCGAGCAGAAAGACCAACTCATTGAAGTCATTGAAAAGCTGCTTGCTGATAAAACCACAGTGAGTTTCTTTCTTCGTCGTTATAGATTCCCGATAAATCTTCTTTCCACCTTCATTCAGAGTATTTTTTTTTTTGCTAGCTGGTTGCCGGCAGTGTGGTGATGGCGTTCGAGGAGGTGTGTCCCGAACGGATCGACCTGATCCATAAGAATTACCGCAAACTGTGCAACCTGTTGATCGATGTGGAGGAGTGGGGTCAGGTGGTCATCATCAACATGCTCACTCGCTATGCCAGGACGCAGTTCCTCAACCCTAACATTAATGTATGTACTACCGAAGTTTATCTTTATACAGAACAGTGATGAATATTGACTTTTCAGCATAAGAATGTGATGTATTTACATTTCAGGAGTCTTTACTTGAGGAGGGTGGAGAGAAGGCCTTCTATGGTTCGGATGACGATGAGGATGAAGAAGAGAAAAAAGCTGAGGCAGTAGTCCTGGCTAAGAGGAAGCCTTACGTGATGGACCCTGACCATCGGCTGCTGCTCCGTAACACCAAACCTCTGCTACAGAGTCGTAATGCTGCGGTTAGTCTTCAATGAAATCCCTGACAAAGGATGCATGCTAACATGTGCGTCTGTAGGGGGCAGCCAAGTGGCAGTGTTAACCTCAGTCTCGTGCTCTGTAGGTGGTGATGGCAGTGGCTCAGCTCTATTTCCATCTTGCTCCCAAGGCGGAGGTCGGCGTCATTGCCAAAGCTCTAGTGAGACTGATGAGGAGTCACAGGTCAGTTGAACAAGAGAACACACAGATGATTTATTTACCACATTTAATTCATATTTTAAAGCAAGAAAGGGTTTCTTACAGCAATAAACCATGGTCACATTTTTGTAAATAAAAATTCAAGAGCATTTTTATTTTCTTCATATTCATGGAATTCACTACGCTGAGTGATTTCACTCGGCAGAATTTTAAGGAGCCTGCAACTCAGTTTATTTCGCTACTGACCTCAAGCTTTTAAAATGTCCTTTTAAGTATAAACACTGCATTATTTTTATTTTAAGAGTTTATCAATTTTCTTCTTTCTTCCTGCATTGTAATTGCAGTGAAGTCCAGTATGTGGTTCTACAAAATGTGGCAACCATGACGATTAAAAGAAGAGTAAGTCATTCTTACTTTATTTTTCGAATTCATTTGCTTTTTCAGTGACGATTCAATAAAAGTCAATAAAATCTTATATTTTCACTGTAGGGAATGTTTGAACCCTACCTGAAGAGCTTCTATATTCGATCCACTGACCCAACGCAGATCAAAATCCTAAAGGTAATAAAATGGCATGAAACTGATTCATGGTATCAGATTATAAACAGACAAAGCATTTTATATAGCTTCCTTTTGACTCATTATTTTACATCTAATTGCAGCTTGAGGTTTTAACCAATTTGGCCAATGAAACAAACATATCTACGATTCTGAGAGAATTCCAGGTATATTTTTTTTTGCTTGTGTGTTTTGTGTATATATATATAAATAAACACTACCTGTCAATAAAATCTTTTAATTTGTCTCTTGTCTCTAGAAGAGATTTTCACCAAGAATATTGATAAAACATTGTATTTTATTTCCTAACTGGTGCCTAATGCTGTAGACGGTAATTCTGCTGTGCCTTTGTGTACATCTGTGTAGACTTACATTAAAAGTATGGATAAGGACTTTGTGGCAGCAACCATCCAGGCCATCGGTCGTTGCGCCACCAACATTGGAGAGGTGAGAGACACCTGTCTTAATGGTTTGGTCCAGCTCCTCTCGAACAGGGATGGTGAGTATATATTTTTTTGTCTAACATTTTGCTCAATATAGCAAAAATGAAGTAAAGTGATCAAATTGTTTTCCATTTAAGTGATTTGTTAATATTTGAGAGAGCTGAAACGTTAACACAACTGCAAAAAAGCTGCTGTTTGTTAGTGCACATTGTTAGAGCTCATTAGTGGTTTGAAAACCACACAAAATGGAAAACCGGACACAATTAAATTTGAAAGGATGATGCAACAAAAATAAATAGCGTCTACTGGAATAGACATGTGGCTTTAGTGTGACCTGGGCCGCATATTCAAATACATACATTAAGAGATTAAACATTACACTTTAAGATAAAAGTGACCCCTGCGTCCCTTGAAAAAGTGTCTCCAGAGGTATCAGACATGTCCCACTATCACTTAGTTTGATTATTTATTATATATTCTGTGTGTGTTCCTGCTGCAGAGCTTGTAGTAGCCGAATCGGTGGTGGTGATTAAGAAGCTCCTGCAGATGCAGCCTGAGCAGCACAGTGACATCATCAAACACATGGCCAAACTAACGGACAACATCCAGGTGGTTCTCTCTCTATTTTCCTGGGGTTTCCATCTGGTCTCCTTGCATTCGGTTAAATTAGTTTGGCTCAAATCACAGTGACATGTGGCTTGAGATTGTATTGATTTTGTTTAAGGCTTATTGGATTTAATTCCAGATGAAGTACAGATTCAGTTTTGCTAGTACAATATCTAGATGGTAAACAAAGTATGAACTAAGAGGAATTACTCCTTTAATCATTTAGGTTCCCATGGCGAGAGCCAGCATCCTGTGGCTGATTGGCGAGTATTGCGAGCATGTACCAAAAATCGCCCCAGATGTACTGAGGAAGATGGCCAAGAGCTTCACCAACGAGGAAGACATTGTCAAGTTGCAAATCCTAAATCTGGCAGCCAAGCTTTATCTGACCAACTCCAAACAGGTGGGTAGTCTGATCTGTCTTTGACTCTTTTGGTGTTTGGATCAGTTTTCTAAATTAATTAATTTATATAAATATTGCAGTTGAGTTGTCTGAGCTTATAATTCACAAGTGCATCGAATTGTCAAGAATACACATGCTTATGAGGTTAAATTGCACTAAAATATTCAGATAAAAATTTTTTTTTTATAAAATTTTAAACAACCTAGATTTTCTACAAAATCTACAATTACTTAACATACTATCAAAGTACCATAGTTTTATTTTTTAATCAGTAAAAAATATGATAAAAAGGTTTGGTAGGAGAATGTGGTAAATAATCTGAAACGTCTGGAAATACTGTAATAATAATTTTAACAACTTGTTTGTAAATCAAACTTCTACTTTTTAGACCAAGCTCCTCACTCAGTATGTGCTCAATTTGGCCAAATACGACCAAAACTATGACATCAGAGACAGAGCTCGATTCATTCGTCAGCTCATCGTCCCGACCGATAAGAGTGGAGCGCTTAGTAAATACGCCAAGAAGCTTTTCCTTGCCCTTAAACCTGCACCTGTATTGGAGTCTCCGTTTAAAGGTATGACATCAGTTAATCTGACTGAATGCACCCACAATCTAATCCACAAACTGCAATTTAATTAATCTACATTAAACCACTGACCTAACGAACCCATGTTTTATCTGTTCTTCTCTCATTAACAGACAGAGACCATTACCAGCTTGGCTCGCTGTCTCATCTGCTGAACACCAAAGCAGGCGGCTACCAGGAGCTGCCCGATTGGCCCGAGTCAGCACC
Source organism: Corydoras sp. C115 (assembly GCA_019802505.1). Lineage (NCBI taxonomy): Eukaryota > Metazoa > Chordata > Actinopteri > Siluriformes > Callichthyidae > Corydoras > Corydoras sp. C115. Next base: position 174,228 of record JAFMOC010000195.1, on the reverse strand, counting down.
CGACCCCTCCGTGCGCAACGTGGAGGTGAAGGATTCTGTGCGTGCAGTGGGAACAGTTACTCTCAGAGGCAGGGCCGCGGGGCTCGGGCCTGTGGGAACTGCTCCTCCACCCCACCAGAGGGAGCCCCAACATGCAGGACATTTTAAAACAAGGCCAACCCTCACCGAATACGAGCCTCCCCTCAGCCATTTTTTTTATCTCTCTCCTCACTCATCAGCATAACCGCACCCTCATCAAGCGGACACACCTCACACACTCCAGTGACCACTTGGCTGGCTAGCTTTACTCTGCAAATATTTTAATATATAATATATTCTTATATAGAAGGAGTGTTATGCTTTTGAGTGTTGAGCAATTAGACACCAGAATTTAGGCTCTATTCATTTCTACATTATATTACATTTTTCCCAATCCCATGTGGTATCACCATGCCCTACCATCCATGCCAGTTTTCTGCTGGGCCCTTAGGAAGAGCAGTGCCCACAGAGCTCACACCCTCCCATTATACCTGCACCCCACAGTTATAGGGATTAAAATTTTTGGTCTTAATTGCTTTTGTGATAACATTTCCGTTGCCTGCTTTATGCTTTATGTCCCATTTAAATGGACATACATACCGAAAAAAAAAATAAATAGGAAATGAATCTTATCTTATCTTCATATACTGTATAGAAAATGTAAATATATACAGTATATGTACACTTACCTAATTTTAAATATATAGAACCACAGTATTCTACACAGCCTACCTGCAGTAACTGTGCAAAGCATAAAACTTAAATTTTGTCTCACTGTGGAGTGCAAGGTGCCAAACAATAACTCATGTGACGGAGGACCAACTCATTTTGTTCGGATGAGTTTGTCGTGTGCACATGTGTCAGTCGTTCATACCCTGTGCCTCCGGGGCTCCAAAGGCCCACATACCAAAATCAGATCTTGGCTTGTGCATGCACAAGCATTCTGATCTGTTCTCTATTTGATTTGTTTCTTGTTCGTTTCCCTTGATTTAATTTACACGGTGTGTTCTGTAGTTACAGTTTGTTTTGCATCGCTCATAATGCATAATTCACTCAGATCCCAGTGCAGATTTCCTGTCGTGTTGTGGTCAACGTGATCCCCCACACCCAGTGAATCCCGTCTGTCTGTCTCTTTATGATCCCTGCCTCACCGTCTCCAGCAAGAGGAAGCCATAGACACCAGTGAGGGGCGGATCGGTCTCCTTGGAGACTGGCGAGAGGTGCCCGCGAGTGTGCAGTGGCTTCTTCCTCTCTCTCTTTTTGTCCACCTTTTTCCTACAGACAGCTAAGATTCCTCACTGCTTAGACGTGCTTGTAGGATGCATATCAGTATAATGCTGTATTGCTTGTGTGGTAACTTAAGCGGATTAACATAGAGAGAGGATCACACAGTGGACATGCTTTTAAAGAAGAGCTGAAGTCAGGTGTTTAAGTATCAAAGTGTGCATATCTGTGTGTGTGTCTGTGTGTGTGTGTGTGTGTGTGTTTTCTGTCCCCTCTGAAATCTGCTGTTGGGTTTCTTTAAACTCCATCTCAATCCAAACTCAGGTGTTCATTTCATTTCTGTTGCACTTCCATTGTTGAATAACAAAGGCATCCATTATACTGTGCTTTGTTAAAATGCTTTTAAACTTTAGATTTAATAGCTTTATATTCAAATATACTTCCATGCAAAAAAGGGACGTCAAGGACCCAAGATGATTCCGTGAATCTTTTAGCTTTTAATAGTTTTAACAATTCATCGTTGGTCATTCAATTTGAAAGAAATATACAAATATACGTCCAATTTATTTTTATGTAGCCATTTATCACCATGACCATTGTTTGGAAATCCAATAGGGGCATTAAATGATTTATAGCTGGTGAATCTATTGTTGTTGAGAATTTATCACCTTTTATGACCTACAAAATGTTAAAACCTAAATTAAAGACCCATGTCCATATCCAAATATGTTGGACACCTCTATACGTTCAGAATTTTGGACTGTACTAACTTTATGACATGACGCTGTAGAGACGTTCTGAGACGTTCTGGGGGTACTTATTAATTATAGAGATTAGAAATCGCTGGGGTGAGTGTTTTTAGGTGATCGATCTTGGCAGATGTAGCCACAGTTAATATGTGACAAGTGCAACCTGAATCCTTGTGTGTACTTTTTTAAACTTTTCTGTTCTGTTCTGTTCTTTTCCCGGTTCTTCTTCTCATCATCTCACCTCATCATTCCTTTGTTTCTTTTTTTCTTCCTTTCCTGTCCGCCAGGTTATTAGGCTGCTCGAAAGAGTCACGAATCTAACCAGCGTGAGTTTGTTAGTTCACAAAGAACTCTGCCCATCTTCGAGTTTCGATCCGTGTCGTGCCAAACCCCAGAGTGCTCCCTGCCACTCAGCTTAGCTGTAACCCTTCTCACCTAGCCTAGCTCAGTGTCTGTCCAATGCTTAGATCAGCCCAAAACCCCTGGCTTAGCTTCACTCACTGTTAACAAGCTGGATCCTCACAAAGCGCTATCTGCCCTCCTCCACGAACTCCTTCAATCCCATTGGATTCATTCTAAAGCTGTAAAATGGCAGTTAATCCAACATGCTTATGAATAAATTAAGCATTATACTTTCTGTTTCACTCTAGAGGAGGTCATTTGGTACTTTTAAGGATGAGATTTTTTAGTACAACAGTGGCATTGAATGCATCACCTTATGTTGCAGCACAGGATTGTTTTAGGGGATCCAGAAAATATGTGATGAGTCTCAATAAATACAGCAATTATTAATGAGCATGTTATGTTTGGGTGTTTGAATGTCACTGTGGGAGAGGCATTTACGGCCACGACTATGCCACAGCACTATAGAACCGTGGTGTACATCAGGCTGGTGACTGTTTTTTGTGGTGCTTGCCAGGTTCCAGAGTGGACTAAGTGCACCAGCAGGAAAGAGCGAAAGGAGAAGAAGGTAGAGAAGCCTTTCTACTCGGACTCAGAGGGAGAGTCTGGACCCACAGAGTCAGCAGACAGTGGTAACTAATAGTGCAATCAAAATTTGATGAGCTGAGCATCTGAATAGACAATGAATATACAGCCTTAAATTTTATCTATGATTTAATTAATAATAATACATCACAAGCATATTTGATTACCTGAGTTGTATTGAGTAAAGAATCCGTTTCCACACCATCACAGTTTTTACTGTTAATGTTACAGTTTTGTTTCCACAGCCAGCTTCACCAGACTGGGAAATTGAACATACTGTAGGGCGGTTTAGGTTAATTGCCCCTCTACTCTTTCTGCAGAGTCGCAATCAAGCAGTCAGTCAGTCAGTGGCACCGAAGACAGCGGCTCTGGTTCAGAGAGTGAAGAGAGTGAGGAGGAGTCTGAGTCTGAGGAGGAGGATGAAGAGGAAGAGAAGCCCAAGAAAAAGAAAACGGTAGAAAACAGCAAACCTACAAAACTACAGAGTGCCGAGAGGTTTGTGGGGTTTTTTTTTTATTTCTGTATATTATTAAGTTGTGTCTGCACTTGAGGCATCAGCCAGTCGTTTACCTGCAGCGATCAGAGCAGTGGTGAGGAGCAGAAACGAGGCGGAAAAGGAAGGAAGCCGCAGAAAAAACTGTCTGAGTCAGAAAGTGAGGACGAAAGTGAGTCGGAGAGCAGCGAGTCTGAATCAGAATCTGAAGAGGAGTCAGATTCAGACGCGGACGCCAAGAAAAAGAAGAAAAAGGTTTGTCCAAAATTCTATTTAAAAAAAAAATGCAGCACAGAATCATTGTCCAAATTTATGTAGGAATTCAGAGATGCAAATACGATTTTAGAGTTTGGTTTGCCATTTGGTGCTGATCTGTTCCCTTTTCCAAATTGTAACACCCCTTCATGTGTTTTGAAATCCATCTCTGTACAAAACCTACTGCTCCTTCATAGCCCAGCTTGACCAAACACACAGCTCTACCGCCTCAGCATAAGGAAGTACCAGACACCGGTGATATCAGTCTCTACAAAGTCTTACCTGAGGTGCTCAGTGTGCAGTGGCTTCTTATCATCTTTTAGTCTTAAATCTCTGAAAGAGTCATTCAACCTTTTCCAAAATCTTATGTAACTTTGAATCAAAATTGAAATGGAAAAAGACTTTACTGTTTGTGGTCTCAGTGTGTTGATTTTCTTTGTATATCCTGTACAAATAATTTGCTTTTGGCATTTTCTGCATAAATGTGTAAGTAATATACAACAGTTTGAACTATTCAGACTATTTGTTTAAAAAATGTAAGAATTAGAACCACAACCTAATAAAACACATTTTACTTTAATGAATACAGTATCATTACTGCATAATTTAATTATGCTGTAGTATAATTATCATAATAAAAGGGATCATTTTATTATCCTCGTTAATTTTATCACTATTATTACTGATTTACTGTTTAATAAGTTTTGTTCTTTTTTTATTCCAGGTTCCTGCATCTAAACCTCCTCCAAAACAGACCAAAAAAGAGAGCAAGAAAGAGACTAAGGAAATGTCACTGCTGGATCTGGATGACTGTAAGTTACATCTCATAGGTTTTATCTTTTAATAAGTACAAAAATCAACCATATACTTTTAATTTAGATAATAAAACTAATTTATTCTAACAGCATTGTAAGAAAAACAAAAACAAAATCCTAATTGTATTAATACCCTTTTTATTCAAACATAAAATATACATTTTTTTTTTTTAATATTTGATAAAGTTTTATAAAACACTGTCTTTTTCAATCCTAGTTGAACCCAGTCCCTCACCACAAGTGACTCCGGTCAACAATTACCTCTCCAGTAGCCTGGTTACAGATCTAGAGGGACTGTCACTGACTGACACTGTACTCGCTCCCACTGTAAGTTATCAATACCACTGAACTTTAATAAAATGATATTTTAATTAGTTTTAAGTGAGAGTTATTTTGCTGATCCGTTTTCAGACCATCGCTCCATGCAGCTCAGTGAGGATGTACGAGCTCTTGCACCGCATCACGGGAGAGGGTCTGTCAGTGGAGTACTGCTTCAACAGACAGCCCTTCAGCCCTGACCCGCACATGGTGGCTGTTCAAATCCAGTTCACCAACAATACCAGTTCAGAAACCAAAAGCCTTCACATTGAAGACCCCAAACTGCAGTCTGGTATGAGAATGAAGGAGTTCTCTGAAATCGGTCAGTACTTGGGACTTGCTGCGTGTATTTATACAAACACTTAAGTGATTATTAAATGAAGTTGTGTTATTAAGTCTTGTTATTGGAGTTAACCCAGCTACATAAACACTTTATTACAAGCTTTTGTTGTGATCATTCCGTCTGTCTGTTTTTCTCTCAGAGGTCTTACCTGCAGGTGAATCAATTACTGTGGTAATGGGTATTGACTTCTGCGACTCCACACAGGCGGCCAATTTCCAGCTTTGGTAAGAGATTAAAGTTCAGACCATCCAAACTCTTAATAGCACTAATGACAGCTGTTTAAATCCCAGCTTCCACTTTAATGACTAAAGGCTGAACTGCGCACCGATTAGTGACACTCTCTAATTATAAGAGTTTAATCGATTACACGCATTATTGAAGTGTTCATAAGTTAACACGACCCCAATTCAGAGGTTTGTTGGGAGATGCAGTGATGGGAAGGGTGCTGATGCTGATAAATCTAACTTGCCTCACTTTTGGACGTCTTTCATTTATCAGCACTCACTCCAGGAAGTTCTTCGTCTCGGTCCAGCCACCAGTGGGGGAGCTGATGACACCTGCATTTTTGACAGAAAATGAGTTCAGGAAGGAACAAGGTGAGCTCAGATACCGAAAAACGGAAAGCAATGCTTTAATGATTTGCTCTCAAACTTATTATCACTTACTCGCTATTTGCCGAACAGCAAAGCATTGTGACACAAACCTGCTTCTCTACATGAATATTAAATGTGCATACTTAAATTTTAAAGTCTTCATATCTCCTTCTGTGTGGGTTCATTTCCTTTTCTGTGCACCAGAGTTACTTTTACAGGGTAAGTCTCTCCTGTAGGAATAGTCTCCTCTTCCTTTGCAATGATAGTCTGCTACTTTAACTCTATCCTTTCCATATTCACTTCACTACACACTTTCTACACCCTGTTTCTGTCCCTTTAAAAGTAGTTGAACACTTTTATAATTAAACTGTACTAAATACTTAAATTAAATATTTTTTGAATGCAAAAACCAGCACTGCTGTATGCAAACCCACTGCATAATAATCATCTAAACCTAGAAGCAGCATAATGGATTTAACAGTTTACTAGCTTGTGTCCCTATTCTTTCTTGAACATTATTTATGCACTGCTGTTTAAGGCGCTGCTTAAATACTAATGCTGATACATTATGCACTTAATCTGGTGATAAACGTCTTAAAATCTCATGGATATGACAGTCTTCCAGATGTATGATTGATTTCATGAAGCTGATTTATTTTTACACTTCTGTAGGTCAGTTAATGGGAATGAATGAGATCTCAGAGAAGTTGACCCTCAGTGAGAAGTGTCAGAGCGATCATGCTATTATAGAGAGAGTGACGGCAACAGCTAACCTCAGCAGAGTGCCATGTGGATCGGAGAAAGATTGCAGGTACTTCACATAAAAAACATGGATTCACTAGTTGATCCTGTTGTTTATGTATTATATATTGTTTTCAAAACTGCTGCTACTTAAAGAAGAATGTGATCAGTGGATGTAATTGTTAACCTATAGTTTGCTTTATTAATAAGGTCTTCATGTCCCCTATCGCTACTACCTTTATTTTCTGGCCTGTGCACTTGACTTGGCTTGTCTTCAGTCCTCCTCTTCCTCCTCCTCCTCCTTCTTCACCTGTGTACAGATTTGCTGGGAAGACGGTAAGCGGTGGCAGCCTTGTGTTGGTAACAGTGGCGAAGAAGGAAAGTGGAGAAGCCCAGCTGACGGTCAACTGCGAGAAGATGGTGATCGGAACAATGCTTGTTAAGGACATTCTTCAAGCCCTGACAAGTCCTGCCTTAGTTTACTAACCATGTAGAGTATATGAACCTGTAGCTATGTGTAGACGTTGCCTTGAACATGTGTGCTCACGTTCCTATTTCTGTTAATGAATGTTTTATTTGCTGTTTGCAGTTTGTCCTTCCCAAAGATCAAACACCTGAAATGGAAGCAGATACACTGAATACACCATATACTGGGTGTAATAATGACCTTTCCTGGTGTTTGCAAAATGTAGCATGATATTGCACCACATTTCAAACATGAAATAAGTCACTTAAGTACAAAGATATCAGTTTGTCATTGTTTCAAATTCTGTGTTTTTCTTTCTGACTAATAAAATAATTAATCTAAATAATATTCCAAACAAAACGCAAGCAATTCAAGACTCAGTACCTTAAAACTAAGAGTATTAGATTACAATCCACATGACTTTGTATAACATATTTCCAAATTTCCAAATCTGCTGTTAATGTAGAGCAGTATAACCTTATTATATATTTCCTAGAGTATCTGAAGTGGATAGTTATTATCTCAACATTAACGTTTCGAAACTGCTGCTTTATTTTGTCATAAAAGCTGGCATTATGTCTGTATTTCTTTGGATATGTTGTGTTTGTTACTGCTCCTTAACTTGAACAGTTTCTCAACAGGTGCAAATGTGAACCATGAACTCATTATGATGGAAATATTTTAGCTGTTTATTTATTTGACTGCACTGACAAGCGTTAAGTTTCTTCAGTAATAGACCTTTGCACGATTGTGTTGTATGGAACCAACCAGTCTGTTCAAGAGGAAGGTATTACATGCTTAATGTTCCTGCCTGTGAATTTCTTTATATACAGAAAAAGAACTACTGCATTGTCTATAAGTGGTCTTAATGTGAATTAAGTAGTTGCTCTTACAAAGGTAACATTTTTTTAACAAGGGAATGTCTCCTCGAATCCGAATATAGTGTAAACATCTGTCAAAAACAAAACAACACTTTATGTTCTTTGCAATTGGAATTATTGCCTCACCTGTGTGGTAAACCGCAAAGCATGAACTGTGTGAAGTTACAACTCCCTGTTTTTACTGTGTTTACAAATTCAGGATAAAGCGTGAATCAGTTGCACTCCAATAAACACACGACTCTTCAAATGGCTCTGTTATTTATATGATAAGGTTTGATAATCATGATTTTCACACAAGAATATATATTTTCAAAATAAAAAAAGGTTAAGTATAGACATGAGGGTGTTGAAGTGAGCTGCCTGGGAAGTTCAGGTACATGGTAACAGTGAGTACATTTATGGGGCAGTTACTTTGAATTTATATATTTTTTTATATTTTCAGCACAGTGACAGATGGGTCATTACATGATACAATATTAAAAATGAGTATTTAGAGCTTTGCTTAAGAAACCAACAGTGAAAGTTCAAACCATTACTATTCTGGTCTTTACTCCTTACTTATACATCAAATACTTAACAAATGCATTTTTTTTATTGTAGTTGTGTTAAATTGATTTGATTGGCAGCTATTTTCCCACAGAATCCCAACCAAACTGAAAACTTCTCTTTTTTTGCAGGAATTTAGGTTATTCAGAATTCTCAGCCACATGTTCTTTTAGTCCCTTATTCTATGTGTTAAAAATGAACCGAGGCCAAACTAGACAGACATTTATTTTTTTTTTGTGTAAATGTTAAGAGACTGAAAACAGTTTCCATCCTTTATACACAGAACTTTTATAAAATAGAAAAATACAGTACAGGCCCTAAATACTTCAGAAGTTGTGTATTATTTACGTTTTATATGAGTAATGGACTAAAAGTTTACATTTAGCAGACGCTTTTATCCAAAGCAACTTACAAACGGGAACCTTACTTTTAAACACAGCTATCGGTGAATTAATGCTATTGAGTTGTGTTGTTCTTAAATACTGCATTCGGTCATTTCGCAGATGCTTTTATCCAAAGTGAGCACAGGGTTAATCACAACATCCCTGGAGCAATGAGGGTTAAGGGCCTCGCTCAAGGACCCACACTGGTAACTCTAACCTGGGATTTGAACCCCCAACCTTCATATTGAAAACCCAACACCCAAACCACTGAGCTACCACACCCTGGTACTGACTTGTCATTTGTAAATAGCTTTTGATAAAAGCGTTTGCTGTATGACTAAATTATTCATTCATTATCTCCCGCTTTAAACTCTATTAGGGTCGCGGTGGGGTTCCCCATGCCCATCCAGGGGAGAACGTTTCGGGCGCTGGGCAGATAGACCCAGAACAGGGCACCAATCCATCGCTGGGCACACACTCGTTTACACAGACACACTCTATATGGGGCAATTTTGAGAATTCAATTGACTTGATCCATGTTTTTGGACTGTGGGAGGAAACCGGAGAACCCGGAGGAAACCCACGCGGACACGGGGAGAACATGAAAACTCCACCCAGATGGGTGGAATGACTGAATGGGTGGAATGAGCCGAATGACTAAATGAATATGTACATTATTATGTAAATTAATATGTAAATTTATTTCAGAGTGAAATATCGCTAGCGTACGTTAAAGGCCGATTGTTCGTGAGATCTCGCGAGACTTGGCGTATTCAGATACGTGGCTTTACCTAAACGCGCTTCCGGTTGGAGTGACGGTCGCTGTTATCATGGTGAGTTCCGTTCAGAAGAAATTAAATAACGAAACGTTACGAGGAATTCATTTTGTTTTTTTTTTCTGCACGTGTTGGCGATACGTTCCTGTTTGTGCAATGCGCTGTATAGTTTCGGCGTTTCCGTTTGTTCTGGGTGTGAAGCGCGTCGGTGGCTGTCAGGTTAGCTTAGCTTAGCATAGCGACGCAGAGTTCGCACAATTCATCTGCAGTCGATCATTTAACTGATTTTTTTAACTGTAGGTCCCACAAGCGACACGTTTTAACTGCAGAAATGTTATGTCTGCAGTTTGGACGCCGTTAATAGGCTGCACGTTTTCACAATGCCTTTATAAATAATGAGGACATGAGTATTGGGACACCTCTCTGTATTATTGTCCATTCATTCATTATCTTCAGCTTTATCCTCTATTAGGGTCGCGAGCGGGGGGGGTTCCCCATGTCCATGCCAACGCCCATGCCCGTCCAGGGGAGAACATTTTGGGCGCTGGGCAGATACACCCAGAACAGTGGGGCAATCTATCACTGGACACACACACACTCACACAGACACACTCTATATGGGGCAATTTGGAGAACTCAATTGACGTGATCCATGTTTTTGGGCTGTGGGAGGAAACCGGAGAACCCGGACGAAACACACGCAGACACGGGGAGAACATGGAAACTCCACCCAGATTGGGATTCGAACTGGGATTCCCTAGTGCTGAGAGGAGAACATGCTAAACTACTAAGCCACTGTGCCGCCCTCTTTCATCCATTCATTATCTTCCGCTTTATCCTCTATTAGGGTCGCGGGGAGGGGGGGGTTCCCCATGCCCATCCAGGGGAGAACGTTTCGGGCGCTGGGCAGATAGACCCAGGACAGGGTGCCAATCTATCACTGGACACACACTCACTCACACAGACACACTCTATATGGGGCAATTTGGAGAACTCAATTGACGTGATCCATGTTTTTGGACTGTGGGAGGAAACCGGAGAACCCGGAGGAAACCCACGTGGACACGGGGAGAACATGGAAACTCCACCCAGATGGGGATTTGAACCGGGAATCCCTAGTGCTGAGAGGAGAACATGCTAAACCACTAAGCCACCGCGCCGCCCGTCTTTATTATTGTTTATTATTGTGTATTGTATGTAACTGAATGTTTGTGATTTTTGTCCGTGAAGGAGCTGGAAGCCATGACGAGATACACGAGTCCGGTGAACCCGGCTGTGTTTCCCCACCTCACCGTAGTGCTGCTGGCTATTGGCATGTTCTTCACAGCATGGTTCTTTGTGTATCCTTTATTCCAGTTTCCACCGTGGCAGCACATTGGAAACATCTTTCTTTGTTTTGCAGTAAAAAACGACCAAATTTTTACTTTACATATGCATTAAATGAAAGAAATAATAATGTGTACAGTATAAACAGTTGCTTGGTCATGGTATCTTACTTTTTGGGGTGTTGTTATCAATATGAAGATTGTGGGTTCAATCCCAGGTCCACCGAATTTACCAATGTGGGTCCTTGAGCAAGGCCCTTAACCTTAACTGCTCCAGGGACACTGTGGCCAACTCTAATAACGCTTTGTAAGTCACGTTGGATAAAGGCATCTGCCAAATAAATGTAAATGCAATGCTTGTTCTTGGCTGCATCCTTAACCCAGTCTGCTCCAGGTATGAGGTAACTTCCACAAAATACACACGAGATGTATATAAGGAGTTGCTCATCTCACTGGTGGCATCGCTCTTCATGGGCTTCGGGGTTCTTTTCCTGCTGCTCTGGGTGGGAATCTATGTCTGACGGTAAGAGAAATCAAATAAAAAATAAAATTAATTTTAAAAAGTGTGTTGTAGGTTTAAAACACAGCTTATAGAGGGCAGTTTGATCCATTAGAAACACACGGCAGACTGCACGCCGAGCCTCACATTTCTATAGCCATGACAAACTCATAAGATGCTGCAGGAGCAACTGATGTGTGGTGTACGTAAAGGGCAGACTGTTTTTTTTCATTCATTCATTATCTCCCGCTTTATCCTCTATAGGGTCACGGTGGGGTTCCCCATGCCCATCCAGGGGAGAACGTTTCGGGCGCTGGGCAGATACACCCAGGACAGGGCGCAAATCCATCACTGGGCACACACTCACTCACACACACACACACTCTATATGGGGCAATTTGGAGAATTCAATTGACTTGATCCATGTTTTTAGACTGTGGGAGGAAACCGGAGAACCCGGAGGAAACCCACGTGGACACGGGGAGGACATGCAAACTCCACCCAGATGGGGACTTCGAACCGGGAATCCCTAGTGCTGAGAGGCGAACGTGCTAAACCACTAAGCCACCGTGCCGCCTAGGGCAGACTGTGGTTTTCTTTAATGTTGGTACAACAGTGACCCCTACAGGCTGTAGGGCACTAATGCTGGCAACCTTACCCCTTATGAGCCACATTTCTTGGTGGGCAAATAAGACCGTCCTGCTGCATGTCTGCTGAGAACATCAGTTAAAAATAAAATAAAGATTAAAAAATTCTTAATTGTTATAAACTCATTCCTGTTTGTACGCACTCTAGGCTGCAGACAAGCACGGCACAGAACGAGAAGAACATTCCGATGACTGAGGGTTCCCACAATGCTTGCAACTTCACCACACACACTACGATCAGAGGTGGACTTTGCACTGGCAGCATGTTGAGATTTAGGGGTGAAGTCACAAATAAAAGTCATTTTGTACAAATTCTGCAAATATGATATCTATTTTAATTTGGAACATCCCCTTCCCTCGCTAGATGCACCCATTGTGGAAGATTTTGTATTTTGTCTGTTTTTGCCGATTTGTGTTTTTTTTAAGGACCTTGCTTTGTTCCCTGAGGTTTAGTCATACTCGAACAGAAAAGGGCCTTCCCCAATTCAGTGTGTCTAATTCTATTTGTCCATTTACAAAAAAAAAGCCCATTCATTTATTAAATTACATTTGTTAAATTAAAATGTTATGATCTGAGTATAACAAGAACAAGAATCTTTCAAACTAATCCAGGTTTGTTTTTTTGTTTTTTTTTTTCAGAAAAGTAGTTTAGTGTTTTTTAAACTTTGAGTACGCGTTAAATCTCCTAATAGAAGAGCCATATGGCTTTGTGCTTTTAGGAAACAAAGACACATGGCTCTAACTAGTTAACCGGGTTTGTTACTGAACCACATTCTTAAAATACCTCCTAAGGCTATTTATAGCGTGAGTTTAACAATAGTAACGTGTCTTAGAACAGCTTTAAAGAACCTTGATGGTCATTACACAGGTCAGTGCTGTTACAAATACTTTGAACAGTGATCTTTTTCTGAGGCCATGTTCCATTAATCAGGGTCCAAGGTTTATAAGTGTTACTGCAGTAAGGACAGAATTATACAGTGTTTATGTCGTCTTGATTATAAAATGGTTGTCCCTCAAATATTCTGTGGAGCTTCAGCATTTAGAAAGTCACCAAGGTTAACCCCCAAAGGTTTAATTAAAAATAAAAAAATTTTACATTTTGTTGACATAATAAAGTAACATCACGTGTCAATATTTAAGTAACCAGTTGTTGTAAATCAAATTTTAATTGGTGGGTCTCTAAGGTAATATGCGTTGATCACCAAAGTGGGAAAAAATGTATCTCTCATCATTTGGTTCGTTAACTCGTGATTTTTGAAGTCATGTGAGTTCAGTCAGTGTGTGGACATGTCCGAGTTTGATATCGCTGAGCATCCAGCAGGATGTTTACGTCGCCTTAATCTCAAATCCTGTTGTAATCTCTCTCTGCTAAGAATAGAGCCGTCCGTCGCCTTCACACTGCCAGGTTCTTTGAGTCGTGGCCTTTAGCCCTTAACAAGAACTCTAGTTGCACCTGTAAGTTTCTGAGAATCCGTTATTCCCTCTGAAGTGGAGAGCTTTATATTTAGACAGAGAAGGTCAATGATTAAAAACATTTAAAGGCAACGTCCAGCCCGGTTTAATGAATTGCTGCTTAACAAAATTAAAACAACCATGCATTTCAAGATAAAAGATAAAGAACCTGTGCTCATTGTTCTGAATCGGTTCATGATTCGTAGTGTTCATTTTTCTGTAGAATAAAAATATTCTAAAGTTCTGCTTTAAAAACATTGAACAAACAAAAATTTCATTTCTAAAAAAAAAAAAAATCAATTTTGTTGCTCCGTTTCCTCAGTTCGTGTCATTGTTCTGTAGAGTGATTTACTGTGAGTTCAGTCCGACTCCCCAACGGTCTCCCTGATGCCAGCTTTTCATTTCTAAAAGGAAAATAAGAATCCATCTCGGTGTGTCGGCATCATAGACGAGCTCTCGCAAACGCGTCACGCAGCCACGCGCAGTCCTCGTAGAGTCGGGGATCTCCGAGGTACTCGGCACTCCGCTTGTAGAGGTAGTAGTACAAGACAGCAGCTGTGAGCAATAACAGAAATTCCTTAATTAAATCCGAATCAGAACTTAATGGAGAGTCGGTCGTGTTCGGATCTGTTGCATGAAATCTTACCAAGTCTCTGAAACACAAAGAGAACCTGCAATCCGTTGGTCCAGATGAAACGATTGGACTCCATCCACCTCAGATTCTGTGAAGACATCAGAAAAATAGTTGAAACTACAGACACTATGTTGATATTTCAGAAAGAATTGTCTGTCAGCGGCACGGTGACTTAGTGGTTTAGCATGTTCTCCTCTCAGCACTAGGGATTCCCGGTTCAAATCCCCATCTGGGTGGAGTTTCCATGTTCTCCCCGTGTCTGCGTGGGTTTCCTCCGGGTTCTCCGCTTTCCTCCCACAGTCCAAAAACATGGATCAAGTCAATTGAATTCTCAAAAATTGCCCCATATAGAGTGTGTATGTGTGAGTGAGTGTGTGCCCAGCGATAGATTGGCGCCCTGTCCTGGGTGGGTGTATCTGCCCAGCGCCTGAGATGTTCTCCCCTGGATGGGCATGGGGAACCCCACCGCGACCCTAATAGAGGATAAAGCGGGAGATAATGAATGAATGAATGAATTGTCTGTCAGAGAGGTGGGGGAGATGGTTCACACCATGATCCAGCAGTGCAGGCAGATGCTGAGGGTGAGGTAGAACGCACAGAGGATGAGCATCGCTCTAAATCGCTCCAGCAGCAGAGACACCAGTCCCACCTGGAACACATAGGTGTTGAACATCATCAGCAGGATGATGATCACGTTGAAGAGGATGGCGATGTCCTGGATTCTGCAGCGGGACAGGATAAAGAAGCGTGGATTCATTAGTCTACATTCTTTAAGATGCTACACACAGATGGATTTCCCTCGAGCTGCAGTGTGTAACTCACATGAAGAGCACTAACTGGATGACCGGTGCTGCTCTCAGAAGTTCGCTGAAGGAGTTTACGAACAGATCGAAGGCCAGGAGCGAAAGCTGGATGAGCAGCACCAGCGAGTAATTGTTGGTCTGCAACATCTTTCAGGCGTTACCAGAAGCGCGTCGGCGAAGGGGGGGGTACAGCGTTGGGTAAGTATGCTGATCCACTAACAAACGCAGGGTTTTTTACACGTCATGTTGAGATGAATGAAACTGCGCTGATGAACTTTGATCTCCGCTTCATTGTGATCGACTTCTGGTCTTTTGAAGAACCCAAAAACTCCAGGTCAGTTAACCACCAGCATGACGTTCGTACCGGAGTCGCTTTAGTGGAAACTTTTAATAATCAAAATTGGTGACGAAATGGAGGGAAGATCTTTGTTTTGACTATAGAATGTTTTTTCAAGTTCCTCTCATTAAATTCAGCTCAAGAAGCATCGTGGGTTTGAGGGCATTGGCACTGAAACAAGACAGAAGTGGGTTAACATGTTATACACAGAGCGGCCACTTTATTAGATAAACCTCCTTCTTTCTACCCTCATCAGATACATAAGGTCATTTTCAGGAGGCTTTAACCCAAAGTGACTTACAGCTGTACCAATTTGATGGTTCAGGTCAGAGTACTGGATCAGCCATGATGCAGCACCCCTACTGATATTGCTAACTTTTAATTCAAAGACCATCTCAGAGCAGACATTATGCAGGTGGTGGATGATTCTCATCACTACAGTGATTTTATGTCGTTATGGTGGAGTGATCATGTGAGTTACAGAAAGTGGACACAGTTCCAACACACAAGAATGCACCACCAACACTGCAGTATGGAGAATCATCCACCACCCTCATACCTGCTCTGTGGGGGTCCTGATCATCAGAGAACAGAGTTAAAGGGGATTAACAGAGTCCTGTAGAGAAACAGATAAACTACAGAATGTAATAATACAACTACAAAGTGGGTGGAGCTGATCAAATGCACAGTGTATTAGAGTTCGTTTGCTTAATTTCACTCAGGGTTACAAACAGCTTGCATTGTCCTCTAATCATTATCTTCGGCTTTTAAATCCTTTTCTGAGCCTTCGTTTAAAATCTGTTAGATTAATTGTACACAGCTCACTGATTCGTTTACTGTCACGTGGTGAATGGAGCTCAGCTCACTGTTTATCTTTTATATTCTGCACAAACGTCATTATTTTTCATCAAAGAGACTTTAAAAATCCTCTCTGTTTAAATTCCATTTGCGTTAAGTCGTGTAAGTTAATGTTAAGTCGTGCAAGTTAATGTTAAGTCGTGCAAGTTAATGTTAAGTCGTGCAAGTTAATGTTAAGGCGTGCAAGTTAATGTTAAGGCGTGCAAGTTAATGTTAAGGCGTGCAAGTTAATGTTAAGTCGTGCAAGTTAATGTTAAGTCGTGCAAGTTAATGTTAAGTCGTGCAAGTTAATGTTAAGTCGTGCAAGTTAATGTTAAGGCGTGCAAGTTAATGTTAAGGCGTGCAAGTTAATGTTAAGGCGTGCAAGTTAATGTTAAGGCGTGCAAGTTAATGTTAAGGCGTGCAAGTTAATGTTAAGGCGTGTAAGTTAATGTTGAGTCGTGTAGTTAATGTTGAGTCGTGTAGTTAATGTTGAGTCGTGTCAGTTAATGTTGAGTCGTGTAAGTTAATGTTGAGTCGTGTGAGTTAATGTTGAGTCGTGTAGTTAATGTTGAGTCGTGTAGTTAATGTTGAGTCGTGTCAGTTAATGTTGAGTCGTGTAGTTAATGTTGAGTCGTGTAGTTAATGTTGAGTCGTGTAGTTAATGTTGAGTCGTGTAGTTAATGTTGAGTCGTGTTTAATGTTAAGTCGTGTAAATGTCGTGTAGTTAATGTTGAGTCGTGTCAGTTAATGTTGAGTCGTGTAAATGTTAATGTTTAATGTTGAGTCGTGTAAGTTAATGTTAAGTCGTAATGTTGAGTCGTGTAGTTAATGTTGAGTCGTGTAGTTAATGTTGAGTCGTGTAAGTTAATGTTGAGTCGTGTAATGTTAATGTTGAGTCGTGTAGTTAATGTGTGAGTTGAGTCGTGTAAGTTAATCGTGTAGTTAATGTTGAGTTGAGTCGTGTAGTTAATGTTGAGTCGTGTAAGTTAATGTTGAGTCGTGTAGTTAATGTTAAGTCGTGTAAGTTAATGTTAAGTCGTGTAGTTAATGTTGAGTCGTCGTGTAGTTGTAATGTTGAGTCGTGTAAGTTAATGTTGAGTCGTGTAGTTAATGTTGAGTCGTGTAGTTAATGTCGTGTAGTTAATGTTAAGTCGTGTAAGTTAATTAATGTGTAAGTTAAGTCGTGTAAGTTTAAGTCGTGTAATGTTAAGTCGTGTAAGTTAATGTTAAGTCGTGTAAGTTAATGTTAAGTCGTGTAAGTTAATGTTGAGTCGTGTAAGTTAATGTTGAGTCGTGTAGTTAATGTTGAGTCGTGTAAGTTAATGTTGAGTCGTGTAAGTTAATGTTGAGTCGTGTCAGTTAATGTTGAGTCGTGTAAGTTAATGTTGAGTCGTGTAAGTTAATGTTGAGTCGTGTAGTTAATGTTGAGTCGTGTAGTTAATGTTAAGTCGTGTAGTTAATGTTAAGTCGTGTAAGTTAATGTTGAGTCGTGTAGTTAATGTTGAGTCGTGTAGTTAATGTTGAGTCGTGTAGTTAATGTTGAGTCGTGTAGTTAATGTTGAGTCGTGTAGTTAATGTTGAGTCGTGTAGTTAATGTTGAGTCGTGTAGTTAATGTTAAGTCGTGTAGTTAATGTTAAGTCGTGTAGTTAATGTTAAGTCGTGTAGTTAATGTTGAGTCGTGTAAGTCAATGTTGAGTCGTGTAAGTCAATGTTGAGTCGTGTAGTTAATGTTAAGTCGTGTAAGTTAATGTTAAGTCGTGTGAGTTAATGTTAAGTCGTGTAGTTAATGTTAAGTCGTGTAAGTTAATGTTGAGTCGTGTAGTTAATGTTAAGTCGTGTAGGTTAATGTTGAGTCGTGTAGTTAATGTTGGCATCGAAGGAAAGAAGCTGGAAGAAGAAACAGAGTAATCTGACTGCCCTGTTCTGTACGGGGAAAGGTAACGTTACCACCATAGCATTCCGTACACGCAGGATTAGTGTCTTTTGTCATAAACGTAATAAAAAATAAACGTAATACGGATCACCGAGGCAAATGCGTTTTAATGGACAACATTGTTGTCGTTTTATTTAAGAACGTGAGTTTAAACTAAAACATTATTAAATGAGAACCAGTTGCGATTCCATGCTGTTAACTTAGCAACCAAAACAGCTAACGGGTTAATCAGAACATATAACATCGCCGTTTTGTTAGACGTTCAAAACAAAAAGTTTCGTTAACATCAAATTAATAAATAAAATTACCTTCAACTTCGAGAAAAAGAGAAATAAAGCCGAGTTTATGATTCAGAAGCGTCGTTAGGAGCCGAGATCACCCATAGCAACGTGAAACGCTGTTACCGTAATAACCATGGTAACATAGAAAACGTGCCATTCCGCATTACCGCCACCTAGTGGACTGGATATGTGTTGACCGTAACCTGCACTGATTGTTTAAGATAAGATAAAATAAGGGCGGCACGGTGGCTTAGTGGTTTAGCATGTTCTCCTCTCAGCGCTAGGGATTCCCGGTTCGAATCCCCATCTGGGTGGAGTTTCCATGTTCTCCCCGTGTCTGCGTGGGTTTCCCCCGGGTTCTCCGGTTTCCTCCCACAGTCCAAAAACATGGATCAAGTCAATTGAATTCTCAAAATTGCCTCATATAGAGTGTGTGTGTGTGAGTGTGTGTGTGCCCAGCGATGGATTGGCGCCCTGTCCTGGGTCTATCTGAGACGTTCTCCCCTGGATGGGCATGGGGAACCCCCACCGCGACCCTAATAGAGGATAAAGCGGGAGATAATGAATGAATGAATGAATGAATGAATGAAGATAAGATAAGATAGACCTTTATTTGTCCCACAATGGGGGGAAATTCACATTCTCAGCGGCAGATACATTAGAAGAAAGGTGGAAAATGTATTTAGTCATTAGAAAGAAATAAAAAAAATCTAGGAAATTTTTTAATAGAAATCTATATGTACACGATAAATTCTAATTTTCAGTTATTTACAGATATATTATATAGGAATAATATTAGGAATAAAGGAGTTTATAATAAACTTTTTCAGTGTATACACCTTCATTTTTCAAAATATGACGATATATTATATGTGTTAATGTCATTTAGACTGCATTTTCCTGAAAAACTATATTTAAAAAATATATATATATTTTACAGCAGCCCTCAACTTGCATCCACGTCGAAGAAATGGTGATCGTTATGCTGCGTAGTGTATTTTATAAACGACACACTCACACAGTCAGCGTGGGCTGTGTACCGCACATTTTATTCTCCATTCACTTGCCGTCTGTACACCGAACCAGGACACCGTTCACTTCGTACCTGATGGGTAATGTAGTTCTCTTAAATCCCGCACAATAACAACACTGATCGATACCACGGTGTTTAAACGCAGCGACGCAGATTTTTTGTAGATCCTTATACGACAAGATTTACGGTCGTGAAAAAAAAAATCACGTTTTTAGCACCCTCCAGTGGCGCCGAGTGGAACTGAGTGTTGAGTTTTCCGGAACGTGTAGGCATGTGAGTGTCTGAGACAACAGCTGGACTTCAAGCTTCTGTTCAGGTTTGATTTCCTTTAGTTTTTTATGTTTTTATTCTCTTTACGTTAATTAATAATTACACTGATTTAATTCTTTCGGATAAGAGCTCCTGAATTAAATAACGACGGGATTCGAACCGCCGTGTTCAGTTGTTCAGTAGTTCAGTCGCTACAGTCACGCGTTTGTGTTAAAAGTGATTTAAAGTAGAAACTGCGCTTTAAATAAAAACTTAAAAAAATAAAGTCTGTTTGACCAGAGTTCGCACAGGTGTCGGTGACGTCATTGGACTTCTTGACGTTAATAATTGGCAGAAGGAAAGGGCTTTAAAAATATATATTTTATTATTTCTTAAATAACAATGTGTAAAAAGTGGCATTATATAATAATACGTTTGTCATTCATCTTGTTCAGGTTCCTTATATATAGCAGTAGTAATAATAATAATAATAATAATAATAATAATCTACAAAGTCATTGAAAACATCCGGCTTTTTGAAGTTTGCCGAATTCCGTGTTTATGAAGGATTTCTCTCATTATCTCATTATTGTGAAGTCTCTGGAACTCTGGACGAAGCTTTTGTTTAATCTGGAGGTTTTCACAGGAAAACACACGACTGTGACTTATTATTATTATTATTATTATTATTATTATTATTATACACAAATACAAAAATAAAACGTGGGGGAAAAAAAAGAAAAATCCAATAATGTTAAACTCATAAAACACAAAGCTCTTATGATGGATCCAGTAAAGGTCTTCAATCTGGACTGGGCCCAAAAAGAAGGACTTTAAATTGTCATAGTTTTGAATGAAGTGTTTATAAAGTCGTCTGTAAATCACTGACAGCAGATTTATTCTGGCCCACATCCCGTATTTTCATCTGAACCACAAACTGCATGGATTGATGTCACTTGGGGAGGCACAGATTGAGTGACGTACACTCCAGATTAGGTTCAGACGTCAGTGTTTTGATAGCGAGTGGGTTTTGGGCTCAGCAGGGCTAAGGTAGCTGCTATGTGACCCATTTTTAAGATTGCATTTTACTAAAATAGCCATTATGTAGGAATTGCCATGGCGATGGCCGCGATTCCATGCAAACTCATGTCAAGTCTTCATTTGCATCTGTCTTGGTTTCAGTGTCCACTCCCTCTGTCTGCAACACCACAGTTCTATCATATGACCATCCAGAGAGATCAGGGTGTGGGTGTGTGTGTGTGTGTGTGTGTGTGTGTGTGTGTGTGTGAGTGAAAACGGCAGACGTACAAAGTTCATGACTTTATTTGATTTGCGATAATTCACTCCAATGTTTTTCCTTCTTGTTAAGTAATTTGTAAACCTTCAAACCTTTTAACCCTCGATCATCTGGCAGTGGGATCATTGTGATTGCGGTCATGTCATTTGGACTGAGTGTGATGGTGTTTATACAGAAAGCAGTGCTGATACATAGTTGACATATAAACATGTTCAATGAGCGTTCGCTTGGCTGCTGCAGTAGGTACACACTGATGTTTGCTTTGGGCAGAGTCGGTTTAAACGCTTCAGTTTGCAAAGCAATTCTTTCTTTAGATCAGTAATCCTCTGTTTACTTAAGATCAGACTTATAGTGATGTGCTTCTGATGATAAGATCCCAAAATATAGTCGTGCCCCATACCTACACGTCAGCACGTTAACAACTTTACAGAGGGATGCATCTTAATCCTTAAAAATGGCCTTACAGTTAATAGGTCTCATGTTTGATTCCCAGCAGTGAACTTTAGGGACCTTGCTTTGTAAATAAAAGTAAGGGACTAGGCACCTTCCCTAAACTATTCCCACAAAGTTGTAAGCGTGTAGTTGTTCAAAAAACTTGATTTGAAATGAAAAGAAATAACACATTTGCTTCTAAAATACGCTGCTAATAAAACAAGATGAGCAATTTTACTAGTTTTATTTTAAAACAAAATCTAACACTTGACTGCAATGTGACGGCGAATGCATTCAGTTCAGCTACAGTTTGTTATAAGTAGCTTTAAAAAGCTGAATAATGTTTCCCTTTTTCTCTTTCTTCCTCGTTTCAGGAATGTCAGGCTGGTTAAAGGATGGAGAGGTACTGGAGGGTGAGGGCAGTGGTCTGGCCTCTCCGTATAACCGCAGACGCAGAAGCCCGGGGCCTGGGAGAGCGGGAAAGTCCTCACCCAGCAACACGGGATACAAATACCAGACTACAGGCCTCGCCAAGCACGACACCATGAGCAAAGCCAAGATGCTGTTTAAATTGTGTGACAAAGAAGACAAGGGCTTCATCACCAAGCGGGACATGCAGGTGACCTTATGCTCACGCCGTGTGCTGAGACGAGCTGCCTGATTAGTTTAACGAGATTGTTTTAGTAACTTTTGTAACGTTTTAATCAGCGCTTGCAGGGAGAGCTTCCCTTAACACCCGAGCAGCTCGAGTCCGTGTTTGAAAGCTTGGATCGAGACAGAAATGGCTACCTCACGCCCCTCGAGTTTCACATAGGACTTGGTTCGTGTTTGCACAGATGTACATGTTGAAGCCTCACAGATTCTGGCGCCGATCCGTTCATTAAGTTCCACTGTTTTTCCCTTTGTTTAGGTGAGTTGGTAGAGGAGTGTGAAGAAAAAGATCCAGCAGAGATCAGATTTACACAGATTCTGATGGAACTCGGTGCAGATAAGCTCCTGAAAGAGTGAGTGATGCTTTCTGTTCACTTTGGTTGGAGTGTTTAATGATTGGAATGTTGGAAAGGCAGCTGAAGTGTGTGTGTGTGTGTGTGTGTGTGTGTGTGTGGGGAGGGATTAATTTTAACCCAGTCTTAGTAAAAATCCGTCTTTGTTGTTATTTTACATGAAGCTACTCATTACTTCTAAATACAGTGGAAGTGGGAGCATATTGAATAAAATCAATAAGGGTCCCAGTACTAATCCCTGTGGAACACCATACTCGAATCATGTATAGTTATAAAATGAATACTAATAATACTTTAAATAAACAAAACTACTGTATACACACTGGCTATGATATGAAATTGCAGCAGTTGCGATACAACTACCTGTTTAACAAAAAAGATTATTTTTAAATGAAATTGGATGACTTTACATTGCATACTGTGTGTGTGTGTGTGTGTGTGTGTGTGTGTGTGTGTGTGTGTGTGTGTGTGTGTGTGTGTGTAGTCAGTGGGAGCTGTGCTCCTTGTGGTGTGATTTGCAGAAGGACAAGCCAGAGATGTTGAATCTTCTGGAGGAGATTCTCTCCCATGCTGTTGCTCATCTTCAGGACACAATAAGAGAGAGGGACAGTTTGGAACAGGCCCTCTGCAGGTCAGACTATCGATTAAAGGTTCTTTATGTTTAAACAATAAAAATGTAATCATGTTACATCATCTAAGCTTTAAATGGCTCAGGGTTTGCACCGCAGTGAATTAACCTGCTTATGTTTTAATCTGATGAACCAGGCGAGAAGAGGACCACAGCCGGGTAGTGCGCTCCCTTTATGAGGACCTTGAGAACCAGCTGAAAGAGGAACGAAAGAAACGCCTCGCGCCGGTAGGAATATGAAACGGCATTAATGATAAGAAAGAAAGTTATGATGATGAGGATGATGAGGATGGTAATGATGGTTTCCCTGATGAAGGACAGTATGGGGCAGGAAAACAAAAGAGAACAGCTGATGCAGGAGTTGAGAATGCGGGAGCAGGAGTTGGAGTTCATGCTGACCAAGCAGCGAGAGGTGATCACGCTCATTTAAATAGTGAATTCCAAATGATATTAAAGCATTTTATGATGGGGGGGGAAAAAAAAAAAAAAACACTTTATCTGAATCTCTTACAGCTGGAGAGTAAGATTGATGCCCTGTGTCGGGACCAATCAAACATGAGGGTGCATAACCAAAAGCTGCAGCGGGTGAATGCAGAGCTGCGCGAACAGCTGGAGGAGAGCCAGGAGGAGCTGCACAAGGCCCTGAGTCAGCTGCAGTTGGTGCAGGAGACGCTCACAGATGAGCAGGAGGGCAAGCAGAGGTGAGAGGTGGTTTACCAAACTTGTATCTGCCGACTTGTATCTGTGTTGCTCTTAGGCCCTACGAGTGCTGGGATAGGCCTGAGCACTCCTGTTTGGTTGTATGTGCACATACGTCTGAGTCATTTGCATGTGCACTTGTGTTTTCACACAGACAGGTGCAGAAGGTGTCCCGGAACATGCAGAAGGAGAGAGAAAGCCTGACGAGGCAGCTGGATCTGCTCAGGTAGGACGAGGATCCCGTGTGGGTGCGGCTCGTGTTCTGCTCACAGGTTTTATTTACTTTAGCGCACGTCTGATATGAGCGGGCTGAGAGCTGGACTCTGTGTGAATAAACCATAAATCAGAGAATAGATACGTTTCCCCAGTGAGTATTAAAGTAGCATCCTCACGGGACAGCTGTGTGACGGAAAGCAGGTACTGATAATGCTGCAGCTCCTGCTTGTTCTCATCACTTTATATAAACGCACAATATAAATGAAAATATATTCTTCTATTGGCGGCACGGTGGCTTAGTGGTCAGCACGTTTGCCTCTCAGCGCTAGGGATTCCCCTATTCGATTCGAATCCCCATCTGGGTGGAGTTTCCATGTTCTCCCCGTGTCTGCGTGGGTTTCCTCCGGGTTCTCCGGTTTCCTCCCACAGTCCAAAAACATGGATCAAGTCAATTGAATTCCCAAAATTGCCCCATATAGAGTGTGTCTGTGTGAGTGTGCCCAGCGATGGATTGGCGCCCTGTCCTGGGTCTATCTGCCCAGCGCCTGAGACGTTCTCCCCTGGATGGGCATGGGGAACCCCACCGCGACCCTAATGGAGGATAAAGCGGGAGATAATGAATGAATGAATGATATTCTTCTATTCTCATTGTTTGTGAACAGCATCATGTCTAAATCACCACAAATGTAAATTATTAAGGTTTTAAAACAAGATAAAGCATATGTGTCAAAAGATCTATAATATTAAACATGTTATATTTAGCTTTTATGATATTTGTCTGACATTTGAGGAGCTTGTGACCGAAATGACATCATGGGTTCTTATGGGCTAAACCCCATGATCACAAAGCAGTAAGTCAGTCAGATGCAGACCCCCCTGTAGTCCCACACTGAATCCCGGGTTGTGGTTCTTTTAAAGTGACATAAGTGATTTTGTTTGCATTTATTATAAGTCTTTATGGTAAATCACACAATAAAGAAATAATAAGACTAATAGATAACTATGTGAGGAAATGCTCCATATATTGAAATTTAGTCGAATTGCCTTTAGAAGATGACCCAGTCATCAGCTTCAGTGAAGCAGTCGTAGGTGGGACTGTATCGGGATTATACAGCAGATTATATGATTGGAATTACCAGTTTTTTTAAGACACAGTTCTGTTATTATGATCGTAAGGCTTTAATATACTATAAAACTATAATACAATATAAAACATCTGTGGGCAGGTTATTAAAGATATTGGGATTTTTTACATTAACACAAATGTTAAAATGACAAACCTAATTTTAACATCTTGTTTTAATCTTTTTAACTTCTGATTAGTTATGAATTTTGAAAACCCCTTTTAAGAGTCGTTTTCTGTTTTATTCCATCCCCGTGGCTTTTAGGGACATGAACAAGCGCCTACGGGATGAAAAGGATGCGCACCTGGATCAGAAGAGGGTTAGTCCAAAACCATCCATCATGCCTCCTGTTGTTCCATACCTACAACACAACTATGATCCAAACTCCCCACCCTGGGGTGGATACTCCTTTTACCCGTTTTAAACTGGAATCTGTACGGTGATGTTGAAGTTCCTTATCAGTGGTGTGACCCTGGGGGCCACAGTGGGCGTGTCTGTCCTTGGATCGTGGAAACTAGTGATTGTTCACCCACTTTCTTGGCCTTTGCGTGCACATGTGGGCTTCCTGACACTGATTAGGTTGGAAGGACTGCCGATAGAAAGCAGTGACAGTATGCACCACGTTGGTGTGAATCAGAGAACTCTAAACACTTACTAGTGAAGCAACACTGAGCTCTTATTTATACACTAATAGCATAACAATAACATCCCATTTCAGATCCATTAGGATTATTGAGATGTTTTTAGGTCTGGGGTTTAATCAATTTGGGTTCCGAATCATCCTGTATTTTTCTGTGGGATTGAGTTCTATGTGGTTGACTGAAATCCTGGGTGAATTCAGTGAGGGAGCTGGATTGAAGACTGAAACATGATGGGTTAAGGTCCAACAATCCACCAGCTACCTGCCCGTCAGTCAAACTCTGTCTGACCCTTAAACAAGAACCATAAACCTTAATTCGTTTGATGTAATGACCCAAATCATTATCCTGGGCCCTAAAATCACAAGTAGGGGTATCAGCAAAATGCTGTAATGGACCACTGACGTCGTGCGTCATTCTATAGTCCTCTGTATTAAATCAGTTTATTATTAATGACCTTAAAAGCACGCAGCGTTGGCTGAGGAGCAACTTAATAAACTTAATACAAGGACTTGAGATATATATATATATATATAATGCCAGTTAGAAACTTGGATCCAAAACATGTAAAGCTTCAGAGCACAGCTAAGGATTTGTAGAAAAACAAGTTATAACAAAGGCATTGTGGGTAATGTGGGAAACCAGAGCCCGGTGTGGAATGAAGGAATTTTAAAGGGCATTTCAGGTGTTTGACTTCAAGAAACTGGTTTTGATATTTTTATATTTCAATTTAAACATGTTTTGTTTTGTTTTGTTGTGTTACTTACATTTTTAAATTGTAGAATTACATTTACATTAATTATAGGCCTTTTTAATAGTGATCAATGAAATATGGCCTATTATAAACTATTGTAAAACATGTGTCATGTTTCTTGTACAGGTCAGGGAAACCTCAAAGCCAGAACTGTGAATGTAAAAGTTCTCATGTTGAAACTGTATAGAACAAATGTTTTTGTGGCTGTTACAGAAAGTGCACTCCATTCTGTTTGTCCCATCGTATTTTACTGTGAATGATCCTTTAAATCAGGTGACATGAGTCATTATTTATCTTCTGTAATAACCGTGGTAGTTAATGTGATTACTGGTTTACCCTTCACCACGGTGGCATCTGAGCCATTCCATGCTGACTTTACTCTGAGCTGCAGAGCACTAAAGCTTTTCGAGCACACCTGTAACTGTCATTGAGCAACCCCACCCAAATAGAAAACTACACCTTAAAATCAAGGATGATGACATTATGAAACATCCGTATGCAATAAATGACCTGTTATCTAAACCGAGCGCAGCTTATAACCAGGATCTATTCATTTGTTATCAGGAGTTTATTGCTGTTGTGGTTGATTGGCTGTGAACCCGCTGTTTATGAAAAGGAAAACATTCTACTTCAAAGTTACTTTGTGAACCTACAGAAGATTCAGTCTGTTTATTAAAGCATTGGGACACAAACAAATCACATCTCCAATTTTCATGACATTTTATTTTAAATGAGTGAAAATAGTAATCTATCATCTTTATGACTCCTGAACTGGTTTGTTATTCAGAGAATCTAGTGATGTGCAGGAGAAAAATGTACAAGAAATTTATTTACCCCAGAACCTGATGGAGGTAACTATTTGTAAATCCCGTTAATTTTTGTCTCCTCTAACTCTCCTAAAGTGCCAAATGTGAGTTTAACTTGGTTAAATATAACTTCAATCTGAATATTATGACTCTTATCCGATCGTCATGTCTCTTTAATTAGTGGTGTTTTCTTTGATGTAAGTTATGACTTTATGGCTCGTTTGATCAGCTGTTTTAAATTATGTTGCTAAAGAAGAACAATGAAAAAAAGAAGAAAAAGGCAAGAAGAAAATGTTTGTAAATCAGAAATCCAGGCAGGTTTTGAACTAATAGTGTAGTTTTAACACCAACAAAATGCACAATAAAAGTTTTTTTTTTTGATGTTTCAGTTCCAATTCGTGTCCTTATTTCACATGTACACATCTCCATGGCTGAAAGTGTTTTAAGAAACAACTGCATGTATCTTGCATGTTTACATTACTATAGAACAAGAAGCATCTTAATTGTCCCAGTTTCATCTAAAGCCTAAATATTTCATGGACTATTCTATAGATACCAAAGATGAAGAGACCTTTTGAGAAGAAAGGATCAGTAATCGGAGACTATTTCCTGCCAAAGAAGCCTAACATCAGGTGGGTTTCTAAAACACACACAAGTTGTAGACTTAAGCAAATTTCTGTTTGTGTTGTATATAAAGTTACAGGAAACACAGAGTCTACAGGCTTAAGAGCAGAAGGTCTGACAATATTTGAAGGACAGGAGAAGTCAAACAACCAGAAGTGTATGTTATCATAGCAGTAAGAAAATGTTGTTTTACTATTTAATTTACGAGCAGCTCAGATCCTGTTCAGAATTTTTATTAAAACACAATATGGACTGAAGTATTAGGACACATACACCTTACAGTCAAAATAGCCTTTATTCTATTACAGTGAACAAACAAACACTGCACCACCAGGCTGTCAAAGTGAAATACAACAGTACAAATTGTTTATAACAATTGGCAAATAAAATTGTAATAAAAATCAATTTTAAATTTTAAAACCGACACTAAATAAATCAGCACGATGCTTAATTTAACCAGTAAATGTAAAGTGCTTTATGTTTACAGACTTAATAGTTTATTATTATTATTTCTAATTAATGATTTAGACAGGTTAGTTTTGCTGGTCAGATGAGGAACGAACCACCGGATGTGATTGCTGAAACAAAATCACTCGATTTGTCCCTGAACAACCAGAGCAAAGATGCAACTAATCCAATGCTTGATGGTAAAAAGGTACTTTTAAAATATATTTTTAATATGAATATATTTAAGATGTCTTTTAGTATATGCGTTATAAGACCAATGGTCCTGCGATTCTAATGTGTGGGACTTTTAGCTTGCCAATGTCACCTTGGGTTGCTTCTTTTGAGTTAAATCATTGTAATGGTACCATAACATTAAATCCAATAGCATGTACTTCATTGCATTCTCTAAAACCTTTCTAAAATTTGTTTAGGGTGTTTTATGTGTAGGGTTAATTACATTAAGCACTGCAATTTATTTCCAAGGATAAAACGTCCAGTTGGGTTAAAATCAGTGTGTAAGACAGAAGAAAACCTGCTGGAGTTGATTGGTGCAATCAAATGCAAATTCCCAGATATTTGCATGGCAGGTAGATGTTTACTGTAGACAGAGATTTATGTCTTTGACTGGGTTGCTCTATAAGTTCTCCAAGATGTCGTGTTTGCATTTTTCAAAACTTATTCAACCTTGATCCAAATTCTCAAGCAGATGCAATCTCTGAAGCGAGGACGACTCAAAGAATGTGGCATTCAACTTGTATCTGTGCTGTTGTAATAACACTGACTTCTTATCTCCCAGGTTGGAGAGACTGTCCCACAACGAGTGTTTAAGGTTGTCTTTTTAGGCAGCTCGGGAGTAGGCAAAAGCTCATTCATCCATCATTACTGCAAAGGACACTTCCCCAATACAATGAGCACCACTGTAGGTAAGATAAAACAACGCATATGACCAAAGAGGCCTATAACATGACAAAAGCAAACAGCTTACAGATTTTCAGCTGTTCCTTTTCAACAGCAAACATTATTTGCATTGTGTTGACAGGTATGGACTTCCAGGTGAGGAGTCTAGTCCTTGACTCCACCCTTATTGCGATTCAGCTTTGGGACACTGCTGGACAGGAGAGGTTAGAAATATATGCTGAAAATGCTTTTTAAAATTTAGTTATTTCATATATTAGTGAAAAAATGGTTACACTCTTGTGCAAAAACAGATGTCCAAGGCCAAAACCTGTTTAAAAATCACTAGGCAATATAATTTTTGGTTTTACTTTAATAGATACATTAATCTGCGGATCTCAAATGTGATGCCCATAGCTTTTGATAATATAAATTTAGTAAAATACACTTTTTGTTTTGTTAAGGAGTTGATAATAAAATAGTATTTGTTATATATGAATGTCAACACACAGCTAACTAGATTTCTAGAATATGAAAATATTCTAGAATAATACAGCAGTAATCATAATTTAGTCATTAAGATAAGTCGGTTAGAATTAAGTCCCTGTTCATTGAGTGTAATTAGTTGTTTGCTCTGTCAGATTTCATAGCATCACTCAGCAGTACTATCGCAAGGCTGATGGAATCCTGGCTATGTATGATGTCACTCAGACAGCCTCGTTTACAGTGCTCCGGGATTGGCTGGATCAAGTCCAGGTGAGGCTGATTTGAGATGCAAATTTTGCACCCTGAAGTTTACATTCACATAAAAGGATTGAGTAAGAGATGAACGACATATACAGATTTGGTAAAATAAAATAAAAAGAATATATATAAATAGTCATCATGGAAGTAAAAGGCCAATCTTTAATCAGAAAAACATGGATGGAGGTACATGTCTAATGCTGCTTGGCAATAAAGTAGACATGGAGGAATGCGGAGGAAGACAGGTGTCTCCTAAACAAGGCCAGAAACTGGCTGAGGTGATCCACTCAAATTCTGTACTTATAAATTCTGAACATGTACTTAAAGTTGATTTTGCATATTTGTTTTTGCATATTTTTAATGCCATTGTGTCGGTGTGTTAGGAATATCAGACTGAGTTCTTTGAATGCAGTGCAAAAAGTGGCCTAAATATTCAAGAGGCCATGACACAACTGGCTAGGTAAGAGTTCAAAGTGCAATTTGCATATATACATAAAAAAAAAAAAAAAAAAAAAAAAAAATATATATATATATATATATATATATATATATATATATATATATATATATATATATATATATATTATTTATTATTTTTTTTTTTTTTTTCTTGACATAAGAACCTGCGCATTGCTCTGTTATTGTAGACGAATGGTCGCCCAGCAAGACACACGACAAGAGTTAGCGCTTCAGTTTCTGGAGCATTCGAGTCAGAGAGGGCGCTGCTGCTCATAGGTCACTGGAGAGTGTCATGGGAAAATGCAGTGATCACAAAACTGATGCCACATCTGCAGCATAACAGACGTCACCAGAATGCACTAGTGAAATAAGTAATGGGTATTGAAGCCCTATCTCTGAATATTATCAGTATTGCTCACTGGCATTGTGGAAGATTGTCAGCATTTGGCAGCCTGCATCTATTTTGTACATATAGCTATAAAACTGAAATATCGACTAACCACTTTACCCCCCTTTTTTTTTTTTTTAAATAAAGGTATATTTAACCTGAAAACATAGTGCCACTGATTCGGCCTTTCTGTTGATCAAGTAGCCAGCACAACAGGATTGCAACACAGCTTGTGCTCTTTCTTTGTGTAGTTTGTATGTTCTTCCTGTATCTGGGTGTGTTTTTATAGACATATAACCCCATGGTGTTGATTTGTTGGCAAGTCTGCTATAACCCAAATGTTTCTCTCCATCCTCCCACATGACACAAC
Source organism: Corydoras sp. C115 (assembly GCA_019802505.1). NCBI lineage: Eukaryota > Metazoa > Chordata > Actinopteri > Siluriformes > Callichthyidae > Corydoras > Corydoras sp. C115. The sequence goes on along the minus strand of JAFMOC010000195.1, from coordinate 143,082 downwards.
CATCAGAGTAATAAATACATCCCCTATGTACACTTACATACATTTTACATAACATACTAAATTGGATTAATTATATAAGTTGTATATCACGCTGTGAAAATCATGCATAAAAAACAATTTATTCTGGATTATTCTGGATCTCATGCTGGAAACCCAACAAAGACCAGCAGAACTAAAAACAATAGGCCTATATTTTGAGCTTTTTGGGGGAAAGATCACTAGTTTATGGCGGAAAACCAACAATATTTAACATAATGCTGTTAGAGACAGGCGGCACGGTGGCTTAGTGGTTAGCACGTTTGCCTCTCAGCGCTAGGGATTCCCGGTTCGAATTCCAATCTGGGTGGAGTTTCCATGTTCTCCCCGTGTCTGCGTGGGTTTCCTCCGGGTTCTCTGGTTTCCTCCCACAGTCCAAAAACATGGATCAAGTCAATTGAATTCTCCAAATTGCCCCATATAGAGTGTGTTTGTGTGAGTGAGTGTGTGCCCAGCGATGTGCCCTGTCCTGGGTCTATCTGCCCAGCGCCCGAGACGTTCTCCCCTGGATGGGCATGGGGAACCCCACCGCGACCCTAATAGAGGATAAAGTGGGAGATAATGAATGAATGAATGTTAGAGACCACAAAAAAAGGAGTTCACGAGTAAAAGATTATATCTTGAAATGTATGCATTGCAAAACCTTGTACCAAAGACAATGTATTTTTGGGGTAGAGGGTGAAAATACAGAAGTTTTAGTAATTTTAGTGAGCTCTTGTTCATTTTGTGGAACTAAATAATCAGGCAATTGTGTTTAAAACAACCAAGAACCTCCATTAACATGTTTGCACGGTGATATTCCTTTGCAGATCACTGCAGTTATAGTAATGTAATGGTTCTGTTATGAACACCCGCATGTTTTAAACCTTGCAGTGTTTCGGGTGTTCAGACTAAACGCTAAACGTTAATAAACACTTGACGTCTGGAAGCATCGTTTGTTTGGAATCGTTCGTTCGGAGTCTCGATCTAAATCCGTAATGGCGAAGGTAAGTCAACTTATCGTTATCTCGTTCCCGTGGAACAAATGTACAGTGTGAGTGATTTAATGAAGTAAACGTGGTTTATTTGCTTGCGTTTTTCGATTTATTCGTTTTATTTAGCAGCTTCGGTTTATTAATTTAATGTTTGAAGAAGATACTTGGAAAAGTTGGTCGATTATCTCCGTGTATCTCAAAAAATGGCAGTTTAGCTTAACCACAATCAAATATTACGTTTAAAAAAAAACGTGTAGAGTTTTGGTGTTCTCGTGTAAACATTATTTAAACTATATGTCTATTTTTATTATTATTTTTTATTAGTTCGCAGCTCAGCATCTGCTCTTCGGATCCCCGGAGTCTGAGGCGATGAGCTCGTCACGGGGGCTGTGGATCCGGAGCGTGGGCTCGGGTCTCGGATGCGGCTTTGGGCCATCAGGTAGTGGAGCAAGTGGGACCTGTCCACGCGTTGTGTTGTCGATTAGTGGGCTTTTAAAGGTTAAAAAGTTAACCTACAGTATTAAATGTGCTTGTGACTTTTATTTTGTATTACTAACGACGTTTGAATTGTGTGTTTTATCTGTTTATATATTAAATATTCATTCATTCATTCATTCATTCATTCATTATCTTCCACTTTATCCTCTATTAAGGTTGTGGGGGGGGGGGTGTTCCCCATGCCCATCCAGGGGAGAACGTGTCAGGCGCTGGGCAGATAGACCCAGGACAGGGCGCCAATCTATCGCTGGGCACACACTCACTCACACACTCTATATGGGGCAATTTGGAGAACTCCATTGACTTGATCCATGTTTTTGGACTGTGGGAGGAAACCGGAGAACCCGGAGGAAACCCACGCGGACACGGGGAGGACATGGAAACTCCACCCAGATGGGGATTCGAACCGGGAAGTGCTGAGAGGAGAACATGCTAAACCACTAAGCCACTGTGCCGCCGTATATTAAATATCTAACAATTTTGAGAACCTAACCAAGAGATGGAGCACGGTGGCTTAGTGGTTAGCACGTTTGCCTCTCAGCGCTAGGGGTTCCCGGTTCGAATCCCCATCTGGGTGGAGTTTCCATGTTCTCCCCGTGTCCGCGTGGGTTTCTTCCGGGTTCTCCGGTTTCCTCCCACAGTCCAAAAACATGGATCAAGTCAATTGAATTCTCAAAATTGCCCCATATAGAGTGTGTTTTTGTGAGTGAGTGTGTGCCCAGCGATGGATTGGCGCCCTGTCCTGGGTCTATCTGCCCAGCGCCCGAAACATTCTCCCCTGGATAGGCATGGGGAACCCCACTGCGACCCTAATAGAGGATAAAGCGGGAGATAATGAATGAATAACCAAGAGATGATGGCATTTGTGTTTTGCCCTTTTTGCTCATATCTTGATTATGGGGGATGTGGGGCTTATCCCAGCACTCATTTGGGCAAAACAGAGAAGCACCACGAAACAGGTCACCAGACAAACACATGTACAGCTTGGAACATCTAAACTGTTAGGAACATTTGCCTACAAATTTACTGTAGCATGTCACATGTAGCGGCACAGCGGTTTAGTGGTCAGCACGTTGGCCTCTCAGCACTAGGGATTCCCGGTTCAAATCCCCATCTGGGTGGAGTTTCCATGTTCTCCCCCGTGTCTGCGTGGGTTTCCTCCGAGTTCTCCGGTTTCCTCCCACAGTCCAAAAACATGGATCAAGTCAATTGAGTTCTCCAAATTGCCCCATATAGAGTGTGTATGCATGCGTGTCTGTGTGAGTGAGTGTGTGCCCAGCGATGGATTGGCACCCTGTCCTGGGTGTATCTGCCCAGCGCCCAAAACGTTCTCACCGCAACCGCAACCCTAATATAGGATAAAGCGGAAGATAATGAATGAATGAATGAATGAATGTCACATGTAGTAGGTGATTTTTGGACAGAGATTCAGCAAGAAGCCATCCTATTTAGATGTGCAGTTCATGCATGGATAATTATAAACTGCACATGGTAACGGCAGCTTTTGCGAGCTTTCCGCCGATATGTGTGATCATATTCACGCTTTCTCAACGCGGTGCTTATGTAAATAATTCCACCTGGCAGCAGAAGGACTCTGTCAGCAAGCTTTCTTGTTGTAAGTAGTTGCTGAATCATGTTGCTGCTTGTTGCAGTCCAGACACACCACCCTGTCGGTTTGTAAACATGTAGTCAGACACAACATCACTAACAGAGTGCATGTTCTGTGGCCTTGCTTCAATAGGAAAACAGACATAATCACAACCACAAAAAAACAAAAACTACATCTGGCTATTTCTGGTGTCCTCTTGTTTACCCGTGAACCCGTGCCTTGTGCCTCTGCACATGATCTCAGGACTTTATCACGTTTTAAAAACTCCATGTTCTAAAAACAAAAGGAACCATGTGTACAGTCAAAACATATGTTTGAAATATATATTTCTTATTGTTTAGTCCTTAATGACTCCAATGTGGGTCAGCACAGTGGTTAGCATCCCTGATTCACAACAAGCCGGTTCTAGTTTCAACTTCCAAATACCTTTGTGTGTGAATTTTGTATGGTCTCCAAGTTTCCTTCACTTCCCTGATTTCCTCCCATAGTTAAAAACATGATGGTGGGTAAAATGCTGGATTGCGCATTGGTACGATCGTGCTTGTGTGCCTGCCCTGCTTAAGACTGCCAACTTGTCCATGATGTTACCCTGTAGAGGTTGATGTTGTGCAACTGGGGCCTTGTTCTGTGGTGTGCTCCACCATATGGTGGAGGCACCAATTATGGTTCAAATAAGGCCTTCCTGCAAGTATTTAACTAACTTTTACACCATAAAAGCAACTCAAAATGCATGTAAAGCTAAACTTTAATGATTTTTTTTATATGTCAGGTTTTTGCTTTGCGATTAGGACAGGCTGCCGGTCCTTGTCATAAGAAAGCAAAAGTGTTTCCTCAGACCAGCTGAATCACGGCAATTATAAGAGCCAGCTTTAGTTTTTTTTTTTTTCCCCTCAGCTTCACTCTGTGTCATTCACCCTCCCTCCGTTGTCTGGCCAGGCTCCAGCCACAGGCCTGACTCAGCAGAGGGAAAGGGAGGGCGCAAGCAAGAAAGAGAGGCTGGTGTGATGAGACTGCCGAATACAGAGCGGTACAGAGCCGGCCACCGCGATCGCACATGCACAGAACTAGCGGACGGGGTCAAAATATTCGGACAGTCAGCTGAGTGAGCAGGTGTGAGTGTGTGTGTCAGTGTGGGGGTCTGATGTGCTGGAACAAGAAAAGACTTTTAGCGGCAAGAGAATCAACAATACTGTCACATGTGTAACGTGCCAGTGATGCACACAGAGGCTCATGGAAGCCTTGACGGGCAGCGTGGCAGGTCTTTTTTAAATATTTTTAAATGCATTGCTTCTTGTCCGCTTTATTTTCCATGCGAAGTACAACGTGTATGTATATGGCTGTGTCTGATGTGATGGTTGGTTTCCTCAGAAACTCTTTTATACTTCTACAGAACTCCCGAAAGCAGAATGCTCTGCCGTGGCAGACGGGATGCCGATCTGCAGACAGGAAGAGCAGAGCTCCTCGTTTGGCCTGCTAAATGTCACTGAGCTCAGTCTGGGCCTGAAATCACTCAGCATGTTACCCAGCTGGGAGCCACCATGGACATGGACGGACGAGAATGGACCATCGGCACGCCGCTGCTCCCCTGAAAACAGTGAGTGCCAGAGCCCATGTGGGTCGCCTTCCAAATGCTGCATGAGGACGGTTCTGTAATCAGTGTTTCTGTTTCTGTAAGTTTATGTTATCAGCATGAATTAGAAAAAGAAATGTCTTAGTGTGATCACAAGACCAGATTTATATTTAATATATATTTGATTAATTTATTGATTTGTTAAAGTTGGCAGTTTCATTGCATTTGGGATAAGCCACCGTTCATCACCGTTTGTTCTGCCCTCGAAAAATCAAGAGCACCGGCGTTTTCTGGAACCCACATGACTGTGTGTGTGTGTGTGAGAGAGAGAGAGAGAGAGAGAGAGAAAGAGGATGATTAGCTTCAATGGTGATAGATCATTCCAGAAGGTCTGTGATGTGTCTTAATGCTGTCTCATGCCTTTAACTCATGCGTGTCTAATTAACGAAAAAAACCTCAGAACCCTGTGAAGTCCTGTTATCTTTTTTTATTTAATGTAAGGAGGATCTTAAGCAGTCATTTTTAATTAAACTCAGTTTTGTCAGCTGTACAGTACTCAACCCACAGTGGACACGCCATGTCTGTTTACTTACATTTGTAAACTGTCGACTCTCGACGTTCCGACGTCTTTTCTTTTTCATCTTAATCATGGGATTGCACATCATGTTGGACTCGTTTATATTAGAATAGTTTCCAGTGCAGTAGGTCATTTATAGAATTTTTTTATCGACTACTTAATGTTAACTGCATGATTTTAGTTAACTAGCTATTCCTGCCTACTAGGTAAACAGTACACTTGGACGCAATTCCATGTGTGTATAATATTATACTTGTAATGGGTCATATGGTTTGTGTGGAGTTTTCTTCCATCTAAATGTCTTTACATGCTTTTAAATGTGTTTAGTTTACACATCAGTGTAGATGACACACGTTTGATTTGCCCCAATCCCTTTATCTAGAGCAGATGACATAGAATTGAGCAGAGCACCCAATCCAGCTCATTTCTGCTGCCTCATTCAGGGCCGTGTCACCTGACGACGTCTCTCTCTCTTTCCCTCAGAGTATTTACTAAAGAAATTCCTGTCAACAGCCGAATAATCTAATATGATGATGATTTAATTTATGTAAACACTTGCTCTTATGTATTGAAGCCGAAGCTTTTTCATTTGTATGCATTGCAGTGTTGGGGTCGTTGCCTGTACCTCCAGATCGTGCTCTGGAGAGACTGCCAGCTTTTCAGACCCAGGACACTATAGGTGGTGGGGACCTGCTAGATATGTTTCCCAGTCTGACTAATATCAGTCCAGCGATGGAGTCCTTCTCGCTTCTAAACTCGGGTTCCAGCAGTCCAGTCGACTCTGAAGCCAGTGTCAACTCCTCTGGATCGGACCACCAGGTTAGTGGATTTAGATACCGGATTGCACGGTGGAGCAAGATGCTGTAAGCAGAGCCAGTACTTGAATTGTCTAAAATTTCAGTATTACTTTAAATGATGACCGCTTTGCTTTTTTTCAGCTTGGGTCCTTGTTTTTTTTTTTAGATTCACATTTTAATTAGAGATTAAATAATCACAATTGCTTCACTCGTCTCACTGCTTTGATGTGAATCATGCCCTCATTAAAATTAATTGTTTATTTATTTTGCTGCTGGATCGATGTTAATTATTTCTATCAGTAATGAAAATTAAGTCTTAAGTAATGAAAACAGAACTTCCTTCTCTGAGTCTCTTTTCTCTTTTAGATCGGACTGCAGAGTCTGCGCAGCGTTCACAAGAATCCAGTAGAGGCTTGGATACGGCCCAAAGAGGACTTCTCCCCCTCTCTCATCCCCACTTTACCAGCTGTATCCGAAAGCTCACTGGCCAGATACTGGAACAAAACCACCAGTTGGCCCCGGTGTGCCATTCTGGAGTCCCCTGATCACTGCTTCAGTATTGAGAAGAAAGCTCAACAACACAGATATGCTGCAGGTATTCATCTTCAGGTGTTTATTAGGGTTTATCATGTGCTGCTTAATGGATTATGATTTTTAAATCATTTGAAGATGAAGACGATGCTGTACCAAAACAGATTCAGAAAATGCTGTGTTTTTGTGTAGCATTTATTATTAACTAATTGTTTCTCACAGCAAAAAATGAAGCCACTTGCACCTGGGATGGACAACTTCCTCCACGCAAGTACAAAAAACCCATCTACTCCTGTAAAGTGTTTTTAGGAGGTGTGCCATGGGACATTACAGAAGGTAACGTACATCTACAAATTGTGTTTGCATCAAAAATGAATCATTAAATATAAAGGTTTTTACAATTAACTAACATCAGCTACTTAATTTGAAAATTTAATTGAAATAATACTTGGTATATTATCAAGTGTTTAGTAAATCATGCCCCAGAACAGAAGGTGGCAGTAATGGGGAATAAACTGTAAGTGGGTGGTGTTGCCTTACAACAACCCGATTTCCTCCGGGTTCTCTGGTTTCCTCCCACAGTCCACAAACATGGATTCAAGGTGAATTGAATGCTCTAAATTGCTCTATATAGTGTATGTCTGTTATTCTGTCTGTGTGAGTGAGTGAGTGCCCAGCGTTAGATTGGCACTCTGTCCTGTGTGTATCTGCCCAGTGCCCGAAACCTTCTCCCCTGGATGGGCACGGGGAGCATGGGCAGTAGAGGATTAAGTGGAAGATAATGAATGAATGAAGCCATTAATTTATTATCAAAATGCTCCATAATGAGGAATAATTGTTAGAGTTGCTCCATACTCCTGATCATCCTGACATTTGCATCCATATCTGATCTTAATGTAATAAAACATTTAAGGGACCGTATTTTGACATATTATGACAAATAATGAATAATATGTATAAGTTACGCAAGTAGAAAAGCACATGTCTGCCTCTCTGTAGCGATTCTACTGAACACATTCAGCGTCTTTGGATCACTGAAAGTTGAGTGGCCCGGTAAGGATGGCAGACACCATCGATGTCCCCCTCAAGGTAAATAATCTGGTGCACACACATACACTGCTGACCAATCACACTGTATATATTAATTATCTGGGCGTGTTTTTCTATTCAGTTTGTCTATATATTGTAATCTGTAGTCTAGGAGTTTAATTTATTGTTAATAAATGTTATTATTGGATTGGATTAGTCTCTGGAATCTTATCTGCAGGTTACGTCTACCTGGTGTTTGAGGTCGAGACGTCAGTGAAGGCCCTGCTGCAGACCTGCAACCAGCTTTGCCTGCCACCTGGAGATTATGTGGAGTACTTCTATAAGATATCCAGCAAGAGAATACGCTGTAAGAATGTGAGTATTAAAATCCAGGCCAGCTGCCTTGCCCTTGAGTCTTGAAGTGCACTTGACTGAGAAGTGACCCTTCAATGGAACCATGAGGGAATCTAGGAAACATAATACCACTCGTTAGCTCTTTAGTCCATGACTATGGCACATTTATAACATCAACGAAAAGGTTCTCGACATGTTTTTCCAGACAGACATCCCCAGAATATATATAATCAATGCCATATAAACAAAGGTATTCGGACACACCACTAAATCGTTGAATTCAGGTGCTTCATTCAGTCCTATGGTCATAATCAAGCCCCCAGCCAGTCATGCAACCAAATGCCTCCAGGTTTGAAGTCTTATTTCCCACAGACACACTCCAAAATCTTGTAGAACGTCTCTCCAAAAGAGTGGATGCTATTATAGCTTCCTGTGGATGTAATATGGAGACAGGTGTTCCAATATTTTCATCCATATTTGGCTGCTCTTCTCATGTACAGGTGCAGGTGATCCCATGGGTGACCTCCGACAGCAACTTTGTGAACTGCCCCACGCTGCAGCTCTTTCCCAGCAGAACCGTGTTTGTAGGGGCCCTGCATGGCATGTTGAACGCGGAGGCTTTGGCCCACATCATGGGACAGCTGTTTGGAGATGTGGCCTACGCTGGGATCGACACAGACAAGCACAAATATCCAATAGGTCTGTCTCTAAACTCCTGGAGTGCTGCTTTTACATGATCATGCTGGATTACTCTGTGACATTTGGCCTTTGCAGGATCCGGACGTGTGACTTTCAAGAGCCAGCAAAGTTACTTACGGGCGTTGAGTGCAAAATTTGTCGAGATCAAGACCAAGAAATTTAGAAAGAAGGTAAGAGAGGGGCGAAGGGAAGGGGTTTGAATATCTGAATATTATATACAGTATTCATCCTTATTTGGATTCTCCTTTTGACTTTTTGGCACTGTGTCCTAAACGCGGTAGACAAGTGTGTCCAAATATCTAGAAATAACTAATTATGTTATGTTTTATCTGTCAAGGCTCAAATCGATCCATACCTTGAGGACTCCATGTGCCAAATTTGTAATTGTCAGCCGGGTCCTTTCTTCTGCAGAGAACAGGTGAGGACATTCAAAACAAATGAGAGGTCCATATACACTCTATACGTACTTTATTGGAGACATGTCCTTGTTTCTTGATGGCGCTCTACGATTACATTCTGTAGTCCATCTGTTTGTGGTGCTAAGAATCATCCACCACCTGAATTATACCCAAAGTAAAAGACTTCACACAATATCTAAAAACACAAAAGATGATAAATACATTAATTCGTTCATTATCTTCCACTTAATCCTCTACTAGAATCATGGGGGAGTTCCCCATGCCCATTCATTTCGAGCGCTGGGCATATGAACTCAGAACAGGGTGCCAATCCATCGCTGGGCACACACTCACTCACATTCACTTACACACACAAACTTTATGAGGCAATTTAAAGCATTCAGTTTATTTTGAGACGGCACGGTGGCTTAGTGGTTTAGCACGTTCGCCTCTCGGTGCTAGGGATTCCCGGTTCGAATCCCCATCTGGGTGGAGTTTCCATGTTCTCCCCGTGTCCGCGTGGGTTTCCTCCGGGTTCTCCGGTTTCCTCCCACAGTCCAAAAACATGGATCAAGTCAATGGAGTTCTCCAAATTGCCCCATATAGAGTGTGTCTGTGTGAGTGAGTGTGTGCCCAGCGATAGATTGGCGCCCTGTCCTGGGTCTATCTGCCCAGCGCCCGAAATGTTCTTTCCTGGATGGGCATGGGGAACCCCTCCGTGACCCTAATAGAGGATAAAGCGGGAGATAATGAATGAATGAATGAGTTTACTCTGAATCCATGGTTTTGGACTGTGGGAGGAAACTCCACCCAGAACTGCTGAGAGGCGAACATGCTAAACCACTACACCACTGTGCCGCCATTGACAAATACAATAGAAATACATTTTTTTTATTATTATTTTGCACTCGTTCCGTCTGAGACCTCTGTGTGTGGGTCCTTCACAGGCTTGCTTTAAGTACTACTGCCGATCCTGTTGGCACTGGCAGCACTCGATGGACACGCTGACCAGTCACCAGCCGCTTATGCGCAACCGGAGGAGCCTGAATTACACATTCTGATCTTCATCGCACTGCCCCCCCCCCCTCTTTTAGCTGTTTACTTGTTCACTAGGGCACTATGCGCAGGTAAAGGTCAAGTGATGGCAACCAATTTGCACAGTTACCTGGACGACTCCGACGCCCACTCAGGTGGCGATTAGAACAGAAATGCCTTTCCTGATTTTTTAGCTTTATGCGATTTGACGTTCCTTTTTTTTGTTTTGTTTTTTAATATTGTACAGCTGCATTTATCATGCAAGTTACAAAGGCGTTCGAGTTGGCAGTTTTGCCGGAAGGTTGATTAGTATTAACTGGCTAACAGGTGAATTTTATTGGCCCTTATTTGGTCCCATTTGATTTAGCCTTTAAACATTCAAGGTGTTTTTATCGTTTTTAACATTTTACCCGTTTTCTCGATTAAAGATGCGTTTGTGTGTTGGCGTTTGCACCCGGTTTTATCTTATACCACCTGGAGCAGGCATTTTTATTTTTTCGTAAATGATGATGATTGCACGAATTTGCAGTAGCTCTAAACCCAGTTTGATGTGACTGCTGCTTAGCAACTATAAGAAACGCAACATGCAACAGTAACCACATTGACTTTAAAAGACTGTACATAGTTTTTAATCACATTGTTGCATATTTTTAATTCTCACTTTGGGTAACGAGGCCGTACAGTATAAAATATGCTGACACTGCGGTTTTGGTAGACGGAACCGATTAAGCATGACCCTGTACTCCTCTATTACTGTTGCTTTCAGTATTATTGAACACGTGATAAAGTCTGTCTATTGTAACCTTAAGTAGACCAAATATCTTTTTATCCTCATTTTATTTATACCAGAAGCCCACTGTGATGTCTGCATTTTGGTTCTACTGCCCCCCCCCCCCCCGCACTCTTATGAGGTTTGTTGTGCTGAGCTCAGTCTCTGCTGTTTTTAGGGTTTAAGAATTTCTACCTCATAGGTCTGACAGTGTTGCTATGGTTACCTCTGATGAAGGTTGTTCCAGTTGGGCACAATAAAATTGTTAAAGCATTTCCGCGTCTGATGTATTTATGTCTTATAAAAACATAAAACGTTATGACAGGTTTGGTGTTGAGTCGCATTTACAATTAAACTAAGTGCAATATGGACAAAAATCTTTCGAGACAAAATCATTGAATTTTATTTAGACTTTAAATCAAGCACATGAATTTTGGGGGACTGTGTATATTTATCACAATGATAAAAATTTGGGGAAGGCCCTATTGTTGTTTCAGCATGCATGCACCCCAGTTCAGGAATAAATGTCCATGGGTATGGATGGGTAAGTTTGCTGTGGAACAACATTGAGCTTGGACCTCATCCTAATGAAACACTATAGAAATAAATCAGAACCGAGAAGGTAATCATTAAAGCATTGTTTATTTGCAGAGATCTGAATGTGTAGAGACAGGTTATGGCTGCAAGCACCTGGAATAAGGATATAAAGAGGTGGCATCTGTAGCCTAATCCGGCAATGGCTGCAAAGAGCCCAGAGGCACAGACAGGTTAAAGTTGCAGGGCTCTAATGAGAGCCTCACCTGGAGACGAAGGGTTTTGTAGCAGCTGCAACAATCTGAAAAGCGGGGTGTGTTTCACCGCAAAATGCTGGAAGGGGTGTGGTCCGTTAGGATCATTAAACAGCATAAACATAGTGCATACTGCATTCAAATCAAACAGACTGAAAACTTTAAATTTAGCACTTGTTATTTTTGCAGAAGTCGGCTTGTAACTCTTGTTTACCAGGACTTCTGTCTTTTGCCTCACACTGTTTTGGTGTGTGGATATTGTTTTTGCTGTGTGTTTTGCCAATGACAACGACTTGCATAGGGCTTTATATACCAAGTCCAAGTTTTAGATTTATTTATTTTCTGTTAGTAATTCAAGTATAATTGTAGGAAACTATAATTTCACAACTGATTAGGTGACAAGGTGTATAAAACAAGAATTAGCAGCTATTAATTCATGGTACTGTAAACTGTACAGCCTTATGTGTAGTGTAAGTGCAGTCAGTGTCTCCCACACAGGGTCAGTACCCGTGCACATGAGACGACATGCCATTTTATGTTTTAAATTATAGATATCTATGTTTCATATAACCATCACTACCATGGCTTCCTGTTCACTTGCATCTTTACCTTCACTACACCACACAAACAACCTACAAAGTCTATAACACAGGAGTTATAGTTATTTAAGTATATAATAACATGTATATTCCATTCCATCCATCTTCTCCTTTATCCTATATTAAGGTTGCGGAAGGGGGGGGAGGTTCTCCATGCCCATCCAGGGGAGAACGTTTCGGGCACTGGGCAAATACACCCTGGACATGGTGCCAATCTATCGCTGGGCACCTTATGTATATTTTATTTATATTTTTAAAGTATCATTAACTGTATTTGATACTATACATATACTGTACATTGCTTTTATAGTTGCTTATTATCTCTTCTTCGTATTGGATGGCGCAAAACACAAATTTTGTGGGATTAATAAAGTAATCGATCGATTTAACTATCTATCTATCTGTCTGTCTATCTATCTAAGCACTTTAGCACTTACAAGTTGGAACTATACGCTTATCCAAAAATCCATTCCCATGTGCTTGACAGGACTTAACTAAACATTAAAATTCGAGGGGCCGGCACGGTGGCTTAGTGCTTTAGCATGTTCTCCTCTCAGCGCTGGGGATTCCCAGTTCGAATCCCCATCTGGGTGGAGTTTCCATGTTCTCCCCGTGTCCGCGTGGGTTTCCTCCGGGTTCTCCGCTTTCCTCCCACAGTCCAAAAACATGGATCAAGTCAATTGAATTCTCCAAATTGCCCCGTATAGAGTGTGTGTGTGTGAGTGAGTGTGTGCCCAGCGATGGATTGGCGCCCTGTCCTGGGTCTATCTGCCCAGCGCCCGAGACGTTCTCCCCTGGATGGGCATGGGAACCCCCCCGTGACCCTAATAGAGGATAAAGCGGGAGATAATGAATGAATGAATGAATGAATGAATGAATGAAATTCGAGGTTTTAGGGAACGTTTTCTTTTGTTCGTACGATGTAGTCGTGCAGGCGTTCTGCTTTGTGCAGTGCAGCGTCGCCGCCGATAGGCGGTGCTGTTGCGCCGCATACGCTCCCGCTGTCGGTGCGGGCTGAAGTTTGATGCCGCGGCTTCGCAGCTGGTTTCTGTTGGGTCTGTGGCAGTGAAAATGGCGGCTGGTTCGGAGCGCAGTCCGCCTCCTTTCCCCGATTCCGAGGAGCAGGAGCCCGAGCTGGAGGAGGACGAAGACAGCTATGAAGAGGGCGCGGACATTTTCACCGGCTGCGTGAGTTTCCCCGGCGCGGCCGTTCGCCGCCGCTCTGTCCGTCTGTCAGTCTGCGCCAAGTTAGCCGCGAGCGGCTAACGCTAACGCTAACGCGCCGTTCCATAACATTGGCTCCAAACTTTAGGCTCCGGTTCATTTCTCCGTGTTTTTTTCGGGAGTTAAACCGCGTTTCTGGATTCCTGCGGCTCCGGACCCGCCTTTAGACAGACCGGCCGCCTCTGGACCGAACTCCCGAGAGCGCGTTCTACTTTTAAGGCGAACTTTTTAAAACCGTGCTTTTCTGAAATCGCTAGCAAGCGCCACGGGTCCCGTCTCAATATGCAGCCTGCGGTGCTATGTAGTCTGAATCGTGGAAACGGCGCCTTCCCGACTTATCGCTTAGGGCTCGGCTGATTAGGACGCGGTTTGAGACGCAGCCTTCGATCTCGTCGAAACGCTTTTGAGAGACGAGCTCTCCGCGAGGCGCGATCACACGGAAACCCAGAAGTTACGAAAGTTTGTGCAAACGACAAGCCATAGTGAGTCGTTTTTTTGGGGGGGGCTTATAATTTGTATGAAATATAAGCACCAGAATGGCTTAGTGGTTTAGCATGTTCTCCTCTCAGCGCTAGGGATTCCCGGTTCGAATCCCCATCTGGGTGGAGTTTCCATGTCCTCCCCGTGTCCGCGTGGGATTCCAAGTTCATTCATTCATTCATTATCTCCCGCTTTATCCTCTATTAGGGTCGCGGTGGGGTTCCCCATGCCCATCCAGGGGAGAACGTCTCAGGCGCTGGGCAGATAGAACCAGGACAGGGCGCCGATCCATCGCTGGGCACACACTCACTCACACAGACACACTCTATATGGGGCAATTTTGAGAATTCAATTGACTTGATCCATGTTTTTGGACTGTGGGAGGAAAGCGGAGAACCCGGAGGAAACCCACGCAGACACGGGGGAGAACATGGAAACTCCACCCAGATGGGGATTCGAACCGGGAATCCCTAGAGCTGAGAGGAGAACGTGCTAAACCACTAAGCCACCGTGCCGTCGTTTCCAAGTTCAAGTGATTTATTTATGTCGCGCTTTTTACAACAGTACATCGTCACAAAGCAGCTTTACAGAATGAAAAGCATTTAGACCCCCAAAGAGCGAGCCGAGGCGACAGTGGCAAGAAAAAAACTCCCTTTTATGTTGTTATTTAAGGAAGAAACCTTGGGAGGACCGAGACTCAGTGGGGGACTCGTTCTCCTTGAGCGGCCGGGCAGCAACAACAGTGTAGGACAGCTATGTACAGATAAGGATAGGTTTCCTCCGGGTTCTCCGGCTTCCTCCCACAGTCCAAAAACATGGATCAAGTCAATTGAGTTCTCTAAATTGCCCATATAGAGTGTGTGAGTGTGTCGATGGATTGGCGCCCTGTCCTGGGTCTATCTGCCCAGCGCCTGAGACGTTCTCCCCTGGATGGGCATGGGGAACCCCACCGCGACCCTAATAGAGGATAAAGCGGGAGATAATGAATGAATAAGCGCCAGAAATGGTATCGACGATAAATACACATGCATCTTCCTATTTAAAAAAAAATAATGTGCTGACGTCGCCCACCCCGTGTTTCCCCTGAATACGGTGCAAATTCGAGCGGATCGGGGGTTGGAAGCGGGGCTGTGCTGAGGTGGTGCCAGCTTTCAGCCTCTGCTCATGTGAGTGTAATGTTTTCCATCCAGGAAGGCGGTAGGACCTCAGTATCATGTGCTGCTCATTACAAATCGGTCAGTTATTGGGTTATGTCTCATTTCGGAGATTTTTTTTTTCCTCTTAAGGCCGAATAAACAAAGGCCTGTTCAAAATGACCTTCTAATGCCATCTTCTGCATCATGCAGTTCCATTGTTGGTAATATGTATATATATATATTCATTCATATATATATATAGCGGGGGGGGGGGGGGTATATATATATATATAACATATATATATATATATATATCGCTGGGCATTCATTCATTCATTCATGGGGGAATTATCTCCCGCTTTATCCTCTATTAGGGTCGCGCGGTGGGGGATTCCCTGGAATGCCCATCCAGGGAGAACATGCTAAACGTCTCGGGCGCTGGGCAGATTTATTATCTTCCGCACACCCAGGACAGGGCGCGGTGGGGTTCCCCAATCCATCGCTGGGCACACACACTCACTCACACAGACACACTCTACATGGGGCAATTTGGAGAACTCAATTGAATTGATCCATGTTTTTGGACTGTGGGAGGAAACCGGAGAACCCGGAGGAAAGCCACATGCGGACACGGGGAGAACATGGAAACTCCACCCAGATGGGGATTCGAACCGGGAATCCCTAGCACTGAGAGGAGAACGTGCTAAACACTAAGCCGCCGTGCAGCGGTAATATATATATTATTATGATATATGTTTTGCATGTCTTTCCGCAGTCTCTATCTGATGACACGATCGATCCATCTCCTGCAAGCACTGAGCACCCTAAACATGTTTTAAGCGAACCCCCCGATGATCCACTTCGTGAGGTGAACCTTGCGTCAGAAAAAGTGTCGAGTGGAGCGTCGACTGACCACAAAGGTACCACGCATGAGAAAAAGATGGTCGATCAGAAGCCGGAGGATCTGTTCAGTGACCCTTTGGGTGAATCGGTGAGCGGAACCAACAGTGCTCCTTTACTGGAGCCCAAGAGTGACGTCACCAAGAAGGCAGCCGCTGATACTGAGACCTCGGGCCCTTTTCAGAACGACATCAAAAAGTCTCAGGACATTTTTGAGGAACCTCCTAAAGCTGCTACTAAAGAGCCAGCCGTGGGGACAGCAGGTCGCTCGGCAGACAGTAAGAAAGCCGCCGGTGCTGATCTGTTCGGTGACGAGGACGACGGTGACCTGTTTGAAGAGCCTTTGTTAGTTTCGACAAAGAAACCTCAGCCCTCGCTCTTTCATGAGGGGAGTGGTGACCTGTTTACAGAGGTGAAACCTGGAGCTAAAACCGCCAGTAAAGCTCATGCAGAGCAGAAGAAAAAGACTTCAGCTGGCGTATTAAACGAGACTTTCAACTCGCCTGCTGCTCACACTGGTTCCAAAACCAACGGCCTGCCTGCCGAGGAGGACGACCTGTTTGCGGGTACGCTGACTAGACATAGTGTTTTTTAATGATGCCATTAACTTTATCAAAAGGCTTTGTTTAATACTCAATTAGTCAGCTTTGCAGCAGTGGTGATTAATTAATTATTTTGACCAGGTTTGTTTTGTGCAGGTTTGTATGTTCTTGTCGTGTCCACGACCCAAAAAGCTTACAGCCATACTGGGTAAAACACCCCTAATGAACAAATGTACAGTCCCTGTGTGTCTGCCCTGCGATGGGCTGGTGATCTGTCCAGGGTCGTGAGGCGACTTTTGAAATGAAGCGATGAGATGGGATGTCATGCGGCTATTTGCATAGAGGGCATGCGCCTTAACATTGCGACGTAAAGACTCATGTACTCCTTAGCGAAATCGCCAGCAGCAAAGCCGCCTGCCGAACAAGAGCTCAAACCCCCAAAACCTGCTTTACTCTCAATTTTTCATCAGACCATTGGGCTTTTCCATGCAGTAGTGAGCAGATCCATGATCCCCGTCCCTCACAGACTCCGATTCGGAGTTATTCAGGTCTGTGAATGACGATACAGAAGTGCAGCTTCAGCAGGATGCCCTTGTGAACAGGACGTGCCGGGAAATATGCATTGACCTGACCTATTCTGTGCTGACCAGGCATTTCTTAAGTGCTAACCTTTGGGTTCCACAGAGCTTACGAATGATGCAACCCTTAGTGGAAATGTCCTGTTTGCTTTTTTTCCTTTAAATTTCATTGTAATTGCTAAATCAATCTTTTTTTTTTGACTTCTTCCAGAGGCAACAGTCGAGCTGTCTCTGGACAGTCCTCGTAATGACCATAGGAAGAGAGACACGGTGAAGCCATCAGCACCCGTTTCCTCTCTCGCAGCTTCAGCCAGCACTTCTAGACCTCAACCTAAGGCCCTGGAGGAGGTAATATCAGTCATTAATAGTAAAAATAATAATATATAAGCTGCCTTAAGATCTCCCCTGCACAACAAAAATACACAACAAAAATACAGGAAAAAATGAGTAATTAATAGTCTTTTTTTTAAATCTTGATTTTTATTTTTTCATACTATGTGTAGCTTTTCGTCTCAATCTTTATAATAATTAATTATTTTTAATTAGTAAAATTATTAATATTTTGGCACTGGCATTTCTTAATGTGTAGCGTGTTTAAATTCAAAGCCACTGCTCCCATGATTGGTGATTGACCCCTCCGTTTTTAAGAAGCACAGTCTTATTGCAGTTCCAGCTCAAATAGCAGTGACATTAGGATGCAAGCAGTAACCCCTAGACAAGTCTATCATTTATTTATTCATTTTTAATTTTCTCTTTCTATAGTCACTTGATCCGATTTAATAATAATGTATATCTTCGTCAAGTACGTCTATTTAATCATGTGATTTTCTCCATGACCTTATTAAAGGCTTAAATATCGACCAGGATGCCCATTGTTTCATATTTCTCCCAAATCTGTGTTTATTGTATACCAAACCCTGTCTGTCTCTTGCTTTCTCACTATATATAGATGGAAGAGGAGGATGAGAAAGAGGACAAGTTCGATTTAAATGTTTCCGTGACGAACCCAGAGAAAGTTGGTAAGTCCATCAGTCACAGTTGGGAAGTAGATGAACTTTGTTTATAGAAGTCTATAATGTCATTCTGCACGTAATCGTAACAATGGTTCATCAAAACAATAAGATTTAAATTCCCCTTTACATCTTACACCCGGTGGTTCATAGTTTGCCTGTGTATTTAAAATGCTGAGTTGTTAATGTCTGTTCTGTGCTTCTTGCAGGAGATGGTATGAATGCTTACATGGCCTACAGGGTTTCCACACAGGTGTGTGTGCTTTCTGTGCCAAGTACAGGTGTCAGCCAATATGTATTCATGGGTTTTACAAATGATGGTGTATGTCTAACATTTAGCTGGCATGCAGCAGTATTCGTTTAATGAGTCATAAATGGCCTTGTAATTAAGATTCCAACAATGTTCAGGAGAAAAATGTACACGCTTCATTTTTTTTGCCGTTGAAAATGACCTCACAAAATTCCGTAATCACTCCAAAGACGTGACGACTCTGTAATAAAGCCTGTACATTTAGAATGTAATGTCATGAAAGCTCCACAAAAAAATGGTCATGAAAGTTGTGGGTGTCCCAACTTTAAAATATACATAGGGAGTTTTTATTATTTTTATTATTATTAGGTTTAATTGAACAGTAGGTGCTTGTTTTTTTTTTTTCAGGTGGGTTATGATGCTGTTGGTAGGTGGTTGCTATGGTGACACCTAACTCCCCTTTATATTCATATAAGTGACTGTTGCTCTCTCACGCAGACCACACTGCCCATGTTCCGCAGTAAACAGTTCACAGTGCGCAGGCGCTTCAGTGATTTTCTCGGTCTGTATGAGAAACTCTCGGAGAAACATTCACAGAACGGTTGCATTGTGCCTCCGCCGCCGGAGAAAAGCATTCTGGGTAAGGATAATGGGCTTGTGATGATCTGTTGTGGGTTGGGATTCTTGTTGTAACCCGTTTTGGTTTCTAATCGTCACATTTACCTTGCTTTTCAAATAGGAATGACTAAAGTGAAGGTGGGGAAGGAGGACCCTTCCTCAGCGGAGTTCGTCGAGAGGAGGCGAGCTGCCCTTGAAAGGTTCTTATTTTTAAACTAATTTTGAAAATTGCAGCATGGAGATGTGAGATACCATATGCAAATCCGCACCGATTCATTGATCATATTGATGAGTCACTTTCAATGCTGATTGACATGACTATCCGCAGGTACCTTCAGCGACTGGTCATCCATCCATCACTGCTACAGGACCCAGATGTGAGGGAGTTTTTAGAGAAAGACGAGGTAGATCATGTTCACATCTTCATACAACTAAAAAAAAAACCACAAAAAAACCAACAACCCTGGTTTAACTTTATAAATCTGTTCGTGGGTGCTGTTAGTTACCCCGGGCAGTGAGTACTCAAGCACTCAGTGGAGCTGGATTCCTCAAGATGATCAACAAGGCTACAGATGCCGTCAGCAAGATGACCATCAAAATGAACGAGTCGGACATCGTGAGTCATCGTAATGCATTTCATTGTGTTCTATTATTTCTCCGAGCATTGTCTTCATACAGTCCTGTGTTTAGTGGTTTGAGGAGAAGCTGCAGGAGGTGGAGAGCGAGGACCAACAACTCAGAAAGCTGCATGTCTTGGTGGACTCTCTTGTTAACCACAGAAAAGGTATCTTTGAGCTTGGTTTAAAGTTCACGGAGTCAGCGATAATGTAGCGCAGTGTGAAAATTAGGACTCATTGGGTCGATATTTTAAATATCAGTCATGTCTACAAACGGTCAGCTGGGTAGCAGTGTAATAAAAGTGAGACGTCTGACCGGTGGAGGCTATAACTAATTGGGCGGGACTAATTGAGCATGGTTGTGTTTATTCAGAAAATTATTTCTGAGTGCTTAGTTCTTCAAATAAAAATAATTAGTTCCTTTTTTTTATTTTTTTTTTTATTTAAAGCATTCTGAAGTATGTTCATGGAGCATATAATAAATTATGTATGCACTACTTATGTAACATAATTTAATAATGTAATATTATTGTTAGTGTAATTATTTTTGTACTATGTACTTTTAAAGATTATCAATCAAAAGGTAATTCTCTTACTTCTCTTCTGCGAACACCTTTTCAGTCCACTAGGGGGAGCTACAAATCCTTTTCAGCAGTTTCATTACGTGTCATTTGCGGATTATTAGTTACTTAAAGCTCATTAGGTGGCTTTACATCGAAACTTATTTTGGATGGCTGAAGATGTTGAGGCCTATCCCAGAGTTCACAGTTTGTTTTTTTTTAAATTTAGGATTAATGTGAGAAATAAACCTCTTTGTACTCACGTTTCAGAGTTATCTATGAACACGGCGGTGTTTGCCAAAAGTGTGGCGATGTTGGGTAGTTCAGAGGACAACACTGCGCTCTCCCGCGCGCTCTCACAGCTGGCGGAAGTGGAGGATCGAATCGAGCAGCTTCATCAGGACCAGGCTGCAAACGACTTCTTCATCTTTGCCGAGCTGCTTGCAGACTACATCCGTCTGTTGGGGGCAGTCAGGGTATGGTGACTGTGTATTTTTAATATTGAATGTATTGGTTAATGTTCAGATCCATTAAAAAAATTCTTCATTCTTTCTCATTCTTCACTTTCATATTTACTTCCTCAGATGGTTTCGAATAACGGACCTACTTCTACTTTCCTTTATTTCCTTCTGATTCCGAGCCCCGCTAAAAGGGAAATAGTTCAATTTTCTAAGTTTTTGTTCCTCTTAGGGTTCCTTCCTAACGTTGCTTTTGGCTTTTTACCTGCCTCGTTTCGTTGCAGTAACTAAAAATACTCTGTAAAATGCGCGGCAGCTGATTTAATGCAGTGGGTTGATTTGTACTTAAGTTAATTGCCATATCTCGAGTGTTGGAATGAATCATGCCAGATACTTAAACAAGTGTTGCACTTGTGTTTGCGCTCAGGCTTGTTTCGACCAGCGGATGAAGGCGTGGCAGCGCTGGCAGGACGCTCAGAACATGCTTCAGAAGAAGCGAGAGACTGAGGCCAAGCTGCTGTGGGCGAACAAGCCCGACAAACTTCAGCAAGCGAAGGATGAGATCACCGAGGTAACCAGGGCACTAAATAAACTGAGGATTGGATGACATGGCCGTCCACATCCTGTGCTTTTCACATCCTGTCTAACTAATATAGAATACATAGAGATTTTAACAACATGCTCTTAATGCCAATATCCAACCTCATCCAATAAGCATCGTTCTGCTCAGCAACATAAAGCTCAACCACTGCACCACATATCATATTTTGAGGGAAATTGCACTTCCAGCACCTGTAACAATGACGGCAACTATTAAGTTCAGTGATGAAGACACGCATCACAATACTTTGTCTATGTAGTGTAGCTATATAAAATAATATGCTTTACTACTTCTGCTTTGGACGTGATTTCCTGGATGTTCAGTCTCTTTACTCTTTGGTTAATTCGTAACTGTTTTATCTTTTATTACCTTATTTTGAATCACCCACCACCATCCTGGTTAATAAACAGCCCCAGGGCATCAGAATCACTCTGTATGCTGTTTGTCTGCATTTACATTTAACATAAACCCCCTGTACTCTATTGCATTTAGCTTGAGAGCAGCAGCAGCCATTGTTTGTGGATGTTATTAAAGCCGCTGCACTCTGGGTTCTGACCCCGTTTAACCCGCAGGCCTCTGTCTGAAGGGTAATTGCTGTTTTTTGCGTTGCAGTGGGAGGCGAAGGTCAGTCAGTACGAGCGAGACTTTGAGAGGGTCTCTGCCACCGTGCGCAAGGAGGTCATCCGCTTTGAGGTAATCCCGCTGGGGTGTTAGTGGTGGAGGTCAAGGGGGTTAAACACGCCTTTTTAAAGGGCTTGTCAGTCAATTTAAAGAAGGGGTGATGGGGAAAAAATGTTTTTTCTGTAACAGAAACAGAAGACTCGGGATTTTAAGACCCAAATCGTTCGATATCTAGAGTCTCTGCTTCAGTCACAGCAGCAGGTAAACATTTTTTATTATTATTTTGGGCTTTTGCTGGTGGTGATCTCATGAGAACGGGAGTCGTGTGTTTTTAATTGTGTTCAAAGCATTCACTCACTAATTTACCCATCATTACTATACAAAAGCCCCTCGCTGTGGGTATTAGACACAAACACACACACCTTTCTGTGTGTGTTTATATTAAGTAGTTACATACTTCCTGTTGTGCTGCAGGTTCACAGTTTTTTTTTTATTTTAATTTTTTTTATAGAAGCACTGGATCTTTAACTCAAACATTTTCTTTCTAATAAGGTAAATTAGTTAAATAAGCAAACTGGGTTTATTATACAAAAATAAAACAACAATTATTTAAATTAGATTTCCGGTTGAGTGTTGTGTTATGTACTAATGTTAAGGCAGACGTTTGTGTCACATGGTAACAGTATGATTTGATCATTAAGTATTGTGTTTTGTTTTTCTTTCCTTTAGCTGATAAAATACTGGGAGGCATTTTTACCAGAGGCAAAGGCAATTGCGTGATGGAACACACACACAATACCAACACCACACACAGGGCCTGTTAAAATGTCTGCCTTTCCAATTTACACTTTACCTCTTGCCTATAAACCAAGAGAAGTACAGCGAAGTGAACGAGAGAAACAATCTGTTTCTTTTTTTCTTTCTTTTTTTTTTTTTTTTTTTCTTAATCACCATAAACCTATAGCTTTCAGTTAAACTCTTGTATCAAATGTATATTTTTTTTTTCCCATTTAACCTTCACCTGTATTTTCGTATCGCCGTGCGCTGTGATGCCACAGACTTTTTTTTTTTGTTTTTTTTTTTTTTTTTTTTTTTTTTTTTTTTGCTGTGCTTTGTAACTGTCCCGAACATGGCTGTCTGTGATTAACACAAGCCTGCACACCGAGATCCGCAGTGCCGACTGTTTACAGCACGGGAGGGGGCAGGGCTTCCCTATTACACCATTTATACTTAGACGCATTATAATGCGTCCAAGTATAAATGGTGTAATAGGGAAGCCGGAAATAATTATTTTCCGTCTTCCCATAAATCCAGAACTGAAACGATTATCTTCACTATCTCTTCCAATCTGTAAGCCCTCACTTGTCTTTTGTGGTTCTGTGTGTGTGTGTGTGTGTGTGTGTGTGTGTGTGTGTGTGTGTGTGTGTGTGTGTGTGTGTGTGTGTGTGTGTGTGTGTGTGTGTGTGTGTTACTGGTAGGTACTGTCAGGATTAACAGTCCGCTGAAGTTGTGTGTCGTTCTTTAGTCCTTGTGATGCCCCTCTTTGGCACTGAGGGTCTGAGTGTGATTTGTAATGGCATAAATCAATGGGGTTTTCTAAAAGTCTCCGTCTTGTTCTGTGCTCAATACAGAAGTTTGGAACCTGAAACAATTCCATTGTGTACATTCATTAAATGTGTTGAATTATAGGGTTCTTGAGAAGTCACATATGGGATGATCTTGAGGCTGTGAACTCGACTACCACACTGCCAAACCATGCTGATTTGACAAGTTGCCAGTCAAATGTGTAGCTCTGTAATCATCACGACTCGTAATGCAGTGCAGCCAATAGAAACGTACACATCAGAAAATGTTTCCCGTTCTGCACCTATGTGTTTTCCACAAAACCTGGTGATAATTTGTTTTTGTTTTTTTGAACAACCCCATTAATTTGTGTGATTACAAATCCTGCTCCGAACCAGTTAGTCCTAACGTGCAGTAAGGACAATGCGACTTTGTCAGTCTTCTCATTTAAAGTGAGACGACTCTGATCGTTCGAGTTACAAAATTTACGAGGAATGAAATGACTTTGGAGTTAACGTTGTTACCGTAATGGTTCCTGTTGCTGAAAACTTCTTTTTTTTATGTCCTTAAAACAATATTCGGTCGATTTGCCCCAGTTGTTTTGGGTGATTAATTCTTCGCTTGGTTTGCGTTTAGTCCGAGTCTCGATTGGTAAATAATCCAGCTCTGCGGTTTGAACATCGTCAAAGACAAAGTGGAACAATTCAGATATGGAAATCTAATGCAGTAGTGTGTTTTTAGAAGACCAGAGTGGCCTCTCGTTCAGTTATTCACTTTATCTTTGCTTAAAAGAAACAAATTTGTAATTAATACCATCCCGTGTGTACATTTGCATTCTGCACTTTTGATAATCAACGTCATCGCAAACGAGCCTCGGTTAAGGTTCCGTGCATTCGTTCTTATGCACTTAGTATATCCTGAATCTGATCTGAATCCGAATCCGATTGCTTTTTCCCCAGCACTTGTGGTACTCATGTGACGTGTAAGTGTTTGTACCATAAATACTGTCTCTCTTGTGATGCTTCTTCACACTAAGAATTACAAAAAACTTTGCGACTTAAATTTATGTTTAGGCAAAAATACCCATTTGTAGTCTCTATTTTTCCTCTTTTTTTTTAAGGTGTAATTTGTGTATTTGCCAATAATTATTAGCTTTAGTTTGGAGGACAGTGTCTTTTTTACTTCACTGTGCTGCTAACAGCTCATGTTGTACAGATGAGAATCATCTGACTATCATTCCAATCGCTTAAAGGTTCAGAATTGGAGTTGTTTTCTGTTTTCTGCTGGCTTACAGTACTGGACGTGCGGAGTGTTGCAGGTCCTGCCTGTAAACCCGAGTTGAAAGTCCCTTTAACTGCCATTAATTTTTTGGGAAAGTGTTTTTGTTGGTCTGTATTTTTTCAATTATCTTCCACTTAAGCCAGTAGATTTTGCTTAAACACTTACTCTGTTGGGAAACAATAAAGATAGTTTTAAAGAATAGAGCTTGTATTTTGTGTGATTAATGGGCTCTGGGAGCGGCACGGTGGCTTA
This sequence comes from Corydoras sp. C115, assembly GCA_019802505.1. Classification (NCBI taxonomy): domain Eukaryota; kingdom Metazoa; phylum Chordata; class Actinopteri; order Siluriformes; family Callichthyidae; genus Corydoras; species Corydoras sp. C115. The sequence goes on along the minus strand of JAFMOC010000195.1, from coordinate 118,128 downwards.
GTGGTTTAGCACGTTCTTCCTCTCAGCACTGGGGATTCCCGGTTCGAATCCCCATCTGGGTGGAGTTTCCATGTTCTCCCCCGTGTCTCCGTGGGTTTCCTCCGGGCTCTCCGGTTTCCTCCCACAGTCCAAAAACATGGATCAAGTCAATTGAATTCTCAAAATTGCCCCATATAAGAGTGTGTCTGTGTGAGTGAGTGTGTCCCCAGCGATGGATTGGCGCCCTGTCCTGGGTCTATCTGCCCAGCGCCCGAGATGTTCTCCCCTGGATGGGCATGGGGAACCCCACCGCAACCCTAATAGAGGATAAAGCAGAAGATAATGAATGAATAATGGGCTCTGGGTCAATCAGGGTGGAGTTATGATATTTAGTACTTTAACAATGACACATTCTGACAGTAAGGCAGAAAAAGAAATTACTGTAGAAGTACCGAAGACGAAGATACCGCGGTTCTCATTGAGAGAGTTGAGGCAGGACAAGACTGGGAATGAGTTTATAGGTAGGACATTTGAGAGGTGAGATTGAGGTGGTTTGGACATGTCCAAAAGAGTGATGCTGAGGATGGAGCTACCAAGTAAGAGGAAGAGAGGAATGCGAAGAGGATGTGGAGGCTGAAGACATGCTGGTGAGGTGAGATAACGATCCAGTGTGACGCTGATGGTAAAGGCCAATGGAAGAGAACACATTACACTTCAACAAATACACTGCTGGTAAGTAAAATGGTGAGATAAGAGTCGATACTCTGAATTGTTTGGAAAACTTAGAGATTATAACTGAAACTCAATTCATTTATTTATTTCAGTTCGGTTTTGTTCCTCTTTTAGACAATAAATGTTATTTACGTAGCACAGAGATGTGGGAACTGAGGATGCATCCAGTTTTGGGTTTCTTTTTTTTTTTGTAATGCTTTGTTTCGAAGGCCACAGATTGTGTTTTTATGACGTGCATTCAAATCGATCTCTGAGATGTACAAACGGCCAGCTCTCAGCTATCTGCTCATGTAGAAACATTCCTGCTCTTCAGTGATGCTTTGCAGATGAGTCGCCTCGGGTTCTGCTGAAGGGCTTCGTCTGTGCAGGAGGGTTTACCTACACTTTCGAAGTGCGTGAATCCGGCGTTTCTGCAAATAACTCACTGTCCCACGTGAAAAAGGAAAGGACTTCTGATTACTGCAGGATTCCTTCGTGTTCGGTAGCTTCCCCCTTTCAGCACATGGTCAGGTTCTAATCTGGCTGCTGCAAAGTGTCGCTCGTTCTCCTATTAAGCAACGTGTTCTAATTTTGGGCTCAGCTGACACATGTCTGTTTTCTGCATTCTTACAGTGAGAAATGTGATTCCTTTCGCTGCTCTGGCTTGTTTTTAATGAATGTCACAGGGAGGATTGTCAAGCGGAATATTTGCCTTTATATGCTGACGAGCTGCTGAGGTCAGCAGTGTGGTGACCGTTACAGCGCATCATGTGCCGTAGCTGATGTGTTTAATATGTATTGACGTTGATGTCATTAACAGCAGTTTTATTTTAGTGGTTAGTGGTAGAGGAAGCAGGCAACAGACTGCAGAGGATCTGATAAATGGTGCCAAACCACAAAGTGACCGAGCGTTGCACGTTAATATAAACTTAGCTCAGTCCTTAATGAACCACATGTGATGTTATAGGTCACGATGTGCTTTTCTGCTTAATCAAAACAAATATGAGAAACGTTCTGATATATGCAATTCGTTTAATTACATCACCGAGTGTCTAGATCTTTCAAATTTAATCAGCACAGAGAAGGTCTCATGGCTCCCTCACAATTCGATCTTCTGCAGACACACGGGCCTTTTGTTTTGGCTCAGGTCACAAATAAATGGTTTTAGATAACAAACAGATTGTCCGGCGTTATCTGGGTGGGCATGACCGATAAGCACAACTGATTTGCCCTGCTGTTCCTGTTTAGTACTGAAACAAATACACAGTCTGAATGGTAACCTTTTATGGACAGGCAGCTGATGCGCCAGGGACAGTTTATTTCTATTTGGAAGTAAATGGTACACTCCATGTTTTAATGTGTTAGGAAAGGTTTGTTCGTCTTTCTGTTGGTAGTAAGAGGATGAGCGGTTGTGCATTGCCACCTGGGAGCTTTGAATACTCTCCTATACCCAATCCAGAATTCACCCAGAAGGGCACTTGTGAGGTCAGACACTGACGTTGGACCAGAAGGACTGCTTTAGTGATGTTTAAATCAGGCCTCTCCAAATCGTTCAATCTGGAACGTAAGCCAACATTTGGCTTTCCCAAACTGTTGCCACTATAATTATCTTAGTATTTATGTTCAGATAGTGTATGTCATTAAGTAAAAGATCTAAATTATATTATTCTGCACTGTGGCATCCCATTACAGTGAATTATTATTCTCCACCCCATCCACCTGAATGGCCTCTAAGACATCCATACACCCTCCTGATCCAGTGTTTGTCAGAACTGAATATGTACAAGGCGGCACGGTGGCTTAGTGGTCAGCACGTTCGCTTCTCAGCGCTAGGGATTCCCGGTTCGAATCCCCATCTGGGTGGAGTTTCCATGTTCTCCCAGTGTCTGCGTGTGTTTCCTCCGGGTTCTCCGGTTTCCTCCCACAGTTTCCTCCCACAGTCCTCCTCCGGGTTCTCCGGTTTCCTCCCACAGTCCAAAAACATGGATCAAGTCAATTGAATTCTCAAAATTGCCCCATATAGAGTGTGTCTGTGTGAGTGATTGTGTGCCCAGCGATGGATTGGCGTCCTGTCCTGGGTGTATCTGCCCAGCGCCCGAGACGTTCTCCCCTGGATGGGCATGGGGAACGTCCCTGCGACCCTAATAGAGGATAAAGCAGGAGATAATGAATGAATGAATGAATACGTACAGGACATAAATAAAATGTCACAGTAATAAAATTGTGTTTCCTCAGAGCCAAGTTGAGGAGGTAGACATTACAGTTACACATAAGTTCTGAGGTATTATAATTTAAATCCCAGAGTTAAAATTCATTCATTCATCATCTTCCACTTTATCCTCTATTAGGGTTGCGGGGGGGTTCCCCCCATGCCCATCCAGGGGAGAACGTCTCGGGCGCTGGGCAGATACACCCAGAACAGGGCGCCAATCTATCGCTGGGCACACACTCACTCACACAGACACACGCACTATATGGGGCAATTTGGAGAACTCAATTGACTTGAACCATGTCTTTGGACTGTGGGAGGAACCCGGAGGAAAAACACGCGGACACGGGGAGAACATGGAAACTCACTCACACACACACACACTATATGGGGCAATTTTGAGATTTCAATTGACTTGATCCATGTTTTTGGACACGGGGAGAACATGGAAACTCCACCCAGATGGGGATTCGAACCGGGAATCCCTAGCGCTGAGAGGCGGCAGAGTTAAAATGTAAAGGTATAATGTTTTTTTTATTATTAGTGGATTTCTGTAGTAAACGACACAGAGTTATAAATCGAAATGAAGGCGTCTGCTTGTTAGTGGGCGTGGCGTGTGCGGCTGGACCAATGAGCGTGGCTGTGTTTGTTTGTGGGCGGGGTTTAATGAACGCTCCCGTGGCTGACTGTAAACGACGGCAGCGTTGAGCCGCGCGCGCGTCGCGATTGTTGCGGTTTAACGCTTTAAAAAAGATTAAAAAACTCACTTTAGTTTGTAGAAAAACTCTTTTTGACTCAACACAGAGACGGAGGACACCTGTTTGTGTGTGTGAGAGAGAGAGAGAGAGAGCGGTTGTTCTGGTCAGAAGTTGCCGGTTGAACGCGGTCGGTCGGTCGGTCGGTCGGTCGGTCGGTGATGCTACGAGCATCGCGATGATCGAAGTATCGATACCTTCAGTGGAGAGAACAGAGGAGCAGTCCGGAAAAACCCGCAAAGTGAGTGACAATCCTTTATTTTATTCATTCATTCATCATCTCCCGCTTTATCCTCTATTAGTGTCGCGGTGGGGTTCCACATGCCCATCCAGGGGAGAACATCTCAGGCGCTGGGCAGATAGACCCAGGACAGGGCGCCAATCCATCGCTGGGCACACACTCACACACACACACGCACACCCTATGGGGCAATTTTGAGAATTCAATTGACTTGATCCATGTTTTTGGACTGTGGGAGGAAACCGGAGAACCCGGAGGAAACCCACGCGGACACGGAGAGAACATGGAAACTCCACCCAGATGGGGATTCGAACCGGGAATCCCTAGCGCTGAGAGGCGAACGTGCTGACCACTAAGCCAGCCTCCTTTATTTTATTATATTTCCACAAAAAAAAAAAAAATTAGGTTAATGTTTAAAAATTGAATGTTTACATTTTGGTCATTTATTGGACGCTTTTATCCAAAGCGACTTACAAAGTGAGCACAGGGTTCATCACAACATCCCTGCAGCATGAGGGTTAAGGGTCTCGCTCAAGGACCCACACTGGTAACTTCAGTGGACCTGGGATTTGAACCCACAACCTTCAGATTGATAACCCAACACCCGAACCACTGAGCTACCACACCCTCAACATCAACTTCGCTGCAGAATACGGTTTCCTACCGACTCAGTGATTCATTTCAGGCACCGTGTAAACACGCACTGTACGGTGGGTTTCACCTTTAATACAAAGACATTAAAAACGTTTCTGCTTCCAACGTGAATTTACGAACACTATATGAAGAAAGGTGTTGGGGACACGTTGCATGTTTTCAAGTTCGGTTTAGTCCTCTGGCATTATTAAAAAAAAAAGACCACTGTGTGCGTAAAGTTCTGTAAAAACAGTTTGAGGAGGGACCGAAGCTTTTCAGTCTACAAAATAAACCTAAAGAGAGACACAGCAGCAGGTGGCCTGTCCAAAATCAGTGTCTGATCTCATACATGCTTGTCTTCATTCAATTCCCACAGACAAATTCCCCATTGTGGGACAAATAAAGGTTTATCTTATCCTATCTTAAATTCATAAAGTTTTTTTTATATAAGATTCGGATTTTGCTCAGCAGTCATTTGTGGACAATCCACCTCCAGCTCCTCTCATCGATTTTTTTTTTTTTTTATTTTTTTAAACATTTTTTTATTGAATTTTCTGATTAATTTCCCACAATATGAACAATGATAATGATACTGTAATCCAGAGAGAACAGAACAAATAAACAAACAAGTAAGCAAAAAAAAATAATAATAAAAATACATACATACAGTACATACATTATCTCCCACTTTATCCTCTATTAGGGTCGCGGTGGGGTTCCCCATGCCCATCCAGGGGAGAACGTCTCGGGCGCTGGGCAGATACACCCAGGACAGGACGCCAATCCATTGCTGGGCACACACTCACTCACACAGACACACTCTACATGGGGCAATTTGGAGAACTCAATTGACTTGATCCATGTTTTTGGACTGTGGGAGGAAACCGGAGAACCCGGAGGAAACCCACGCAGACACGGGGAGACCATGGAAACTCCACCCAGATGGGGATTCGAACCGGGAATCCCTAGAGCTGAGAGGAGAACGTGCAAAACCACTAAGCCACCGTGCCACCCATAATAAAAATAAATTTAACAAATTAAAAAAGAATTCCATAATCTAAACATGGCATTAGAGGGCACAATACGGAAAATTCACATACAACAGCAGCACAGCAGGGTAGTGAAAAAATATTAATAATTTAGTGATCATGAATATTGTCTAGATATTCCAAAAAGGGGTTCCATATTTAATATTTTATATAAAAATTTTCTCCTCCTCTCATCGATTAATTACACACTCAGCACATCCAGAGTCATTAATATGTTACGTATGAGGTGACCGATGAACTGAAGGCTCGCTGTAAATCCTCTGAATGTGATCTGACCTACAGGATGTTGTTTGCGAACTGATCTAAATAAAATCTGCTCGTCGTGGCTATTCTAGTCCCCACCCTGCCCATTTTGGTCACCACAGCTGTCTGGGTTTCTGGCTTCCCTCTGTGACAAATGGCTCAGAATTGACACATGCTGAATAGAATAGTGTGCCATTTGTCAGTCGTGGCTGTTTACTTGTGAGGCCCGGCTGGTATTTAATGGCCGTGCGCTTTTACTGCAGAGCTGGACATGTTAAAGGCGCGTGGTGAATCTGTGACCCTCCACCTCGACACTTTAGTCTAATTGAATTGAGCACATTGGGCTTGTGTGCATGAGGGCCCTGCGTCAGAACTTCATCCTGTTGGAAGCACGCAACCGTGCCCCCGGCCACAAAGAAGGCTCTGTGTTTGAGGGTGCTGTGTGTCCGGCGGTGTCGGAGGGAGGAGACGACACAGCGGCAAATAGACGGTCTTTACAGACAGACCGTCTGAATAACACACACAGTGGATTCCTCCCGAGTCTGTATGTAATGCGCAGCATGAATCAGTCCTGCACTCGGCAGCATGAGGCGTCCTGTAATTAAAGTACAGTCTATTTGGAGATGTATCATATGAGTGTTAAACTGGAACCAACTGTAGGTTATAATAAGAGGCCTTGACTAAAAAGTACTGTACGTTATGGAGAACCAGGTTTACAAGATCGTTTACAGGTCTGTCCAGCAGTGAAGTCTAATAAAGTGATTGATTTCTTAGAGTCTTTAAGTTTAACAGTAACATCAGTACCAGTTTGACGTTTCAGAACATGGGCCACCCTCTTTAAAACATGGGTCACCCTCTGTTTAAACACAAAGTGTTTGTTGATGTGTGTTGAGTGGGGCGGTCTCTTGCTCCACAGTAAGGACGGTGTAAGTCCCGTTTTTTTCCGTACCGCTGAGACATGAGAAGTGAAACGTTCTGGCTCAGATTGAGAACAGAAGTGAGTACTGTAGGTTTTTCGGTGGCAGTTGTGCAGAGCTGAGGTCTGTTACTGGAATCCAAACATCATTCTGTTCGCTTCCTGCCCCGATGCTTCGGTAATTAACCTTGCGGCCCACAAATTCCACAAGTTTACTAGACGGGACGGTATTTCTGCTGATGTGACAGATTTGCTTACACTTTCTTACATCTGTAGGTTGAATGATTAACAGTTCTCTTCAATCTTGAGATTTTTCGAGGTTTGACTGATGGTTTATTTCGGTGACTGCTGTATGTAGGTGTTCCAGGGTTCTCCTTGGTTATTTAAACCTGAACTTATTGTCCATCATATAGATGGGCTTTGTAGTTCTATATTCACAGACTGTAGTCCATTTGTTAATCTACATGCTCTGGGTTTTTTTTTTTTTTGTCATGAACCCCACAGACCAGGTGGGGTTCCCCATGCCCATCCAGGGGAGAACGTTTCGGGCGCTGGGCAGATACACCCAGGACAGGGCGCCAATCTATCGCTGGGCACACACTCACTCACACACACACTCTGTATGGGGCAATTTGTAGAACTCAATTGACTTGATCCATGTTTTTGGACTGTTGGAGGAAACCCACGTGGACACGGGGAGAACATGGAAACTCCACCCAGATGGGGATTCAAACCGGGAATCCCTAGTGCTGAGAGGAGAACATGCTAAACCACTAAGCCACCGTGCCACCGGAAGTAATTAAAATATCATATATTTGGTCCTGCCTACACCCATTTAGACTGTTGGTTTTATACTATATGTATATATAGTAATACAATTATTTGTATATATATTTTTATATATATATAAATATATTCATTCATTCATTATCACCCGCTTTATCCTCTATTAGGGTCGCGGTGGGGTTCCCCTATGCCCATCTAGGGGAGAACGTCTCGGGCGCTGGGCAGATAGACCCAGGACAGGGCGCCAATCCATCGCTGGGCACACACTCACTCTATATGGGGCAATTTTGAGAATTCAATTGACATGATCCATGTTTTTGGACTGTGGGAGGAAACCGGAGAACCCGGAGGAAACCCACGCGGACACGGGGAGAACATGGAAACTCCACCCAGATGGGGATTCGAACCGGGAATCCCTAGAGCTGAGAGGCGAACATGCTAACCACTAAGTTACCGTGCCGCCTATATAAATATATATATAAAATATATATTCATTCATTCAATAAATTATAAAAAATATAAATACACACTAAGCACACTCTAAAAATTTAGAGAACTATATTAATTCTGTTAGAGTGTAAGCTGTAATGAGAAGTGTGTTCTCATTTGTAAGTCGCTTTGGATAAAAGCTTTCTGCTAAATGACTAAATGTAAATGTAATCTGCTTTACACGGCTCCATGTAAAACTAGTAATCATCTATTTAGTCCACTAGAGGGCAGCCTTACGGCACTGCACTCACATTTGTTTTGTGTTTTCAGCTCTTCAGGGTGGAGATTTTGTTTAATGGACGAAAACACTTTGTCCTCCGGAGACACAGCGATTTCCACATACTGCATCGGAAACTTAAAAGACTCCTGCAGACGCCGGAGTTCCCCGGCAGAAGAAACCAGCTCCGTTCGAAACCACTGGAGCAGAGACAACAGGAGCTGGAGGCGTATATACAGGTGAGGCAGGAGCCCCACACTCCCACCATAATACAGGATCTGGACAATAGTGTTTAGCCTTTAATGGACATGATGAGAATGCGGTTCATGTGGTTGACCTGTTATATATTATATTAATGCCGCAGATACTGCTGTCTGAGAATGACGTAGTTCCTCAGGAGCTGCTGGATTTCCTGGATGTCAAACATTTCCACCCGTTTCGGTACGCATCACACCACTATTCAGGTTTTTATATCGAGCTGGGAAGCTGCTGATGGACTTTTTGACTGATTGTCCCTTTAATTACAAGTTTTCCTTTGTCCTCAGTGAAGAACAACCGTCCGGCTCACGGGAACATGAGTACAGGTACGTACTTTTTGTGGGCATTAGATAAGTCAGGGTTGGGTTTAAATGATTAAAATTTGGTCATTTATTGGACGCTTTTATCCAAAGCGACTTACAAAGTGAGAACAGGGTTCATCACAGCATCCCTGGAACAATGAGGGTTAAGGGTCTTGCTCAAGGACCCACACTGGTAACTTCAGGGGACCTGGGATTTGAACCCACAACCTTCAGATTGATAGTCCAACGCCCTGGACCACTGAGCTACCACTCCCCATTAATGCTGATTAATGCTGAATAATGCTGATTACTGCATGATTAATGCTTCATGCTTGAAATGAGAAGAAACTGGTCTGTGTCTTCCGTCATTCACAACATGGACAAAAGTACGGAACCTCCTACAGGGGCAGTTATGACACGACACTCTCAGTCTTCACACTACAGTCACAACAGCGTCCACTCATCTGGAATAGCGTATAGGATTTTGGAGTGTTTAAGGGAATTTTTGTTGCCGGTTTATACAGGAGTGCGATTGTGAGGTCAGACACTGATGTTGGGTGAGGGGACCTGGTTCTCTGTCTCCATTCTGGTTGATCCCAATGATGCTTGATTGGGTTTAGGCCGGGGCTCCGTGTGGGACACACATGTTCATCTCTGCCTCTGTGAGTGTCTTTGTTATGACGTGCATCATGACTTGTATTTGTTAAAAACTGTTGCGTTTTTTAAGCAGCATGTTGGAGTTTGATTAACTGGTGAATTCAATTTCTTTCAGTCGTCCGCCGTTTCATCAGAGAGTGGTGGGTTTCTCATGTGACCCCTATTGTCTTGCGTCACACTCAGGTAAGGCTTTTATTTTAACCGTTCCAGGAGCGCCAGTGTGTAAATGATACCAAACCCTCAAGGACTAACATTACATTTAGTCGTTTAGCAGACGCTTTTATCCAAAGCGACTTACAAATGAGAACATTACAAGTCAGAAGATATGCAGAAAACCAACGACGCTGTAAATTCATCAAACCCGATTGTTATTTGACGCTTTTTTTCAGGGGGTAGCATTGGGGGGTAACATTGACAGAGTGGAGATGATGGGCGTTGAGATGTTTTTAGGTCTTATGCTGCTCGTGTTATATTATTATTTTTGATTTTGTAACATTTTCTTACCATTTGTTTGAACATTATAGTCACTTTACATATCAACAATCTTTAATTAAACTTTCAAACACAAGAGTATTAATGCTCATTATGGGTTCATGTGGTACAGTTCACCACCTCTGTTTTTAAAGTAGATCTTCCAGATGTGGTGGTGACCGGTGTTCTGCAGGGACTTTTTCCAAGAGACAGCAGGGTAAGCTTCAAGACGTGTCCCAAACACGGCATCGACTCAGCTCCCAGACACCATTCTGTTCCCTCCATCATCATAGAGCGGGTCGGTCTGAGCTTGCTTCCAGAGATGGAGGTGATCGGAGAGACCGGAGACGCTTTATATCCCACACAAATGAGGTCTCCTGCCGTTGCGCCTTTACCACTTCAGGTTTGAGGGAATTCTAAGTGAATGCAGAAAAGATTCAGCTGTTATTACAATCAGTGATGTGGAGGACATGAGGCACCTGCAGCGGACCGTGGGTCAACGGAACACAGATGATGCAGTTTGCACACCGTCTGTTCGAATGAGGGTCTTCATTTCAGTTTATTGTTCGTAAAATCTGGACAATTTTAACATGTTTTAAAGATGCCTTTAAAAGCCAACCAGATGACCCTCTAAGCGAAACCATCATCTTACAAATAAGACTTTAACCAGTGAACTGCGACGCGTTCAAACACGGTGTAAATAAAATCATCTGATGAGAGTACAGGAAATAAACCAAAAATAAAAAGAAGTGAGTTTCTGTAAAGAAGCCAGCACGAGACAGACCTCAGTAAATATTATAATAAGAACTGCATATATGTTTATTGTGAAACGTTTATTAGGTACAACACTACATACAGTCAAAAGTATCTGGACATGTCAATTATTCACATTAAACCTAGGAGTTTTATTCACTTTCATTGTGCAGAAAACCAAACACCAAGTGCTGTATGTTCCTAGAAACAGTTTGGGAAAGGCCTTTGTCAGTTCTAGCATGACTGTGTCCCAGTGCACAAAGCAAGGTTCTCAAAAGCATGATGGACTCACTCCCTCTGTTAAGTAGTTTGGGGATTTTCGTTTCCTTTTCTTTCTTTTGTTCTTGTAATTTGTGTTACAGTCCTCATGATTATGTTAATGCAAGAAAAGTTGTAAAACTTTTTGAAAAAAAAAAAAAAAAACTTTTTAAAAGGTACACACACACACACACACACACACAGAGGAAAACCCTGAAGTTGTGCAAATAGACACTGCTCAGCTGAAGCCCACGCCACTTTGTGATGAATATCAGTAGGTCATTTCTTTCCTGGTCCCCTTCATCATTGACCTTAAAACATTGATATGAAGGTTCCAGAAACAAGTGTTGCACCTGTCATGAGTTTATAATAAAACTAAATGATATAAATACAAGCGTTTTCTTATTTATTTTGCATTTGATGTCAGACTTTGGGGAAAATAACGTGCTATTTAATAATAATAAAAAATTAATCAAAAGCCTCATCACCCCAAGCAGCTGTTTTCTCTCTATAAAAAACCCTATAACCTATAAACCACTGCAACATATCTATGAACATATCTGGCACCTCCTGTGGAGATGTTCAGGTCCTGATAACGAGATAATCTGAATTATGAAGTTTCAGGATCATAATAGTTGATTAGTTGTTAATACTGCAGGAATAAATTATAATTATCCACAATATCACAATTAACTCATTTACTGTCATCATAAGTTAATAAGAGTTAATAATTATAGTTCGACTTAATGGGGTGACTGTAGAGTGTAATTATTTTTTAAATAAACTTCTTGCGCTGTTCTTCATATCCCCCGCTGATGCTCTTCAGAAGGCCCCCGGTGGGGCTTATATTAAATCCAGCTGCTGAAAAACTAACAAAGATGAAGGAGGAGAAAAGAAATCATCCAACTGCAGCCTCGAACCCGAGACCTCACGCAGACGACTCCTCCACCGTCAACCGCCCGAGCTACGGAGGAGCACAGAGACAGGGCTTCATCAGCACAGTGATCTACAGCCACAGAGAACCCACAGAACCAAAGAACCACACTGACCTCTACAGCTCGGTCTGAAGGCAGGACGCAGACAGGCGCGTGGTGCTGCAGGTAAGAACAGGTAAGTGTTCTAGGTTCCAGATCAGCGGGTCAAACCTGATATTTAATAACATTTTACTCATAACGCTTTATTGCTTTAAGGTTTTTTGCGTACTTATACACAAATAATTATTTTCAAATTATTTTATTGTTGTAATAATTAATCCCCAGCGATGGATTGGCACCCTGTCCTGGGTCTATCTGCCCAGCGCCCGAAACTGTTCTCCCTTGGATGGGCATGGGGAACCCCCCCCCCCACGACCCTAATAGAGGATAAAGCGGGAGATAATGAATGAATAGGCGCAAATTGGACTTGATGTTGGACATGCGCAAGTGTTAACCCCTGCACCACCACCACACATCACAACAGAAGCGACTGCTTGTTCGTATCCCTTCAGCCTGCAGGTTAGTGGACATAAAAAAAATAAATACAAAATTTAAAATATATATAAAAATAACAAACCTGAAAACACACATTACCAAAACCTGGTTCCTTTATTGAAGTTATTACTTTTGTTTTTTTTTGTTTTTTTACAAAATCCGGCGTTGTGAGTCGACTGCTTGACCGGGTGGAATGCTTGTTCGTGATGGACCCTAGGTGTGCCACTCGGTGGAGCACTACAGGTGCGTGGCGAGTCAAACTGATCGAACATGCCACTCAACAGTGAGTAGTTGAGCACCACTCAGCAAATCCCCCACAAACCCACAGTCCTGCTTCACCCCACAGGGTCACCCCCTACTCTTTCGCAATAGCGAACGGCTTCTCCACGTCGATCTTTCCGCTGTCATGGATGGTGACGTCTTTCAGTGGTTTATCTCGGCCGTCCGTCTTCGTGCCCTCGATCTTCCTCACGACATCCTGCAAGACACCATGGAACGTCAATCGACGGCTGCAGCGAACGACCTCCCACCTCCCGCACCAGGCCGGGTGCGCCTCAGATTTGGGATGCGACTCACCATGCCTTCCAGGACTTTGCCAAAGACGACGTGTTTGCCGTCGAGCCACGGCGTCTGCACCGTGGTGATGAAGAACTGTGAGCCGTTGGTGTCTTTGCCCGCGTTCGCCATGCTCAGCCAGCCGGCGCCGTAGTGCTTCAGCTTGAAGTTCTCGTCAGGAAAGCGATCGCCGTAGATGCTCTTTCCTAACGAGGACAGATCAGCTGTAGTGAGGGAACTACAAGGTGTACACGCCTTACAGCACAGTCACCAACTAGTTGGACATCACCTCCGCTGCTAGCATGTTTGCACACACCTTAATGCACACTCTTTGCACGTTATAAAGAACTGCCACAATTATAAACTCTTAAGAATTTTTTTTTTATCAAGGACATTTTTTTTTCTTCCTGGAACATGTGGCTCATCACTAGGAGGCCACCAGCACTGTTACCTCTCCACTTAATGTCAACTGTTTACAATAACCAAACTCAGGGTTTACTTTCAATACAATACTTGAATGTTTGTTTACTGCACTGTTTATCGTCTTGTATTTGTGATCCTTGTGTATTTGTGTTTGCACATGTGCACTTTATGTTGGTTATGTAGTAGCTGTTATATGTAGCACCTTGTTCCTGGGGAAGCTGTTTTTTTTGGGGAACTACTGTACTTTATATTGTGGAATGACAAATAAAATACTTGCATACTACAGAGACACATATAGAATGATTAAGTATATTATAGATACCGCTTGATGCCTTCTGCATGTGTCATACTAAAGGCTTTTTAAAAGTAAACATTCACAACACCCTGCAAGCCCATGATTCAATCAGAATCATCTGTTCACGAGCAAATGATACAAGCACAAATAAATATAAAACCTGATCAAGTCCAATATGGAGGGGGAAAAAAAAAATAAAATAAATTCGCTATAATATATAATAAAAAGAAACTTACACATCGAACAACGTTTGTAATAAGGCGGATGCGGTCTGTATGGACAGTACATATTCACTTAAGGGCTTCACTGAACAAAATAAAAAAAAAAATAAAAAAAAAAACACTTATAGTACTAGATCAATAATAGCACCTGTTAACTGGGTGATTCTGGACAGTTTGCCCTCTCATCCTTTTAACCCAAATTACCAAGTTAATTTTCCCGCCACCAGGCATTAAATATGACCTCACAATACGAAGCAAGGGTCTTCAGAACCGAATGCCTTTCCCGTCATTTATCAATTGTACGTTTTAACCAGAGCAACTTTCAAATTTCATGAAAATCATCTGTGTTTACTCTTAAGGTCTTTTAACCAAACCACGTGGCAGAAAGACATGCAATGCACATGGCAGGATTCAGATGGACAAAGGAATGCGAGACCAGGAGAGCGTCTGCAGAACTAGAACCGATCCTGAACCCCTGCACACACTTCACCTAGAAGCTCATTTAGGAACTCGCAAGTCAACACTGCCACCGTCAGGCAATTACGCAAATTGACTTAAAACCCTAAATTAAGCAGTTCCACATGACCGCCAGCATCCCCCACTGTGTCCAACTGAAGCGCTTCACACATTACAGCTTATTGCGATTGTGTTTCATCACCACATCATGAAACAAGACATTTAAGACGCTATACGTACCACCGGTTCCGTCGCCTCTGGTGAAGTCGCCTCCCTGGATCATGAAGTCCTTGATCACGCGGTGAAACTTGCTCCCTTTGTAACCAAATCCTTTCTGTAAAATTACGAGTTAAAAACCCACTGAGTGCGTTATTATTCATTATTAAAAAAAAAAACGAATATGCAAGACGACATGTGAGATCAATAAGCTGAATGATAAAGGTTTATCTTTGCACCTCTCCTGTTGCCAGGGCGATGAAATTCTCAGTCGTCTTGGGAACCGTTTTTCCGAACAGGCCAATGACGACGCGTCCGACGTCCTCATCTCCGATTCGGATGTCAAAGTAAACCTGGAATAGAACAGCGGTTATTCTAAACTGCATTACAGAAAAACTTCATACTTTAATTACTGAACTCAGGTGTTCAACACAAAGCTCCTGGCAGTGACAAATATACACCACTAACTTCATGAAAAAGTTCAGGGACGATCATTTTTAAAGTTCTACAGTGACTGTACCCCAGTGAACAGCACAAGATTCATAGACGTGAAAAGATCTGGACACATGAAGTTCGGACCTCAACCCCTCCGAACCTGGATAAATAAGACGAGGTCCTTTAACCCAACATGGGCGTGACTACAAAATCCTACACACTCCAAAACCTTAAAGAAAGCCTTCCTAAAAAGATAACATTAGGTTTAAGATCTGTGTATATTTGTTCTGTAAAAGAACCACAGACATATGTCTAAACATTCTGAAACATGCTGACTGTTAAAGACCCCACGGAACGCTCTACCGCAGCCACACCCTCAACGGAAACTGACCATTTTACTCACAAAACATTATTTGACTAACGGACCGTCTGGTTTGCAAACGAGAGACGTTCTTCAGGTGGAAAAGATATGGTCCTCACAAGGTTTCCAACATTAACACCACCAGGGACCACCCCCCCCCCACCCCACCACCACAGTGTGTTTACTACATGACAACACGCATGCAACCCGTTTCCTTCACATGTACTCATCAGATGGACTCGAGTTTTGGAAACACAGGCTTTCATTATTGAATTCAGGTTTATTAAATCAGGTGTCCAGCCTTGTTCCAACTCGATGGGAGACATTTGGGGGAAGGACCTTTTCTCTTGTGACTTTGCCCCAGTGCACAAAGGAAAAGAGTGAGTGTATCTGTGGGACTTTTGCCCTTTTACCCAAAAAGCATTTTGTGAGGTCAGCATCATGCGGGGGTTCAGTCTCTGTGCTGATGGGATTAATGTCCGGAAGGGACACGGACATTAATCCCATAGAACCCGAACATTAATCCCATAGAACCCGGACATTAATCCCATAGCACCCGGAAAAGACTGAGTGTATCTGTGGAACTTTTGCCTGTTTACCCAGAAAGCATTTTGTGAGGTCAGCATCATGATTAATGTTCAGGTTCTATGGGATTAACGTTCGGGTTCTACGGGATTAATGTCCGGGATCTATGGGATTAATGTTAGGGTTCTATGGGATTAACGTTCGGGTTCTACGGGATTAATGTCCGGGATCTATGGGATTAATGTTAGGGTTCTATGGGATTAACGTTCGGGTTCTATGGGATTAACGTTCGGGTTCTACGGGATTAATGTCCAGGTTCTACGGGATTAATGTCCAGGTTCTACGGGATTCATTTCCGGGATCTATGGGATTAATGTCCGGGTTCTATGGGATTAATGTTCAGGTTCTATGGGATTAACGTTCGGGTTCTATGGGATTAACGTCCGGGTTCTATGGGATTAATGTTCGGGTTCTACGGGATTAACGTTCGGGTTCTATGGGATGTTCTTCCACACCAAACGCACCCTGCCATGTGTTCTTTGTGCAGCGACACGCAGGAACAAAGACGGGCTTCCCGAAACGATTCGCACTTTATACAACAGAGACAGACGCACAGTGAGGTTCGCGACGGGACAGAACATGGTGCGGGTTCTATAATGGGGGTGGAGAACACGCGGATCTACATTCCTGCGGCTGAATGAAGGATCTCGGCGCTGCGCAAACGCAATGGCGCATCAGCGGCCTAAACGCAGACGTGGCCTAAAGCGCCATTACGACGCGGCGGGATTCACCCCGACGGCCGCCGACCACCGAGCTTCAAACCCGGGGATTCAAAAAAGACCCCACGCACAACCGAATTCGGTCCTATCCCGGTAACGCAGTTGTGTTTGTTGTTGCTCCCGACTGCAGACGCGATCTGAAAACACGGAACCGCGTGTTTATCCGCGTTTAGTGCACGTTTTAGTGCATTACTATTATTATTTATTATCATTATTATTTTTATCATAGTTATTATTATTAATAATAATTATTATTATTATGAAACATGGCGTTACCTTGGCTGTGACTTTGGGTCCCTTCTTCTTCTCGTCGGCCTGAGATCCGTTGGGCAGCAGCAGGAAAACCACCGACGCAACGACGATCGTTACCGCAACGGCGAACTTCATCTTTCTCTTGCAGTCCCGCACCATGAACGAGCCCCAGCGGCGCGGCGGCGGCGGATAAACGCTCCGGTCGGCACGGGGGAGGAGGCCGCGGTTTCCGGGGAGGAGACGCGTGGCGGCGACACGCAGCTGTTTTCATTCCACCGAAATTCGGAGAGGAACGCCCCTCACCCCTCACCCCCCCCCCCCCCCCCCCCCACCGCACCGACTTCAAACAACCGACAGCATCGAGTTCACTGGGTTTCTGTAACCTGGAGATTAAAAATAAAAAATAAAAAAGTTTGTTTTCTCAGCAAAAATAAATTCCATTTAAACGCTGCCGTTAATTTAGCTTTTGTTTGCTTTTATCTACTTTACCCTACAAGTTTTTTAAGTATATATTTATTCATATATATATATGGCCTATGAATTACCAATAAACGTTCGCATTACAAGAATCACTGTATCTAGAATTAAATGTTTTATGTTTATATAAATGTTTAAATAATTATATATATATATATATAGGCTGCACGGTTCGAATCCCCATCTGGGTGGAGTTTTCACGTTCTCCACGTGTCTGCGTGGGTTTCCTCCGGGTTCCTCCCACAGTCCAAAAACATGGATCAAGTCAATTGAATTCTCAAAATTGCCCCATATAGAGTGTGTCTACAGTTTTTAAGTATATATATATATATATATGGCCTATGAATTACCAATAAACGTTCGCATTACAAGAATCACTGTATCTAGAACTAAATGTTTTATGTTTATATAAATGTAAAATATATATATATATATACACAGTTATATATATATATATATAAACACAATACAATAAAATATGTAATAAACATATACTTTACAGTATACATACATATATAAACTAGTTTTGAGTAAATTAAAGTGAAATAACTGCTGTTTGTAACATTAGAATTGTGATCGTTTACTTTAAAAATCACGTTTTGCTCTCCGGCGTTTTGCACGCGTTCTCTTCTGATTGGCTCGTCCCCCCGCAGACACACCTTCTCGACCAATCAGGAACTAGTCCGTCGATCATGAGGGAGACTTGCCCCTGCACGCTGTGATGGCCGTTCTGTGATTTTCACACCCGTTTTCAGATCCGTCCTGTCTGCTTGTGGATGTGAATTGTTGAGGAACCCTTTAGAACAGACTGTTATTCACCTCCTGACGGAACCTCAACATCTGGACATGGCCTCTGACTGTAAAGAGGTCTATCCGTCACCCCAATTAATTAGCAATCATAATTGGCCATGTTATATGCAAGTTACACATTTATTAATATTCACCATTATACACACTTTATAAAACTGAAACTTTGGACCACACAGCGTTTAACGGCGTTGGATAAACACTCTCTCTACACGTCAAACAAGTTAATGGTGCTCAGCCTGGAGCCGAAATACTGAGCGAAAACATCTGGATGGCCTCTGTAGAACTGAGCGAGCAGCCGCTTCTTCTCCTTGGCTGAATACTGAGCGTTTTCGTCGATGTTCCTGAGCAGCACAAACAGCTCGCTCTGAGTCAGTTCCTTTGCGGTATCGCTGTAGGCGCTGCGGGAGACCTGCTGACAGAAGGCCGAACCTGGGAACGAACGGAACAGGCGGCGGTCCAGGACAGCATTCAGAAAATACACTCAGCCCCGATTTACAAATACAGAAACGTTCCTTTAACTGCGTGTCCAGAATGTAGCTGGTGGGTGGAAGGTAAACATGGAGGTGCATGCTAAACTGAGTCACTGTGTGTATCTCAATGACTTACTGTATGTGTTGAGGTCCTTCTTCTTCATGACCTCATCCAGTTTATGGCTCACGAGCTTGTGCAAAGAACCTGGGATCTAAAAAGAGCACACACACCGCAGTTCATCACAACTCATTTTCTTAAAGAACCACACGAGAATCTGGACCTGCTCAATGGAACCCTCCAGATATTCATTCATTCATTATCTCTTATCGCTTTATCCTCTATTAGGGTCGCGGTGGGGTTCCCCATGTCCATCCAGGGGAGAACGTCTCGGGCGCTGGGCAGATAGACCCAGGACAGGGCGCCAATCCATCGCTGGGCACACACTCACTCACACAGACACACACTCTATATGGGGCAATTTTTGAGAACTCATTTGACTTGATCCATGTTTTTGGACTGTGGGAGGAAACCGGAGAACCCGGAGGAAACCCACACGGACACGGGGAGAACATGGAGACTCCACCCAGATGGGGATTCGAACCGGGAATCCCTAGCGCTGAGAGGAGAACGTGCTGACCACTAAGACACCCAACCCTCCAGATAAATAAAAAAAAAAATCTTTCTACCTTAAAAATGTCCTCGTGGTTGTCCAGCATGAAGAGCAGCAGCAGGTCCACCTTCCCCTTCGTAAGCGTCCTGCTCTGTATAATAGCTCTGCAGAATGTCTTTTTCACGTTCACGCGGTTCTCCGCCTGAAACAGTAGATGGTTAACATCAGGGAACACGTCGAGCGTTCTGTCCGCATTAGGAATAAACAGTCCAATGCGCAGAATGTCTGATTCGTTGTAGAACATCTAAGTGGAATTATTAGTAGACAGTACTATCTAATTATTAGTAGATAGTAAGGGTGAGCTGCAATATTCGCTGATTCGACGATTCGATTCGGAGAACCGTAGTCGACTATGAACCTCATAGTCGAATGTATTATTTTGACCACATGGGGGCGCCCATGGCTGCTGCTCAGCATTAGTTTTTACATGAAATGTCTTTGTTTTCGTTATATATATATAGCCTTTTGTCAAATAAAATCATCGTAATTTCAAGAAAAAAAAAGAAAAAAGAAAAACAAAAAAAAGGTTTTCTTTTGTTAGAAAAACAAGTGAAATATATATATTAAAAAATCTTTTTTTTTAAACTATGCTTATAGCGCCATCTTGTGGTGAAATTTTAACTGCTTCGACTATCAGTCGACTATAGGGAAAATCTGACGAATCAGATTCGACTACGAAAATCTGTAGTTGAATACAGCCCTAGTAGATAGTAGACCTCTTTATGCAGCCGAATGTGTCCTGGGTCTGCAGCCAGCGACATGAAGCTCAGCAGCCTGTACAGCTCCTCTCGAGTCGCTACGGAAAGTAACTTCAGACAGAGCTGCAGGACCTCCAGAGCCGACTCGAACTTCCCATTCACTGTAACGAGGACTCGGCCGTTAATGCTGACAGAATGAAGCTGGATTAGAAACGATGTGTGCAGCGTGCCATCATCCAGCTCACCTAAGAGTTCTGCGATGTGCGTGTAGACCTCATTCAGACCATGAGGGAGGAGAGGCCTGACATGACTCTGTCCATAATGTTTGGTCAGTGTGTCGTACAGGAGGGTTTTGCACTGTACAGCGCCGCCGTGTGTGCTGCAGCCGTGCTCTTCATCACCCTCCTCATCCTCCAGCGAGATGTTGGGAAGTTCCCGACTCACCACAACCACCTGCTGATCCGGCAGGAAGTTCATAAGCTCCAACGCTGCGGTCAGCCACTCGTCATTTCTGCACAGAACAGTGTCCGTGTGAGATGGAGCCAATGAAAAATAATAAAGAAATAAAAACTGCAGGAAGGGGCGGCTTAGCACGTTCTCCTCTCAGCGCTAGGGATTCCCGGTTCGAATCCCCATCTGGGTGGAGTTTCCATGTTCTCCCCGTGTCCGCGTGGGTTTCCTCCGGGTTCTCTGGTTTCCTCCCACAGTCCAAAAACATGGATCAAGTCAATGGAGTTCTCCAAATTGCCCCATATAGAGTGTGTATGTGTGAGTGAGTGTGTCCCCAGCGATGGATTGGCGCCCTGTCCTGGGTGTATTTGCCCAGCACCCGAAACGTTCTCCCCTGGATGGGCATGGGGAACCCCACCGCGAACCTAATATAGGATAAAGCGGAAGATAATTGCCCTTACAAGGCACAAAGGTCACTTCGGTCTGTAAATAAATTGTTGTTAACTGTCCCACAGTCTCGTTTGAAACAAAAGGGGGACCGGGCCCCCTTTCTGTTGCTGCTCCCAGACTGTGGAATTGATTACCCCTGGATATTAGGTCGTTAACAGGCATAGAGGAATTCAAAACCCACCTTAAAACCTCTTTTCTTTGGCCTATGAGTTTGGTTAACCTGGTGATCTTCTATTTCTTCCATTTCTTTTCTATTTATTCATTTTAATATGTTTAATGTGTATTTTATTCTGCTGTCCTCATTTATTATTTGTTATTTTGCTGTACAGCACTTTGGTCCGCTGCGGTTTTAAATGTGCTTTATAAATAAAATTGAATTGAATTGAATAATAATGAGTGAATGAAAACTGCAGGAAGCATTTTGTAAACAAACCGAATCTTTCAACCCGACGAACTTACTGAGAATCTTTAAAAGCCTTGAGGATTTCTCTGTCCAGGTAGTTACTGGTGTACAGGAGGTCAGACTCATTGTTATTGGCTGCAGTCTGGGGGTCCTGATGCTCACCGCAGTCCAACACACCGTCCAGCAGGGGGAGCTCGATCAGCTGCAGCAGCCGCTGCACAGTCTGCTCCTGCCACACCTGATTAACCACTTAGAAAAAAAACAAAGAGCACAGCTCAGAAATAGTAACCCCCCCCCCCATATAATGAATAAATAATCACTCAACGGTGGGTCACCGTGACGACGCTACATGGATAAAAACATGAGGGCTTTTATTTTACATAGATAGATATTAGATATTACATTCTAGATCTTTGTTAGCAGCCACTTTTAATGAGTGTACCCGTGGGAACGATGTCCATTCATCCCAAAACCAAAAAGCACTCGCGAGGTCAGACACTGATGTTGGGTGACAGGGTCTGGTGCACGATCCTGTTTTTGTTTGTTCTAAAACGGTTGACTGGGACTAAAATACAGAGTTCCTTTCCGTTCTTTAGGGACCTTAATTTGTCTGCTGGACCACAGCCATGTTGAAAACAACAGGACCTTCCCCAAACTCATTCATTATCTTCAGGTTTATCCTATATTAGGGTCGAGGGGGGACTTCCCCCCCCCCCCATGCCCATCCAGGGGAGAACGTTTCGCGGGCTGGGCAGACACACCCAGGACAGGGCGCCAATCTATCGCTGGACACACACTCACTCACACACACACACTCTATATGGGGCAATTTGGAGAACTCAATTGACTTGATCCATGTTTGTGGACTGTGGGAGAAAACTGGAGAACCC
The DNA here is from genome assembly GCA_019802505.1 of Corydoras sp. C115. Lineage (NCBI taxonomy): Eukaryota > Metazoa > Chordata > Actinopteri > Siluriformes > Callichthyidae > Corydoras > Corydoras sp. C115. The sequence goes on along the minus strand of JAFMOC010000195.1, from coordinate 95,895 downwards.
GGAGGAAACCCACGCAGACACGGGGAGAACATGGAAACTTCACCCAGATGGGGATTCGAACCGGGAATCCCTAGTGCTGAGAGGAGAACATGCTAAACCACTAAGCCACCGTGCCGCCCCCTTCCCCAAACTGTTCAAGCAAATTCCAAACCATCTAGACCTAGGATCTTAACTTTTTAAGACCTGTGACAGAGGTCTGATTCTGCACAAAATCCACACAACACGCCTTTAAACCTCTCAAAATCCCAATCTGATTAATGCAGTTTATTAATCATCCCACGTTCAGCTCGCGCTCACAGCTACCTGATGGAGGTAAAGCGTCGGTTCGAAGGAAGCTGGGACTGAGGTCCGGTTCATCCAGGAGAAGGTCCATGATGTGTCCCGGTTTCACTGGTGTACTGTGAAAGAACAGAACATCACCCGGTCTGCGAACACAGACCAAACATAACGTCACATCTCACTCTGAGGCTCCAAATGAACGCTTTACATTTACATTTAGTCGTTTAGCAGACGCTTTAATCCAAAGCGACTTACAAATGAGAACATCACAAGTCAGAAGTTATGCAGAAAACCAACTATACTGTAAATTCATCAAACCTGATTGTTATTTGATGATACCCCCCCCCCCCCCCCGCCCATTTATTTTCTACAACAGGTATTTGTTAAAGAGTTGCGTCTTCAGTAGTTTCTTAAAACTGTTTAGAGATTCTGCCTTACGGACAGAGTTGGGAAGATCGTTCCACCGTGTTGCAGTGGTGAACGCCACGGAGTGAGAATCAGTTCCTCGGTGAGGTGGAACCACCAGGGGGCGATCATCACCGGAGCAAAGTGAACGAGTCGGAGTGTATTTTGAAAAGATAGAGTGAAGGGAGGAGGGGGAAGATCCAGAAATGGTTCTGTAGGCCAGAGTCAGTGACTTGTACTCAATGCGAGCAGCTACAGGAATATTTAATTATAGTGATCAGTGTAAAGCATGAGAACCCTTTAACTAAAATCTGGACCAAAGTATATGCAGAGTTAACTCACGCAGGGTTTTGGCCGTCCTCCTCCCGTTGGGAGGTGGGAACCAGTTCCCCTCGGTTCTGCTCTGCGTTCGGTAAATTCAGGAACCTGTACAAGCTGCCGTCACTGTCCTGGAACACAGAACGCTTGCTCTCCTTACAGAACACTTTCGAGGCCACAGCCTCGAACACCTTGCAGTCCAGAAGAGCCTGACACACCCGCACTGCTTTGGCTCGAGGAACCTCAACTCCCTCCAGGAGCTGGCTTCGGTTTATGTAAGCTTGAACCACGGTAACAGCATCGGAGCCTACGAAGCAGCTGTCATGTGACTTCAGGAAGTGACGTCGCCGCTTCACCTTTACCTCGGACTGCAGATCAGCTATGAGGTTGCTCCAATGGAAGCTGGACTGACAGGCTTTACTGACCACTCGCTTTTCTGCAAAACGAGAGAGGCGGAACTGATTAAAGGAGAACAGGATTATTAAATAGTTTAAATAGAACAGAAAAGGACAATGCAGCCCATTTCTCATAATCAAAAACCATTAACAGAGAGTCAGCGTCATGGCTGCCCATAATTCACACTATAGATAATGGGCACAGTGAACCCAACAACAAGATTCCACTGGATGTAATTTTACTATTTATAACTGATTTAAAATGAACAATAAATACACACACACAAACATACATACATACACACATACATACACACAAAAATACATACATACACACACACATATATACACACATACACACAAATATACACACACATACATACATACACACAAATATATACACACAAACATACATACATATATACACACATATATACATACACACACACATACACACAAATATACACACATACACACACACAAACATACATACATACACACAAATATATACACACAAACATACATACATACACACATATATACACACAAACATACATACATACACACATATATACACACAAACATACATACATACATACACACATATATACACACAAAAATACATACATACACACATACACACAAATATACACACACAAACATACATACACACACACACATATATACACACATACACACAAATATACACACACAAACATACATACACACATACACACAAATATACACACACAAACATACATACATACATATATACACACAAACATACATATATACACACAAACATACATACACACACACACACACACACATATATATATATATATATATATATATATATATATATATATATATATATATATATATATACACATACACACACACACACATATATACACACACACACACACACACACACTATATACACACATACATACATACATACATACATATATATACATACACATATATATATATATATATATATATATATATATATATATATATATATATATACACACACACACACACACACACACACACACACACACACATATATATATATATATATATGTTGGTAAAGCGTACTGGTTGAGTGCGGGTTTCTCTCACCGGCGGGGCGACACGCGGGGCTGTACAGTCTCTCCTGGAGGTTTAGCGCCGCAGCTTTTTCTTTAACCGTCGCCATCGTCCTCCGCGTCTCCTTCACATTTAATCATTTAAACTGGCGCTTGTGTTTTTTAATTAATCGGATTGCCTCTGATTGGCCCAAGGCATTTTGACCTGTGGATTTAAACCAATCAGCGTCAGGCTAACGTTCCCTTAGACGTGTTAAATCCCCTCATACTACCCTACGTAGGGCGCCTAGCTCTCAGCGCTGTAATGAATTATGATAGTGTTCTATGTTCAAGTGATTTGAGACGCCGCCGCTGCCCCGTTTGTAATAGATACCTGTAGGTGGCAGCAAAGCCTCTTTATTTGACGTTTGAGCGAAACGTTGCATTAACGTTTGCCTTATCCATTGTTGAATTATATTTCATTCTTTCATTATCTCCCGCTTTATCCTCTATTAGGGTGGCGGTGGGGTTCCCCATGCCCATCCAGGGGAGAACGTTTTGGGCGCTGGGCAGATAGACCCAGGACAGGGCGCCAATCCATCGCTGGGCACACACACACTCACAAACATACTCTAAATGGGGCAATTTGGAGAATTCAATTGACTTCATCCATGTTTTTGGACTGTGGGAGGAAACCGGAGAACCCGGAGGAAACCCACGCGGACACGGCGAGAACATGGAAACTCCACCCAGATGGGGATTTGAACCGGGAATCCCTAGCGCTGAGAGGAGAACGTGCTAAACCACTAAACCACCCAATAGTGAAACAATAACAGCTGAATTATTAGTAAACTGACAAAAACACAGACTCCACTCCATCTGCTCGCACACTAACGCTGAAGAAAAACGGGGCCGCTTCATATTCGGGTGTTGGTGGACCATTCTTAGCTCAGCAGCAGCAGGACTGACTCTGTGATGTTAGTGTGTCTGGCGCTGGTACGAAAATACCGGGCGCAGCAGCGTTTCTAGGTTTTTTTTTTAAGCCACCATGACATTACTGCAAGGTTGAGCACTGTCCACCAACCAAAAATATCCAGTGAAGAGCATCCACTGGTTAGAAACTGACCACTGATGACAGACGAGACTGGCTTTAACACACACGTTGCATGGAAAGGAATAAAACATAGTCTTTAACTATACATCTACAAGCTGTACCAACAAGAGGTCAGAAAATGTACACAGTAATTAAAAACCCCAACAAAACTGCTGCACCTGCACTTGAAACACTCGTACCGACGGCGGCACGCACGTCACTTCTGCACGGAGAGGTTCCGAACCCGAACGCAAAGCTGCACTGCTGATGGATGTGTTAGTGGAGCACCGATTTGACTCTGTAAGCTGTTTACCTCACTTTGGGTCACCGGGGACGCTGGAACCCAACGCAGCGAGAAAACACTCCTGAGAAGCTGCAGGCTCGTCGCAGGGCAGACAAATAGACAAACACATTACACACACACACACACTCGCAGTTAGTCTGCAGCCCACCTGACTTCCATACGTATGCAGACATGGAGAGAACATGCCAATTTTAATTGAAAGTGGTGACATGACAGCAGCAATGACAAAGAAACCCTGACTGTGTTCTTAGTTATTTTAAGAACAAGAACGGCACGGTGGCTTAGTGGATGGCATGTTCTCCTCTCAGCGGAGAGGATTTCCGGTTCGAATCCCCATCTGGGTGGAGTTTCCATGTTCTCCCTGTGTCCGCGTGAGTTTCCTCCGGGTTCTCCGGTTTCCTCCCACAGTCCAAAAACATGGATCAAGTCAATTGAGTTCTCCAAATTGCCCCATATAGAGTGTGTCTGTGTGAGTGAGTGTGTGCCCAGCGATGGATTGGCGCCCTGTCCTGGGTGTATCTGCCCCCCCCCCCCCCCCCCCCCCGCGACCCTAATATAGGATAAAGCGGAAGATAATGAATGAATGAATTACACACACACTCACAGTTAGTCTGCAGCCCGCCTGACTTCCATACCTATGCAGACATGGAGAGAACATGCCAATTTTAATTGAAAGTGGTGACAATGACAGCAATGACAAAGAAACCCGGACTGTGTTTTAGTTATTTTAAGAACAAGTTCACGTTCATGGAGTTTCACAAAGTGCAGGATGAACATAAACACGAGTTCATTTCACAAAAGACGAACATAAACACTTGAGTGCATTTTAATCATCTGCAAGTTTATTCATCTTCAAAGTTCACTCCTTAATAATGACTCACAACTCTCTCTCTCTCTCACTCTCTCTCACTCTCTCTGAGATCCAGAGTCTGAGGACTTCACTTCTCACTGGTTCTCTTTGTGTACAGATGCTTCTAACAATCTTGAAATTATTGAGTTCAGTCAGTGCCAGATGTCTGCCGGGCTTCAACTACATGCATAAAATATCTTCAAAGAATTCTTTGTTCAAAAAACGAGGGCTTTGGGTTCGAGTGGGTTGACTGCAGAATATGAAGTCAGACTTTAATAGTGGTGGAGGAAGAAAAAAAAAATGTAGAAAAAGCGGTTTTTCGGTGCATAATTGTTGTTGGTTCCATACTGTGAGGTTTTATTGGTGGGTTTTGCAGTGTTTGCCCTGCAGATCTGAACCGCGGCCCATCGGGCGATCGTTCCCCTCGGGCTCCTCGATGTTACGCAGTAAATCGGTTATCATTACGCCAATCGATTTGTCCAATGGCACTTAAGTAGCGGCACATGCACGGAGTCTGTATTTAGTCGTCCGACTTCTCCGTGGTGGAGGAGAATGGTTCCTCGAACCACATGTACATGTCCTCTGTAGATCCTAATGATAGTCTTCCGAAAGGCCTTGGGTAAGCACTGTTTCTAATTTTGCAATAGCAAATAGCTTTGGACTTAGTTTTACGACTAAATTACAACTGCGTTTTAAACACTCCTGGACGGCCCGCGGGGAGCTTGGAGTTGGCAGAGGATGATTGACTGTTGCATTTTTATCCTGGTTGACTCTTGATATTTGATACCAGGGTGCATATAAGGCCAAGCTTTGACTGAGATGCAAATCCCGGTCACGCATACAGAGACAGTTACTATTTCAGCTTATGCTCGGCTGACCCTCTGCAGAGCAAAGCACCGAGGGTTCCAGATTCCTGAAATCTGAGAGATCAAACAGACTCGGGCGTCTGTCCAATCAGTTCAGCCAGAAACTGCATCTGAACCAAACTGACACAGAGAAGAGAAAACAAAAGTGATCTGGAGTGACAAAATAGACTTGGAGAGGGAGTGTGTGTGTGTGTGTGAGTGTGTGTGTGCTATAAAACATGTTTCACTGGAACCATATCTCACTGATAATCAGTGTCACAATATTTAAAACCATAAACAAATGAACTCTACATATGCCAAATAAAGAAATACTGTATTACCTGCGGCGGCACGGTGGCTTAGTGGTTTAGCACGTTCTCCTCTCAGCGCCAGGGATTCCCGGTTCGAATCCCCATCTGGGTGGAGTCTCCATGTTCTCCCCGTGTCCGCGTGGGTCTCCTCCGGGTTCTCCGGTTTCCTCCCACAGTCTAAAAACATGGTTCAAGACAATTGAGTTCTCCAAATTGCCCCATATAGAGTGTGTCTGTGTGAGTGAGTGTGTGCCCAGTGATAGATTGGCGCCCTGTCCTGGGTGTATCTGCCCGGCGCCCGAGACGTTCTCCCCTGGATGGGCATGGGGAACCCCCCTCCCCCCCGCGACCCTAATAGAGTATAAAGCGGAAGATAATGAATGAATGAATGTATTACCTGCCCCCCCAAAGGTCTTATAACTAAATAATAACCCTAATAATAAACTAAATAATAATAATAATAATAATAATAACAACATGAACAAGATTTCTGCAGCATCACGTTTCACACAGGTCCGTTAAACGGAATAGATGCAGTAGGTGAGAACATATCGGATCTGGACGGTCTGCTGATGGATCATCCAGAAGAGCACGTGGGGGGGGGGGGGTCAGGCACTGATGTTGGGCGATGGGACCTGGCTCATGAGCTCTATAGCTTAGTAGTGTTTATCGTGAGGTTGGGGTAACGTTTCTGATGAGTTCTTTCAAACCAGCCTTTGCTCTGCGAGCTTTGTGAGCTGGCACACATGCCGGAACAGAACAGGGCCTTCCCCAAACTGTTAAGCATGTTTGGGTGTTAGATTATACACACACACACACACACCCCCACCCTGACACTATGATATGATCTGGATAAAAGAGGTGCGTCCCATGAATTCTTTTTTTGGGGTTTTTACGTCATTTAAGGACGTAAGTTTAACGTCAGTGTAAACAGCAGACCCTCTTCAGCTTATTGTCTTCGTGTGACCATGGGCTGTCAATCTGAAGGTTGTGGGTTCAAATCCCAGGTCCCAACCCAAGTTACCAGTGTGGGTCCTTGAGCGAGGCCCTTCATCCTCATTGCTCCAGGGATGTTGTGATGACCCCTGTGCTCACCTTGTAAGTCGCTTTGGATAAAAAATCGTCCACTAAATGACCAAATGTAATGTAAATGGGACAAGGACGAGACCCCCCCACACACCCCCCGCCGCCCCCCCAATTACAAACTACAAAAGCCCCGTGCGGACTACAAAAGACGGCACGAGCGAGCTGTAACCCCGCCCCTCCTGCGCCTTTCGTGCGGGTGGAGGAGGAGAGAGAGAGAGAGAGAGAGAGAGAGAGAGAGAGAGAGAAGGAGGCGCGCCGCAGGAACATGGCCATATTAAAGCGAGCGCAGCTGTTCGGACCTGAAACCTCGGTTCAGTCATGGAGCTCCAGACGCGCCGCCGCCGCCGGAAGACTGAGCGAGCCGCCGACAGAATGAGACCGAGCCGCCCCGCACTGCCCGCCGGCCCCGGCCCCGCTTGCCCCGCGCCCCGCCGCCGCGCTTTAGACCTGCACTCCTGCTCTGGCTTGGTCCCGATTCCGAGCGCCGGCTCGCAGGCTGCCCGCCGCCGCAGGTAGACAAAGACATAGAGACAGAGGACAGGCCATGCTGACATAACGGACAGAGGACAGTGTTCATTGTTGACCCCGAGGACAGAACTGAGGACAGAACCGAGGACAGACCGGAGGGAGAGGCGCGCGTCTGGTGCGGTGAGCGCCGAGGCGTAGAGGCGACTCACAAAGCCAACGCGGCCGCGGAGCCGCGCTGACGCCGCAGAATGAGCGCAAAACGCGCCGATTTCTTCAGATTGCGGCGTTAGACGTTCGTCTCGGTGTCTCTCTTCGTCGTGGGCAGGGGGGAATATGGCAGACTCACGCCCGGCTCCATCCTCTTTCCTCGTTAATGTCCACCGACGCGCACGCCGTGCCGCTTTAGTAAATATAATTTAGATTTAGTTTATAGACACACAGTCGGCAACGATGAGGGCAGAGAGCGATCGCTCGGCGCCCTGCGGTTTCTGACGCGTCCTTTAGGTTCCATGTTAACGTAATAATACCGCAGCTATTTATTTATTTATTTATTGATATGCAGGCCGAGATATAGCCGGGCCGAATACGGTTATTATTACCTATTATTAGCAAAATTTTACTAGACTAGACTAAGAGAGGAGGATAACAGGTCGAGGTCGGGATGGATGTGGAGGCGCAGGAGGGCTCGGCGGAGAGGCCGGGCGCAGAGCGGCGGCTGTCCGCGTCTCCTCCTCCGGCGGCCGGCGGGAACCCGCGCGGCTCCGGCGTCAAGAAGCACCACCACAAACACAACCTGAAGCACCGCTACGAGCTGCTGGAGACGCTGGGCCGAGGCACGTACGGCAAAGTGAAGAAGGCCATCGAGAGGCATTCGGGCAGAGTGGTGAGAACGGCTTCTTTATTTCGGGAGGGTTCCCCGGGCGCGTGAATGGTTCCTGGAGAGCTAGAGTTTAGAACCGACACACCGGGCTGGGGATGTGCAGGCAGCCACGAAATGACATGAGAATTTTGCAGGCGTGTTGAATCAGGGATGGAGCCCAAGTCTTTGGAACGATAGAACGATAGAACTCCAGAACACCGCTGCGTAAACGCGTAAAAACCGCAGGCACAAGTTCGTTCTGCCTCCAGTTAAAGGTTAGAACAGACAAATAACCAACTCTGAGTGTGTGTGTGAGAGTGTGTGTGTGTGTGTGTGTGTGTGTGGTGTGTGGAAGGGGGCTGTGCAGTATATCTCCACACTGTTAAATAAGTACCTGACACCTAGCCTCTATTTCACCAAAAAAAAAAAAAAACATAAAATATGTAAACAACAAATCTATCACAACAGATCTATCAAATCTACCACTGTGGGACAAATAAAGGTTTATCTTATAGTTTTAACTTACCAACAATACTGTATGTAGTCACATCTTATTAGTCGGTGACCTCAGATCCCAGCCAAGGTGAATGTTAATAGCCAAGTCAACGTGTCTTCCATGTTTCCATGTTTGGATTTTCTCTTCTTTTACGACTGCGAACACAAAGATGCTGTTTTTAGGACATTATGTCATCCACACACCTCTTAAACAAATTCAAATATGTACTGACTTCCAGATGTTCTCCACTCACATCAGTGCCAGACCAGTGCTTTACTGCTGAATGGCCAAATACCGCAGGCCAACATCAAGCGTTGGGTTGTGTATTTAAAACGCACATGGTTCTGTATCGGGTCGTTCGGGAAACGAGGTGAAAAAAAAAACAAACAAACAAAAAAAAAACCCTCCAGTGAATTTTATGGCTGTTTGAATCATTATGACTCTGACTGGGTTTCGACCTAAATGATAATTGTTTTTTTTTTTTAAATTGTGCAGGAGAGATTCATTCGTAAAACTCTGACCCACTTTGGTGACGTAATTCGGCCTTTCAGATACAGAGAGGTGGGGTTGTGTTGTTTTTGTCACAGGGTAGGAATTATGTCCTCGCTGTAATGTAAGCGTACGAGCACATGAAGGGCTGATGGGTCTCATGATCCACGTGAATTCCAGATGACGGGCGTTTCATGGACGTGCAGCCATGTGATGCCGTTTGGCAGGTCGGATCTCAATGGCACTCGCCCGCAATGAAAAGTGTCTAAGTGCTCATGGGATTTCGGTTTGGCACCTCATGCCTCATGACTCTTCTCACTTCTCACCGAGCATGTGCGCCGTACAACCGGGGCCCCGGCGTGTGCTCGGCCAGCTGTTTCCTAATCTCCTGTCAGTGAGACCGATGTGTCTTTAATGGCCCTCGTTAAATGCGTCATTGAAAAGTCCCGTGACCGCCGGCGTCCTGTTCCACCAGGTTGAGACAGCAAGTGTCAAAGGTCAACGGCAGGCGGCACAAACATGCCCTAAATGAGTAAGCAGCATAGCACGGCGGAACCCGGGTCAGCATCCACGGGGTTGGGTTTGCTTTGTGCCAATCGTGCTCCGTTTCAATCGCAGGGTCCCCGGAAAGCTTTCTAGGTTTAAAAAAAACGAGAAGTGAATAGAGTTATTCTAATAATCGTCATCATTAGTTAAACACGCCGAACTTGAAGACGTGAACCGAGGCCAGGTCTCCTCTGGACGGGGATGATTTGTGGTTCTGTGGGGATTTTCTCGGGAATGTTTCCATGTGTGAGGAGTGTGTATTTATGCGTGCGAGGGTGGGTGTGGACGTGAGCCTGTGCACGACTCCGGATTCCGGCTCGACGCCGCCACCTTTCACCTTCATTGCGGCGCTGGGACGTTCTTATACGAAGAGGACGGACCCACGTGCAGCAGATTGAACGCCTGCTGACGAGAAAAAGATCAAATAAAATCAGGTGTAAAAGTTTAGACATGTCTCAAAAGCTCCACTCTCCAGCATCACGGATTCAAATGATGCCCCCTTCGTCCTGCCACGCCTTTCTAAATAACCCCCCTTGTTTCTTACAACCCCCCCCTCTCCTGCAGTGTGGCACACACTGGAGTTTTTGCCCAGCACACACACTGCACACCCTGGCTTCGGCCCGGTGCCAGGACCGAGTGTGTGTCTGCTGAATGACTGTTGGAAAATAAACCTAAATTTAGCAGCGAGCCTGGGATCGAGGTGTCTGCAAACACATCCTTCTCCTGGCCTTTTCTGCCCCCTTGGCAAGAACCGGCGAATTACAAAACGAGTGGCTATAATAATTAATCACACTTTTACACACACACACACACACACACACACACACGATGCCGTCTGCCATAATTCATCCGTGTGTTTGCGCTCTTTCGGCTGCCTGGGGAAACAGAATGAGGAACATTGTTCTGGTTTGTAACTCGCTCGGTCCGTGTGCTCTTCTGCAGAGCAGCGGTGATTTGTAGAACCGTTGTTCCTTGCCGTTCCGCATTCCTGTACTATCTCCCTCAGGAACAGAGGGGTTCGTTAAAGAACCAAAAGGACCACCACCACCTGTGGGAAAAGCCGTCCCACCGTCCTGGGGCTCAGGTTGCCAGGGGCCCGGAATACAGAGATACCCCTGTAGGTGGGCGACGAAGCGCATAGCGGACTTTGTTACGAGCTTAAGCGGCTCGCGAGTTGCCTGAAAGGTGGCGGCCAATCGGCAGAGCATGAATTTAAATAAAATTATGGATCGTTTGAATTAAAACATGATGATGATCACTTAGTAAAGCACTGGAATGAACAGTATTAGGTATATATATATATATATATTTGTGTGTGTGTATTAGGACTAGGGATTCCTGGTTCGAATCCCTATCTGGGTGGAGTTTCCATGTCCTCCCCGTGTCCGCATGGGTTTCCTCCGGGTTCTCCGGTTTCCTCCCACAGTCCAAAAACATGGATCAAGTCAATTGAGTTCTCCAAATTCCCCCATATAGAATGTGTACAGTATGTGTCTGTGTGAGTGAGTGTGTGTCCAGCGATAGATTGGCGCCCTGTCCTGGGTGTATCTGCCCAGCGCCCGAAACGTTCTTCCCTGGATGGGCATGGGGAAACCCTCCCCCCCGCCACCCCAATAGAGGATAAAGCGTAAGATGATGGATGTATGTGTATTAGGACACTTCTTAATTTTGATTTGCTGCACTCTGTAAATCGCACAGCTCCAGCTTTGTGGAAAAAGTTTGGGGAAGGCCCTCAGTGAGATTGATGTTAGTTGGGATGAACTGGAACGGCGATTGTGAGCCGGTCTTTCTGGATGCCTGAGCACTACAACATACTGCACAACACTCAACCCACAGCCCTGTTGCTGCAGCTGTGCGGTTTACCGTATCTCATCACGGTGCTGAATCAGAGGCGAGACGATGGGGTCGGGACGCTCCGGGATGCTGACGGTCCCCTTTACACAGACCGTAAATCAGGGTGGGGGGGGTTCCGCCGCTGCAGGTCACCGGTTAACAGCAGGATCGCCTTCTAATGTTACCTTCCGACCAGCTTCCTGTGCTTAAATGCAGAATAGAAGCTCATTAGCGTTCCGGCGGTCAGGTCAGGTGACTGTAAGGGGAGTTTGGAACCTTGCGTTTGGTCCTGCGAGCGTTCCACATCAGCGGCGGCCTCTGATCGGAAAGAAATCCACCGCAGTGGGCACTGAACTCACATCCCTCCCGTGTTCTGCCAGCAGTGAGCGCAGATCAGGACGCCGTGCGCAGACGCTGTGCGCAGACGCTGTGCGCAGACGCAGGCCACTGCCAGGTTTATAAACCATCAGCTCCTGGATATCGCAGAGCAGATGATTAATATGCCTTTAACTTGGAAACGACAGAAAGAAGGTTGTGGTTTTAAAGGAGACAATGAATAGACAGAGTGTGTTTGCATGTTTGTACACATAATGTGTGTGTGTGTGTGTGTGTGTGTGTGTGTGTGTGTGTTCGTCTCCACAAAGCCACAAAGATATAATCACCATCATACACAAGCAGATCCATGCACTGGAATGTCGACACTTTATCTCATCCTGTTTATTAATAGTCAGCCCGACTTCCCGTCGTAGACTCCTGCCAGTCTCCACGCGGAACCTGCGGTTCTATTTATTTACGGCTTTGCCAGCGAGCATCTGGGCACCAGACCGCCACACCTGTGTGCGCTTGTTTACTGCATTTTTCAATCCGCCGCCATTATCAGAGATTCTGCTTCGGGCTTTTGAAGTGTGAGAATTTCACAGACGCAAGGAGAACATACAAACTCCCCATAGAAAGGACGCCGACATTTACGCAACCCGATGCTTCGCGACGGGATCACCGAAGGAACACCTTGGACCTCCCGGCGACATCCGGAAACACAAGTCAGCTTTTAAAACGGATAAATAAAAAAAAATAGAGTGAATATTTTCGCGGCGCATTATTTACTCAGCCAAAAGGGAGTCGCTCTGATTTCTGTTAAAAGTCCCAAAAACCTGCATTTCTTTGAGTCAGGAGCCTCTGAGCTGCTTAATTCTGTGTGTCAAGACCTAATTATATCATTACATAATAATAACAATAATAATCTGTAATTACATGTGAATTCGTGGCTTCACAGAGACGTTGATGAAAGTACATCCATCCATTATCTTCTGCTTTATCCTCTACCGGGGTCGTGCAGGGGGGGGGGGGTTCCCCATGCCCATCCAGGGGAGAACGTTTCGGGCGCTGGGCAGATACACCCAGGACAGGGCGCCAATCTATCGCTGGGTACACACTCACTCACACAAACACACTCTAAATGGGGCAAATTTGGAGAATTCAACTGACCTTGATCCATGTTTTTGGACTGTGGGAGGAAAGCGGAGAACCCGGAGGGAACCCACGCAGATACGGGGAGAACATGGAGCCTCCACCCAGATTGGGATTCGAAGCGGGACTCCCTAGTGCTGAGAGGAGAACATGCCGCCCATGAAAGTATATAATAATTATCATATACAATACCAGAAACATTAAAAAAAAAAAAAATAATAATAATAAAATAGTAAAGGACGTGCTCAGAACGAACAGCTGGATTATTTTAGGGGGGAGGTGCCGCCGCGAGAGCGCCACACTTGGTTTGCACTCGTGAAGCCGTCGCATTCTCACACTCTCTCCGTGAGGCTGGCAGGAGGCGCATACCTGAGTCCTAGATAAACTCGGGGAGATAATGGAAAACAGTTTACCGTGGCTTACCCATAAATACCCGGGGATTTTAACCGAGCGTGCTGGAAATTGGCCCCGTTTCTATATTTATTTATACCTTTTCGTTCCCAGTAATCCAATTTTGAACCATTCCGGTTTGGTTTCCTTATAGGGATGTGCTGCATAATTTACCTTTGGCTAGAAATAACATGTGGTTTTCGTTTCTCGGTTACAAAAAGGAAAGCCGGGCTCTGGCGAGCCGGACTCCTCCCTCGGTGGAGTGTACACTTGCCCGACCTCTTATCCTGTCATTAGAACCGAGGGGATGATTCATCAGCGGCGTGGAGGGGAAGCGAAGCCGTGCACACGGGGGGGTTTTACATTTCTGTCGTATTATCGGCGGCCGGAGTGAAGATAAGGGTTAAGCCCGTGGGCGAAATGCTCGGTGGGTTCGTGAAGTGGACATTTTTATACGATGACGATACACCTCACAGACACGGAGACTGCAAACGGAACGCCAGCGAGGAGAACGAGGAGAACGAGGAGAGGAGAGCTCACAGATCCCAAACTGTTTTCCATAATCATCACCAAAGTGAGTTCGGAACTCTGCATGCGTCATTTGGCGGCGAACGTTCGACTAATTACAAGAGTTTACAGAATGCTCTTCTGTGCAATCACTGGTTTCTAAAAAGCTAGTAAACAACGGAGATGCGGCACGGTGGCTTAGTGGTTTAGCATGTTCTCCTCTCAGCTCTAGGGATTCCCGGTTCGAATCCCCATCTGGGTAGAGTTTCCATGATCTCCCCGCGTCCGCGTGGGTTTCCTCCGGGTTCTCTGGTTTCCTCCCACAGTCCAAAAACATGGATCAAGTCAATTGAGTTCTCCAAATTGCCCCATATAGAGTGTGTGTAAGTGAGTGAGTGTGTGCCCAGCGATAGATTGGCACCCTGTCCTGGGTGTATCTACCCAGCGCCCGAGACGTTCTCCCCTGGATGGGCATGGGGAACCCTCCCCCACGCGACCCTAATAGAGGAAAAAAGCGGAAGATAATGGATGGATGGATGAATGAATGAATAATGTATCTTCAAGGGCGGCACAGTGGCTTAGTGGTTTAGCATGTTCTCCTCTCAGCGCTGAGGATGAATGAATGAACAACGGAGATGTGTTCACGCTGACCGAACACATGGGTGGGCGGAGCCTCCGTCTCTTTAAGTGACGTTGCGGAAATGTGACCGAGCCCATGGGTGGGAGTGCAGAGCAGCCAGGAAATCCCTGCCAGCGTTTCCTTTTCCTCTCTATGACATCACCTGACATCCCCCCCGTCAGCATCCCCTTATCGTTCCCGTGCAGTGATCCGGAACGAGCCGTATGCGTTGGGTTCGACTGCGCAGTCATACCGTATAGATGAGCTCATTAAAGCTTAGGTTGCTGTTATACTTCAATATACATATAATGCATCTTCAAGGGCGGCACGGTGGCTTAGTGGTTTAGCATGTTCTCCTCTCAGCGCTAGGGATTCCCGGTTCGAATCCCCAACTGGGTGGAGTTTCTATGTTCTCCCCGTGTCCGCGTGGGTTTCCTCCGGGTTCTCCGGTTTGCTCCCACAGTCCAAAAACATGGATCAAGTCAATTCATTCATTCATTATCTTCAGCTTTATCCTATATTATGGTCGCGCGGGGGGGGGGGGGGGGGGGGGGTTCCTCATGCCCATCCAGGGGAGAACGTTTCGGGCGCTGGGCAGATACACCCAGGACAGGGCGCCAATCTATCACTGGGCACACACAGACACGCACACCCTATGGGGCAATTTGGAGAACTCAATTGACTTGATCCATGTTTTTGGACTGTGGGAGGAAACCGGAGAACCCGGAGGAAACCCACGCAGACACGGGGAGGACATGGAAACTCCACCCAGATGGGGATTCGAACCGGAAATCCCTAGTGCTGAGAGGCGAACGTGCTGACCACTAAGCCACCTTGCCGCCATATGGATCAAGTCAATTGAGTTCTCCAAATTGCCCCATATAGAGTGTGTCTGTGTGTGAGTGTGTGTCCAGTGATAGATTGGCGCCCTGTCCTGGGTGTATCTGCCCAGCGCCCGAGACGTTCTCCCCTGGATGGGCATGGGGAACCCCCCCCCCTGCGACCCTAATAGAGGATAAAGCGGAAGATAATGAATGAATGAATGTATCTTCAGAAGGAACCAGCCTTGTCCTCCTCTTTAACACCGGGTTGCTCTTGCGTGCGCTCCAAAAGCCTCTCGGTACCGAGTGTTATGTACCATGAAATGGTATCAGAGTAGGTCATAGTTGATTTCATTGCTGCAGAGCGAGAGCTTCACTCCCGTTCAGACCCACGAGCCGCTCACACATACCACGACTATTACACCACCGGACGAATACGCCGAATTGATTGTGAGGATTATGCACTTAAATGTGAGATTACCTCGGAAATCTTTCATTGCAACACGCGAACGCTCGTCGGCAAGAACGCGGGGCTTGACCGCCCTCGAGGTCAGCTCTATAGCGCCGCCTGCCTCGTCCTCGTCTGTAAGACACAGGAAGAAAGCTTACTGAGTACTGAGTCCGAAAGCCTTCGTGAGAAAGCATTCATTCACCATCATCCACCCACACACACACACACACACACACACACACACACACACACACAAACACAAACACTCAGAGTTTTCATTACGGTGTCCTGGGCTGTTCCCTTCTACCTGTACACCTTCATTTTCTCGGTGGGGGCTTGAAAATGACATGCTGAGCAAATGGCTGGGTTTGGAGCTCAGATCATACAGTATGAAGGTGTAGGAGGTGGTGACGTGGTGGATGGAGAAGTTCACGAAAGGTCAGGAACGTACGTTCATTCTAAAGTTTCACGGTGACGGTTTGGGTTTGCTCACCGGCTACAAGCCTTTCCATCAGACGGGCAGTTTTTATCTCTAATGTTCCCATCAGCGTGCTTTTGGAACGTGAGAGGAACACGAGGTACCTCCATTAAACCCACTCGAGTTCAGGGAAGACATTAAGACCCCACACAGAGCAGTTTAAAGTAAAGCACTGCTGTTTAGGAAGCCTGCAGGTCGCTGGATTTGATCCACCAAACATCTGATTTCACTAATTATAAGGCGTGTCCACACTTTTTTTTTTCTCAGAGTGGTGCCTTGTTGGGTTTGCAGAGTCCATTTCATGTTGACATTTGTAGGGAATGGAATACAACAAAAAAGACAAAGTTAAAACTCGTCCTCAGAGCCGGGCAGATGATATTAAGACGTTTGTTTTCATCTGGTTTAGACCATTAGGTTCTGCAGTGTGCAGCTTTTGGATCTTGTGAGGACCCTTTGTAGTTCTATTGTTCCTGTTCTAAAAAAAAAAAAAAAAAAAAAAAAAAAAATCCCACAATTATTTTCTACTAAATTAGTCATATCCAGTTCCACTGTATCAACACTCCCACCATGTCCTCCACCCTCTGCTGTCCCGGGAGAGTTTCCTCAACTCAACCATGTGCTTTCTCTGAAACAGTTTAATTTAACCGAAATTTTATATATATATATATATATATATATATATATATATATATATATATATATATATATATATATATATATATATATATATATATATATATATATACACACACACACACACACACACACACACACACATATATACTATAATGGTGGCACGGTGGCTTAGTGGTTAGCATGTTCTCCTCTCAGCACTAGGGATTCCCGGTTCAAATCCCCATCTGGGTGGAGTTTCCATGTTCTCCCCGTGTCTGCGTGGGTTTCCTCCGGGTTCCTCCCACAGTCCAAAAACATAGATCAAGTCAATTCAGTTCTCCAAATTGCCCCATATAGAGTATGTTTGTGTGTGTGAGTGAGTGTGTACCCAGCGATAGGTTGGCGCCCTGTCCCGAAACATTCTCCCCTGGATGGGCATGGGGAACACCCCCGCGACCGTAATATAGAATAAAGCGGAAGATGATGAATGAATGAATGAATATACTATAATACTATTATAACGGCACATGGGTTTCCTGCATCCACAACCCAAAGCAGAGAGGTTTCTTTTCCACGTCACGTCATGTTTTAACCTTTTTACCAACAAATATCTCTAAATTTCAAGTTTGATCGACGAACAAACCTTTCGGATTAAACAGCGCCCCCTACGGTGCTGTGCAGGTTTCCTTCGTGCCAACTGTTTATTTTATTATTATTATTTTTAAAGTAGACGCTGCGAGAAACTGAAAATGGTCCGTCTGTTTCTTTCGCAGGTCGCCATCAAGTCCATCAAGAAGGAGAAAATCAAGGACGAGCAGGACATGGTGCACATCCGGCGGGAGATCGAGATCATGTCGTCCCTGCGCCACCCCCACATCATTTCCATATATGAAGGTTGGTCTCGTTCTCCACCGGTGCCCCGAGGGTTCCGACCGAAACCCTTCATCACTTTCATCACGGAACATTTTTAGCGTCTTCCGTCGGGGCTCTGGATTCGTGAGCCGGTCCTTTTCTGTGCAAAGTTCGGTGATTAGATCATTAAGGCCCGACGTGTTTGTAATCATCGCTTCGTCGGTGCGTTTTGGTTAAAAAAAAAAAAAAAAAAAGAGATGTGCGCACGCAGGTCTCTGTGCGTTTTAGGGCTGCAATAACGAATCGATAAAAATCGATTATCCAAAGTATCGATAATGATTATTTCTTTCATTGTGCTTTTCATTAATTACAGGAAATGTTAACTTCAACATTTTGAATAAAATTACTATATATAATACTATACTATAGAATAATTTTACTGAAAAACATGCATCTTTGGATAAAAGCGTCTGCTAAATGATTAAATGTAAATATAAAGACATGGAATTTTTTTTTTTTTAATTTATCCGATTCATCGATTAATCGGAAAAAATAATCGACTGATTAATCCATTATCAAAATAATCGTTAGTTGGAGCCCTAGTGCGTTTAGAAGCACCACTCAATGTGGGGTGTCCGCGGGCAACCGTCCATGCGTCCGCGCGCCCCCCCCTCCACCCGCTCGATCTCCCGGCCAGACATCTGCTGGCTGTTTCTGCGGGAGCAGCTGGGAAGCAGACGTGGTTTCGGAGGTGCAGAGGGAGCTCGCCGGCTCTCGGTTCTCGGCCTCCTGCACCGAATCATCCCCGAATCGGCCATGAATTAAACATCAGGTTCCGAGGAATAACTAATAACCCCCCCCCCGATAATTAATTGCCGATACGGCGCTTTCGGGGCGTTTTTTGCGCACGCGTGCGAAGCGCCGCGGTCGATATGGAATCAGAAAGTGAGCGATGAGCGAACAGACGCCGGTCCGTTACCCCGGCTGGGTTGTTTCGCTCACGCGAGCCAAATAACGAGCCGTTTAACTGTTGGCTTCACGTGTTGCTGAGACGCGTCAGGCCAGAATGTGTGTACAGAAAGTGGTAAGCATTCTGATGTGGAATAAACGCCGGCTCGGCGCAGTGGGAGCGCCCGGCCTCTGTTGTGGTTGGCTGGTGATGGCGGCGGAGAAGTTGATTAGGAGAAAAACACACATACAAACGAGCCTCGGGAGTCGGGCTCGCGCCGTGTGCGTTCCGTCCGCCCGTCGCGTCCAAACGGGCTCGACGCGAAAGCCGCATGCTTTCTGGTGTTTCTCGTTAAAGTGTTTACTGTTGTGGATTGGCCTCGCACCAAACGAGCGCTGCAAGCTTATAGACGGAGAGAGATATATATCCGGCAACACCCTTGTCAACCATTAAGTACATATGTGAGGCAAAACCGAAGCAGATGTGAAATCCTAAACGGCGCACACACAGACACGGGCTCGCCGCTCACGGGCTCGTTTCATACGCCGCCTTATTTAAGGCAGCGGCCGCCAAAGTCACAGGTATTCTCCACTCCTGTCCAAAAGTTGGTGCAGATTCAGGACCAACCCAGAACCCGAGGTGACCATCTGACTCGTCAACGTCACCCGCCGCGGCCGAACGGGTCACGGACCGCCGTCCCATCTCGGCCCGGGGCTCCGAAATCTGGCAAATGACTCCCTCTGGGGTTTAAAAGGTCACAGCTCATGAACATACCGCTGAACCCAAACAGCCGGAGGGTCACGGAGGGACTGGAGGCGCAAAGCCTGCATCCCAGCGGAAGGCCATCCGAGCCGCCATCAGAGGAAATCCGAAGATCAATTTCTCGAGGCGTCGGAAAGGATTTGGGCCGGGTTTAGTCGTGGACGGGGTGTGAGGAGGGCGGGAGCCGGGATAAAGCAAAGCGGCTGGTGCGTGGTAATTGCGAGTGGCGCCCCAGCGAGGCCTCACAGAGAGATCTGCAGACACGCCCGGGTTTTAATCAACATAGAGCCTGATTAAACAGAGATAGCGTCGCTGTTCGAGGCTCGTTAAAACGTGGGAGCGCTCTCGATTCGGGAACTTTCTTGTGAAGTGAAGAGTCTTTGAAGCGTGACGTGTTCCATCAAAAGGCTTCCACTGCACTGGCAGCTCGGGGGAGTGGGGGGTGCAGTAAAGGTTAAGGGCCTTGCTCAAGGGCGGCTTGAACCCACAGGCTTAAGACTGGTAGTCCAACAACATCAGCACTTTTAGTCTTAACGGAGGGCACGGTGTTTAAAAACTGCACTCGTACAACCACCACCACCACCATCATCACCAACATCATCACCATCATCACCACCACGTCACCATCACTGCAGCGAAACATCACCCCCCCAAATCCTCCGGTGATGTAGAAAAACAAATAGACTGCTGTAGAACTACAAAGTCCATCTATATGGGATGGTGGGTGTGGAGATCAGAGGGTATACCTAATAAAGTGGCCGGTGGGTGTCATTGTGACATACCGTGTTGGATGACTCTGGAGGTTCTACCTTTGCCTTTGGATTATGGCTCCGCATCCACCTGCAAATGCTCCACCATCACGGTGCGCCGTTCTGCGACCCGCTGTCAGGAAGCTGCGAGGTTCCACAGCAGTGTGAGAGGTGGAGGTTCCAGAGCGGTGTGAGAGGTGGAGGTTCCAGAGCGGTGTGAGAGGTGGAGGTTCCAGAGCGGTGTGGAGGTTCCAGAGCGGTGTGAGAGGTGGAGGTTCCAGAGTGGTGTGAGAGGTGGAGGTTCCAGAGCGGTGTGAGAGGTGGAGGTTCCAGAGCGGTGTGAGAGGTGGAGGTTCCAGAGCGGTGTGAGAGGTGGAGGTTTCACGGCGGTGTGAGAGGTGGAGGTTCCAGAGCGGTGTCAGAGGTGGAAGTTCCAGAGCGGTGTGAGAGGTGGAGGTTCCACAGCGGTGTGAGATGTGGAGATTCCATGGCGGTGTGAGAGGTGGAGGTTCCACAGCCGTGTGAGAGGTGGAGGTTCCACAGAGGTGTGAGAGGTGGAGGTTCCACGGCGGTGTGAGAGGTGGAGGTTCCACGGCGGTGTGAGAGGTGGAGGTTCCACAGAGGTGGGACCAGCGTCGTAGCTTTCAGCCGTCCTTTAAACACGTTCAGCTTCCTACTGCTTTCCCTGGATATTTCCCAGAAGGCCTTGAGCGCCACCTTCCTGCCAAACAGTGAAAGGCCACAGAGCAGTGAGCAGCAGGGAGCTGACGTGTGGCTCGCGGTGGGATGATGGGGCGTTGGGTGGGGTGGGGTGGGGTGGGGTGTTCCTTAAAAGGAGATTTTTGGGCTTTGATAGAAATGTGGGCGTGGTCACTTTGCGTTTTAGTTCCAGACCTCAACACGCCGCGTACTAGTTAGCGGTTCCAGTCGTGACCCCGTGAACTCTTTGCCGTGCACAGATTTACTTTGCCTTTAATTTTGATGCCCGTTTTATTTGGCTCCTTTACTTTAGGGGTGGGGCAGCAGGGTGGCTTAGTGGTTTAGCATGTTCTCCTCTCGGCGCTAGGGATTCCCTGTTCGAATCCACATCTGGGTGGAGTTTCCATGTTCTCCCCGTGTCCACATGGGTTTCCTCCCACAGTCCAAAATCAAGGTCAATTAAATTCACCAAATTGCCCCATATAGAGTGTCTGTGTGAGTGAGTGTGTGCCCAGCAATAGATTGGCGCCCTGTCCTGGGTGTATCTGCCCAGCGCCCGAAACGTTCTCCCCTTGTTGGGCATGGGGAACCCTCCCCCCTGCGACCCTAATAGAGGATAATCAAGATAACGGATGGATGATGGACTTTAGGGGTTCCTTTGAAGATGTTACTGCAGCAGTGCTGTACTGTGTTCTCTAATGTGCATCGTGAATATGTTTCAGTATTCGAAAACAAGGACAAGATTGTGATCGTGATGGAGTACGCCAGCAAGGGGGAGCTGTATGACTACATCAGCGAGCGCCGGCGGCTGACCGAGAGGGAGACCAGGCACTTCTTCCGGCAGATCGTGTCTGCGGTGCACTACTGCCACAAGGTACCGTGTTCCTCTACATTTTGACGGCGTACTTTAATTTAAGTGAAGCACAAAAGTACCGGGACGCACCTCCGACTCCCTGATTAAACCAACCTACCACAAAAACCATGCGTCCGGACAAACAGTTTGGGGAAGGCCAACCATTTCTGTGTCAGTACGACCACCTCAGTGCCCAAAGCTGGTTGTGCCCAAAGCTCGGGTGACGTTCGAAGTCCACATTGAGCCCCGATTTCCACTCCATCAAACAACTATGGGATGAATTAGAACAGAGATTGAGAGTCAGACCCCCCCACCCCAACATCAGTGCCTGACCACACAGATCAGTCCACAGTCTCTGGACGAATAGTCCACAAAGACTCGCCCCCAAACATGCGAGCGCATGGATAACGCAGTGGAAGCTGTCCTATCTGCGTTAAGACAGAACTTGTGATGTCATAAGAGCTGAGGGACGGTTTTGGGTGGGTCCGTGCCCTTTAGATTTCTTTACACGCAGAGGACACATAGAGGACACCGCCTCACTCTGGCAGCGGGACGTGTGTATTGTTTTTCGTGAGGTTGGCACCGACGCCGCAGGAAGCGTCCAGCGCAGGCGTCGTCCCCCGCGCCGCCTGCACCGATCGGAAAACATGCCGAACACGTGTCCCCCCCCCCCCCATACCATCCACGTTCAAAGTGCCGCACGCGCAGCCGCATCACTAATGAACTCCACTGCGGCCGTAATCTCGAGCGGCTGCGTTCCCCACGTGCGAGTCGGCGCTTTAGAGAGCAGCGCTAATGACACGGTCGGGTTTTAATTCAGAGCCGGTGTGAGAACACAACTCGCCGTCGTCCATAATTACAGCGGCCCGTTTACAGCGCAGATGTTCTGCGGCTGATGTCAACGCTCCGTCCGTGACTTCAGGAGAGGGAGCGGCGAGGCACGCCGGCACCGCGTGCTTCAGATGTTTCAAACACCTCAGCATGTTGGGAAGGGGGGGGTTATAAGTGGATCCCGGGGTGTCCGTGTTCATGAAATTAATTAATGTCTTTTCTTTTTTCCTTTTTTTAGAACGGTGTGGTGCACAGGGATCTGAAACTGGAAAACGTCTTACTGGATGACAACTGTAATATTAAGGTCAGATTGGTTGGTTGGTTGGTTGGTTGGTTGGTTGGTTGATTGATTGATTGATTGGTTGGTTGGTTGGTTGATTGATTGATTGGTTGGTTGGTTGATTGGTGGATTGATTGGTTGCTTGATTGATTGGTTGTTTGGTTGATTGGTTGGTTGGTTGGTTGATTGATTGGTTGGTTGATTAGTTGGTGGATTGGTTGGTTGGTTAATTGGTTGATTGATTGATTGGTTGGTTGGTTGGTTGATTGGTTGGTTGATTGACGCTGATGGAGAACTGATGATGGAACCTTCAGTGCAGTAAGAGTACCTTGTTTCTCCACCCGAGCAGATCGCTGACTTCGGCCTGTCCAACCTGTACCACAAGGACAAACTCTTACAGACGTTCTGCGGAAGCCCGCTGTATGCATCTCCAGAGATCGTCAACGGGAGACCTTACCGTGGTCCTGAGGTGGGACATGAATCAGTAGCACCTGCACCTTTACATCTTACCTTGTTATCTTCGGCTTAATCCTCTACCGGGGTCGTGTGCAGGGGAGAACGTTTGGGGTGCCGGGCGAATCCAAAAGTAGGTGGGACTAGCCTTCTCTGAATGAATACCCTTCTCCAAGGGGGTCCAAAGGGGGGGCTTGGACCTACCGAAAATAAGAAGGCAAAAGAGAGTCACATCAACACAGAAATATCCCATCCATCCATTAACTTCCGCTTTATCCTCTATTAGGGTCGCGGGGGGGTTCCCCATGCTCATCCAGGGGGGAACGTCTCGGGCGCTGGGCAGATACACCCAGGACAGGACACCAATCCATCGCTGGGCACACACTCACTCACACAGACACACTCTATATGGGGCAATTTGGAGAACTCAATTGACTTTGATCCAAGTTTTTGGACTGTGGGAGGAAACCGGAGAACCCGGAGGAAACCCACGCAGACACGGGGAGAACATGGAAACTCCACCCAGATTGGGATTCGAACCGGGAATCCCTAGCACTGAGAGGAGAACATGCTAAACCACTAA
Organism: Corydoras sp. C115; assembly: GCA_019802505.1. Taxonomy (NCBI): domain Eukaryota; kingdom Metazoa; phylum Chordata; class Actinopteri; order Siluriformes; family Callichthyidae; genus Corydoras; species Corydoras sp. C115. The sequence continues at coordinate 71,883 of JAFMOC010000195.1, read as the reverse complement.
GCCACCGTGCCACCCCACAGAGAACTTCCACAGCAACTTCCACAAGTTTGTAGGAAACTTTGCCCCGTCGGTCCGGAACCGCCTCCACCCTTCTCTCGCACGCTTTCCCCAAATCAGCTCTCATGCGCCCCTATGGAACAACCTGCACAATTGGTGTGTAATTCCAGCAGCCTGATCTCGGGTCAGTGTTTTTTTTGGACCAGTAAACCTGACTGCCCTTTGAAGTTCCTCAAACGGTGGCTGCGAGGTAGCTATGTACTCACTAAGGCATCGGAACGGGTTCCACAGGCGGAGGGTATAAAAACATGTCTTTAAGACTTATTTGGGGCAGGAAGGGAAGAGGTGGACCGGCCTCGTCAGGCCAATCCGTCACGCCGTAACGAGCGCCGCTCATATTTTTAGACCGAAAAAGAAAAACCCAGTGGCCCTGAGCTCGCCGTCATTTGCGGCGGTTTTTGTTACGGGGCTTGATTGTAATCAAAATCACGATGTTCTACGAAGAGAAAGCCACAAATTACAGCCGGTGAGCAGAATAAACAGCGGCGGCTCACACGATGGCCGCGTCCCTGCGTTACGATCGGAATCTCTCGGACTCGGACCGGCGAGAGGAAGGCGGAAAATCATTTGTACGGAAGTGTAATCAGTCCGGACCGGCTATCTGATTTCCTGTGACTTAATACCCATGCGGTTTTTGGCCCGCGCTCAAGGGGTGGTTGGTTTCAACAGCGAGACGGACTGGCTTCCCTGAAAGCCTGTGTTCTGCTACTTGCCCTTTCTGCCCCACCCGAGTAGTCCGATGCCCTGTGTGTACAGAAACCACGACATCGTCGATGGTATTCACTGGCTGTCAGAAGAGAAGAGCGTTCGTGGACACCGTCAAGTGTCGGCAGGGTGGTGGACATCAACCCTGCCAAGAACCATAAAGCTTGAAGGCCGTAGATTTGTGTTTTCTTTAGAATGGAGGCTGAGGGGGAACGTGGGCCGCAGTTCTCCCGCCTCACATGTTCCCGTCTGTGCTTTCAGGTGGACAGCTGGGCATTGGGAGTGCTCCTCTACACACTGGTCTACGGTACGATGCCGTTCGATGGAGGAGACCACAAGAATCTGATCCGCCAAATCAGCAACGGCGATTACAAAGAACCGACTCAGTCATCAGGTACAGTTCAGACGCTCGATGTCATTATTAAAGCGTACGGATTCTCGCGGGGTACTGATGTTGCTCGACTTTCTTACCAATAAAGATTAAATAAAGACTTTTATCCGACTCCGTCGCTGTGTTCTGAGGAAACTCTGTAAGAAGCAACAAGCTGAAAATTCCAGATCAGTAGTTTATATTTAAAATCAGCCTGTTGGGCATCAACAATCCTGCCACAGTCAAACTCACATGTCACATGATGTGAACGTTACCTGAAGCTGAAGGTCACGGTTGCTTAGATGAAGTTTCTGGCACAGTAAGACCATCCCGGGTTCGACTCCCGGTGCAGTGAACTCAAATTCTTCCTTTCCTCTCGGTTCAGGCATGGGGTCCTTTAGGGGTCATTATGGTTGGTGTTGGTCTCAAGCCTGAGGGAATAAGATGGTTGCATTAGGAATGGTAGCTGGTATGAAACTCTCCATTATCTTCTGCTTCATCCTCTATTAGGGTCGCGGGGGGTTCCCCATGCCCATCCAGGGGAGAACGTTTCGGGCGCTGGGCAGATACACCCAGGACAGGGTGCCAATCTATCGCTGGGCAGAACTCACACAGAAACACTCTATATGGGGCAATTTAGAGAACTCAATTGACTTGAGCCATGTTTTTGGACTGTGGGAGGAAACCGGAGAACCCGGTGGAAACCCACGCGGACACGGGGAGAACATGGAAACTCCACTCAGATTGGGATTCGAACCGGGAATCCTTAGTGCTGAGAGGAGAACATGCCAACCACTAAGCCACCATGCCTGGAATAAAACTAATCCAAGTTAAATATATGGATCTTCTTGTGGCGCCCCCTAAAGTGATTGAGCCAAAAGACGTAGTAGAAAAAGAAGGAATTGAGACATTTTTTGTTGTATTTTTTGTTTTTTTTTTAAGATGAAAATCAAAGATCTAATGTAACTAACCTGATTGATCTGATCTTTCGTACTGGATGGTACAGATGCCCGTGGTCTGATTCGCTGGATGCTGATGGTAAACCCAGAGAGGCGCGCTACAGTGGAAGACATTGCCAACCACTGGTGGGTGAACTGGGGCTGGAAGACGAGTGTCTGTGATTGCGAGAGCCAGCGTGACACCGGCTCCCCGATGTTGGCTCGCCTGATCGACTGGCAAAGCCGCACCGAGCCGCGGGTGACCAAAGGCGCCCGGCCCGACCAACTCCAACTCATCCGGCAACGGCCGAAGAAGAGCAAGAAGGAAAACGACGCGGGAGTTCCCCACTGCGACGATGACGACGACCTCGGGCTGAAGAGGCCGAAGGGAATCCTCAAGACCCGGCCTTCGGAGGAGCAACACTCAAGTCTGGAGGACGTCGAGCTGATACCTGGGACGGAGGAGGCAGGAAAGGAGGCGGTGTCTGCAACCGACGAGGAGGAGCCCACTGGGGAAGAATGTCTGTCCAAGATGGTGCCTATTCTTCCAAAGAAGGGCATCCTGAAGAACAAGCAGCAGCGGGAATCAGGGTATTATTCTTCACCGGAGCGCAGCGAGTCCTCCGACCTGCTAGGGGGCAACAACATGACGCCCCTGGGTGCCAGCTCACCTCCCAGGCATGCGGTAGGAAGGAAGGGGATTCTAAAGCGCAATGGAAAGTACTCCACCTACAGTGCCCCACCGTCGGTCGCCTCCCTTGGGGAGACCTCATCCGGCGAGTCGGGTCTATGGCGTAGCCAGAGTCGCCCTTCCAGCATCGTCGGAGAGGACAGCAGCATCCTGACCAACGGTTCTTTGGGCGGGGCCGATTGGCCCCAAATCAGCTCGAGGCCAAACATCAGAGGATGCGCCTCGGCCGAGAACCTGCTCCAGCTGGCCAGCTTCAAAGGACTGCAGACGGCCCCCGCCCTGCACGGGGGAAAGTTCGGCCGAGGGTCGCACGGCTCACCTGGGGACAACAGCAGCTTCTCCTTGCTCGGAGACCTGGACGATGTGACTCAGGTGTACCAGCAAGCCCTCGATATCAGCAGCAACTTGGTGTAGAGAGAGAGAGAGGGAGAGAGAGAGAGAGGGAGAGAGAGATGAGTGGGGAGGGGGCGACACAGGAGGAATGTATATGGATGTGTTTAGTTTATCGGTTGCCGACGACCAGTTGCTATGCTGGGATTGAACGGATTGATTATAAAGGGGTAACACACTGCCAAAACCACAAACCGTCCCAGACTAGAGACGTTCAGAGTCGCGATGTCGATAGCTGGGGCCCTCAACCCTCACGGAAACCAGTGCTGTGTTCAAATGTTTACATGATTTAGCAAACGGTGAGTTCGAAATCACACATACCGGGAGGCTCCGGGGCGACGAGCTGAGTTTACAAACGCACCTTAAAACTCAACGCAGAGCACATGTCGTGATCTTTAAAAAAAAACAAAAAGAAAAAAAAAAAGAAAAGAAAAATAACCAGGGTTCGCTGAACTGTCAGTGTCGTTTATTTATTACTTTGCTTAGATTTTGCGATACAAAACTGGTGTGGCCCGTACTGGAACCGCCAAGCCGAGTCTCTCCTGCAACGCCTATGGAAATGACATATATAATGTCCACGTTATCCCCCAGGAGGTCTTAGCCATCTGTAAGACCACAGCGAGGCCTCGTATGCATCACGATACGGGTCTCGCCTCCAGACGAGAACAAATAAGAAGTGCCTTTATAATTGGGATGGAGTTATGTATGTCATTTCCATAAGGTGGAGAGAGATGTCCGGGCGGGCCGTCACCAGATGGGTTTATGTTGAATGTTGAGAAACCCGGGACCTCAGAGTGCGAACTCAAAAGGGACTCCAGCCGCATTATTGGGTATTCTTTCTGGACATCATCATAGCAGGTAGCACAGTTTTAAACTCTCCACTGGACAACACAGGGCTTTTGGTGGAAGCACACTGGGAAACATGTAGTCATGTGTGTCTACCTGACAAAAGACTGAAGACGCCGTCAATAACGGGGCTCTTCATCACTACTATTGCTTTTATGTCGGCGCCGACACCCGTGCTGTGTACATTACGGTACAGGGAGGTGCCCACTTTGCGCCGTTAAATGGCAGATTGCGTGATATTTGGTCGAATTCAAGTCGTTCCCTGTCTGCAGCTGAACAGACGGCAGGGATAGGCACAGACGGGGATCGGTCCGGTTGGACGTGAGAATGGACGAGGTTGGTTGGACGAGGTTGTGAAAATGCCAGGAAGCATAAAGGAGTGGTATAAATAAAGATGCTTGGGATGTAGAATAGGGGTAGGTGTTGGGGTAGAGGGTGAGTGGAGAGGGGTTGGAGGAAGGACTTGGAATTGTGGAATTGAGGTTGAGGCGGGAATGACGGCAGGGTAGGGAAGTGGAAACGCGAGTGAGGACAAAAGAAAGGTAGGGAATTATGGAAGTGAGAAAATGAAGAGAGGTTGCAATAGCAAATATGGGGCAATAAGGAAATTAGGGTAAGTGGTAAGTGACGCAAGGGGGCGATTACGGTGGTGTGAGAATGAAGAGAGGCGAGGATCAAAGAATGCAGATGCGGAAAGTGGTTTTATGTGTAACGAGGGTAATTACAGTGATGGGCAAGTAAAGCGCGGTGGTAATACAGAGGCAGGTAAAGGAAGAGAGGCGGGGATTTCGGAGAAGGTCGAGGAAATCGAGGTGCACAGGGTAAATGAGAGGAGGTGGCAATTACGGTAAAGGGTAAGAGACGCATGAGGTGGTAAGTTAATGAAGGGGGCGGTTGGATTTACGGTGTGAATGAATGAACCGCGGTGAGGTGGCTGTAGCTGGTTAGTAAAACCAGGTGAGATCAGGGCAGACGGTGCGAGGTCAGTAAAGGGACGCGGTACGGAGGCGAGCGAGCGGGTCGTGGTTCAGTTTGATGCTCAAACGTTGGAACCATGACCCTGTTGTACATAGATAAGACATTTTAGAGAACGTTACGCATTTCTTTTCGCTTGTACAGTCACAACACACTCCAGCGTACCTGCTTATACGTAATACAACCACACACACACACACACACACACACACACACACACACACGTAATAGTTATCACAATAATCTGAGACGTACACACATCACTCTCATCTCCCACGAAGCGCCGAGCACCTGTAACGGGATATGAAGGCGTTGTGTGGCGCAGGGGTCCGGGGTCCTGAGGAGCATCAGACGCCCTTCGTGTATCGTATTAAATTGCATTTTTTTATATTGCATTGTATTTTCAACTGGATTCACAGTGAAGAAATTATACTATGTTAGTATTTCGTTTAATTACATTTCAGTTTTTGATTCTCCAAAATATTGAATCTGTATCATTTATGTTATTATTTTTATTATTTTATTTTTTTTAAATGGCAGAAACTCGGCTGCGGCTCCCGGGCTGACAGGTGGCCGACTACACTTTGAGGTACCACACCGTTGCCGCCGCCGCCGTCGCCGTGAGCCGTGCGCCCGGTTTCTGCCGAACTGGAATTAACTGGTGCATATCTGTTAGTTAGCAGAAGGTCTACTTATAGGAAAACTTGACTGGATATTGTTATTGATAATTAAAAAAAAAAAAAATATTATTATTATTATTATTATTATTATTATTATTATGTTATTTAAGTATTATTTTTGTTACTTTTTTTTTTTTCGCGTTGTTGGCAAACGGCCAAAATAATCACGTTTCATTTTATTGATTTTATTTTTAAAAAATTGTTTTTTGCCTTGACAGCAGAGGTGGTTTTGTTTCAGTGCCTTCGCGATCTGTTATCATTTACAGAGTTTTTGATAATTGCTTTTTATACTCTATTTATTGGTAGTGAAGCCAATTTCCGGGGGGGGGGGGGGGGGGGGGGGGGGGGGTGGGGGGGGGGGGGATGTAGACGCCACTCCACGCCTTGTGTAAAGAATCTGTCGGCGCACACGTGACCCGGTCTCAGTGATGGGGCTGTGAGGAGATGGGATGCCGTTATTGGGACGTGGTGGTGTTTCATGCTTTGGTGCTGTTGGGGGAATCGGTGATGATCGTCTGTACGGCAGCGATGAAGCCACAATCAACTTTAATAAAAGCATCGTTTCTAAGAATCTCCTGTAACGCGTTTTTCTTTCTGCGTTTAGAAAATGAAAGCCTCGTCTCACTCGCCGCGTCATCAGATCGTCTTCAGTCGTCATTCCTCAAAACCTACTTAATATTAATTCATATATGGCTTAGTGGTTTGCATGTTCTCCTCTCAGCGCTGAGGATTCCCGGTTCGAATCCCAATCTGGGTGGAGTTTCCATGTTCTCCCCGCGTCCGCGTGGGTTTCCTCCGGGTTCTCCGGTTTCCTCCCACAGTCCAAAAAACATGGATCAAGGTCAATGGAGTTCTCCAAGTTGCCCCGTATAGAGTGTGTCTGTATGAGTGAGTGTATGCCCAGCGATGGATTGGCGCCCTGTCCTGGGTGTATCTGCCCAGCGCTTGAAACATTCTCCCCTGGATGGACATGGAGAACCCACCCCCCCACCACCACCACGACCCTAGCAGAGGATAAAGTGGAACATAATGAATGGATATGAACCGCCACAGTGATCAGAACTTAGAGCCGTGTGAGGGATCCACCGAAACCGAACCGCCATGAGCGAGAACCTCGAAACGAGACGATCGTCAAAAAAAGAAAAAAAACCAAAAAAACGCTGGAGCAGCCAAAGGAAAGAGGGCTTGTAATTTCGAGGAGGAGGAAAAAAGGCCGAGTGAGAGAGATCAGGCCACCAGTGGAGGGAGGAGTCGGCGGCGGAGCGAGCTGGCGGCCTTGACTGACTTTAATTCGATCCACATTTCCAGCGGGGGGGGGGGGGGGGGGGGGGGGGGCAGCAGGAGGAGGCGTGGGCGGCGGGCTCGGTCTGAGAGTCTCCGGAGGCCGGCGCAGAGGAGCAGGAGAACACTTCTGGCTCGTGCAGCGTAAGTGGGGAGACGCTGGGCTGGAGAGGCCGAGGGAGAGAGTCCAGCCGGGCTGGCTCGGGTCCCGGCGCTGATCCCCGAAACGCACCGTGACCCCTGCGCTCCGGATTAAGAGGCTGCATTTACTGCGGCTGATGCGGGGTCAGATTCATATAACGCCGCCCCCCCCCGTTAATGGAACCGAACGGGACGAGCCGGGACTCCGCAGGTTCCTCTGTTCGGTCCGGTCCGATCGCGTCTGGCAGCGTTTCCGCTCTCACACGGTCGTCTCCGAAGCTTTTCTCACACTTACAGACCCTCAGAACTCCAGAGCCAGAGACGAAATGACTGCAGACAAATCCACTAACGACTAAAGACTGCACCACCGTCACTCACCACCAGGGTCCATGACGGCAAGATGCTGCGCGGCCCTGCAGTTGACCCCTCGAAGAAAAAAAAAAAAAAGCTTCCATGGGACGAAACACAGGTCCTCGGGGTCCGCATGTCCTCCCTGTGCCCGCGTGGGTCTTTCAGCGAGGATCTCTGGTGCCGCTCCAAAATCTAGACATGTCGGTCATTTAATTGGAGACATCAGGGGTATTTATCGGGGCCAAACCGGGGGGAGGAGGAGGGTTGTCAGGAGGTCGAATGTGCAGATCTTCTCTGCTGTGGCGCCTCCTGATGGTAAGAAGAGGAAGAAGAAGGCTCACCTGACGAGAGGTGCATCATCGTGGTGTACAAGGTTACACCATCAGAACCACAGAACCTCAACCTCAATGCAGATCGCAGTCAGGTCCTCATCCAGGTCCACATGATCGATGGACGTGGAAATACTTCATCGGTGTCTGACCTCACGATTGCTGGATCAACAGTCACTACAGTCACTCTCCAAATTCCATTCCATTCCATTATCTTCCACTTTATCCTCTATAAGGGTCACGGTGGGGTTCCCCATGCCCATCAAGGGGAGAACGTTTCGGGCGCTAGACAGACACACCCAGGACAGGATGCCAATCTATCGCTGTACACACACTCACTCACACAGACACTCTATATGGGGCAATTTGGAGAATTCAATTGACTTGATCCATGTTTTTGGATTGTGGGAGGAAAGAGGAGAACCCGGAGGAAGCCCACGCGGACGCGGGGAGAACATGGAAACTCCACCCAAATGGGGATTCAAACCGGGATCTCCAAATTCCACTTTAATACATTGTAATACACCGGACCTAAACTGAAACTATGTCTGTATTGCCCTTTTCTTCTTTGGGGTCATCGGTGCAGCACCTCCACACTGCCTCTGTTACCCCCTTAAACACGAACCTCGCCCCCTCCTCCAGAACCTCTTCCTCATGAGCAACATGGCAGTCTGATCCCAATTCCCCGGACCCCGGGCTCTTCCTTCCACTTTGAGCAAGACATCAAACGGAGCCTCGTGTTTCAGCAGGTTGCTCATAAACGTCAGCTCACAGAGCGCCGCGGAACCGCAGAACGAGCCGCGGGCCCCCAGAGGACAATCGGCCATCGGCGGACACGGCTGCGTTTTTGATCTAATCCTCACGCAACACTTCGGCCCGGCCTTTGAGATCCCAGCTGGCATTCTGAGAGACGTGTCCTCTGAAAAGAACTGAACTTGGTGCAGAAGTTCAGACCTCGAACCATGGTGCAGGTCGCGGGGAACCTCAGTCTGTTCCTCGTTCCATGGTTCCGTCTCCTTGCAACTCGAAACCTACAAGAGCCCTGGTTTCATAGCGTGTGATGCCTCAAAACGTCCTGTAGGTGTCCCGATGCGCAGGTCCACATCACATATACATTCTCTAGCAGTGGCTCATCCTCATCTCCTCTCTCTTTAAAATATCATCCATCCATTGTCTTCCACTTTATCCTCTATTAGGGTCGCGGGGGGGGGGGGGGTTCCCCATGCCCCTCCAGGGGAGAACGTTTCGGGCGCTGGGCAGATACACCCAGGACAGGACGCCAATCTATCACTGGGCACACACTGACTCACACAGACACACACACTCTATATGGGGCAATTTGGAGAACTCAATTGACCTTGATCCATGTTTTTTGGACTGTGGGAGGAAACCCACACGGACACATTGCCAACATGGAGACTCCACCCAGGTTGGGATTCGAACCGGGAATCCCTAGTGCTGAGAAGAGAACATGCTAAACTACTAAGCCACCGTGCCGCGCCCCTTTAAAACATCTGAGAAATAAAAAAAAAAAAAAAATGAAGCATCGATTTTGAAACATGCTGAACCATTCTGGAGCAAGGCTTTAATTGCGGAACCCCTCCCCCCCCACCCCACCCCCGCTTCACGTTGTGATCATAACGCTGCAGAGCGGCGGACTCGGCGGGTCTGGACTTCGCCCCCGGCCCGTCTCTAACCTTCTTCGTTTCCATCGTCGCTGATTTCTTTACCATTCTCTTTCTGCTCGTCTCTATTTTTAGCCGTCCGCCCTGCTATTCTGGAATTTGTTGCTGACTGGCTGCTGCCGCTGCCGCTGCTGCTGCTGCTGGACGTCTGGGCAGCAATCCTGTCAGGAATGTCTGGCTCCTTCTCAAAACCACTATAGAGGCCCGCCGGGGAGGGCGGGAGGACCGGGGAGAGGAGAGGGAAAGAGAAAGTGCAGAGACGTCTGTTTTTCCGTCGTACACGGCGGCAGAGGTTGTGCGTTTAGTTGCTTTATTTTCTCCGACTCGGTCGACACGGACCTCTTTTCTGTTTCGTGTGCGTGAGCACGAGCGCGGGTTCGAGGAATCCGGAGCGCATGTGGGGGGGGCCTGCGTAACGAAAAGCAACGCCAAACGATGCACTCTGTCCCTCGATCAGCTACAGAGCTTCAAAGTCCCCCATCCATCCGTTATCTTCCACTTTATCCTCTACTAGGGTCGCGGAGGGGGGGGGGGGGGGGGTCCCCATGCCCATCCCAGGGACAACGTTTCGGGCGCTGGGCAGACACACCCAGGACAGGGCGCCAATCTATCGCTGGGCAGCACACACTCACTCACACACACACACACTCTATATGGGGCAATTTGGAGAATTCAATGGACTTGATCTATGTTTTTGGACTGTTGGAGGAAACCGGAGAACCCGGAGGAAACCCACGCGGACACCGGGAGAACATGGAAACTCCACACAGATGGGGATTCGAACCGGGAATCCCTAGTGCTGAGAGGAGAACATGCTAAACCACTAAGCTGCGGTGCAGACCCACCCAGCTCTCCCCATCCCATCCATCCATCATCTTCCACTTTATCCTCAACTACGATCGCGGGGGGGGGGGGGGGGGGGGGTATGTCGGGGGGGACGGTCGCCATGGGCAGATACACCCAGGACAGGGCGCCAATCCATGGGGGATGGGGGGGGGGTTCCCCCATGCCCATCCCAGGGACAACGTTTCGGGCGCTGGGCAGACACACCCAGGACAGGGCGCCAATCTATCGCTGGGCAGCACACACTCACTCACACACACACACACTCTACATGGGGCAATTTGGAGAACTCAATTGACCTTGAATCCATGTTTTTGGACTGTGGGAGGAAACCGGAGAACCCGGGGGAAACCCACGCGGACATGGGGAGAACATGGAAACTCCACCCAGATGGGGATTCGAACCGGGAATCCCTAGTGCTGAGAGGAGAACATGCTAAACCACTAAGCCGCAGTGCCGCCCCACCCAGCTCACCCGCTGCTCTTACTTCTATACATACAGTATACCATACGGCTGAAAGTGTGTGGACACCCCATTATCGATGTTGGGAAGACCACAAGATACCAAACAGAGGCTTTGTGTTTAGGGCTGCACGCGTCTCGTTTGAAACGTACCGATGGACGACCTTACGGTTAAGTATTGTGGGGGCAAACAGGTTCCCTAACAGATAACAGTACATAAAGACGCCTGCGGGGGGAACCCTCTCTGTGACAAAGCATCCTACACCTTAAAGTTCAGCCATACATTTTCTTTTCTGTAAATCGTCATGACGTCATGATTTTTAAGGATTTCGTTTCCTTGTGTCCACACAGCGTCGTGTCCATTGACATATTTTTGGGAAAGTTGCCTTGAACAGTTCGTCTCCAGACCCCGAAACGCTGTAACCGTGTGGACAACTCACCATTCCGAAGCTTTGACATGTGACCGGTCCTGACGTTACCGCCACCCCATCCGACAACTCGCCGAACTGGGTTCCACAGTGGTCCAAAGCGCAGGGATAGGTACCGGAATCCCTACACCTGTGGAGACAGGACGGGGTTTAATGCTCAGGAGATGTGTCTCAATGAGTTTGTCCACACAGAGCACGTTGATTTGGACAGCTGCACCTTTTTTTTTTTTTTTTTTTTTTTTTTATGTCCACATCTTCACATTGACAAATTAAGTGTGACAGATGCTTCGTCCGTTTGTGAATTATATTCCTCATATTATGGGCTGTCGAGTGTCCCGACTGACCTTCACGGCGCTCCCCGAGCCGTTGTATGTTTTGGCTCGCCGCGCCGTTGTCTCTCCGCTGAATACAAGTCTCGTTGCCTTCCTCGAATCCTCGGCAAGTCCTCGAGCGCAGTGCGGTATGCGTCGTGCCGTCCGGGAGACAGGGCCCTGCATTGTTCGAGGTGCTTGTCATAACCGAGAGCCGAAAAAAGAAAAAAAAAGACCTGCTGGCAAGAGCATCGCCCCGGAGAGAGATTAACCTGCAGCCCGTGTCTCCTCCGTCAGTGAAGGAAATAAATCGTCCCCGAGGCGGAGACGGCGAGTGGCCGTACTGTCACCTCGAATTCTCCAGCAGCCGACTCTGCACATTTCCTCTCTGTAGCTCACAAACATGGAAAAGCCAAATCTCTGCGCCTCTGCGTCCCTCTCGCCGTGAGAGCGCGCTCGGCTGAACCCCTGACCCCGGGCACATCCACAAGAGCCGACGTCGCACCTTTCTGCTCGGCCACTTCTCAATCCCAGCCTTTCGGCCATGTCTCCCTGTCCTGCGCTCTGTGAGAGGACACCAGGTCAGAGCTATGAAGGGACCGGCGAGCAGACGGGCGGACGGAACATTTAAACCTGACGACGCTGTTTGGTATCATTAGATATGATGTAGCCATCGTGGGCGGCACAGAGCTGGGGATGCAGGTTCGAATCCTGATATGGGCGGAGTCTACAGGTTTTGCCCGAATGGGTTTCCTCCAGGTTCTGCGGTTTTCCTACCACAGTCCAAAACAATTTGGATTCAAGGTGAATTGGAGGCTCTAAAATTCCCCTATATAACACATACATATATACATATGCATACACACACACACATATATATATACACACACACACACATACATATATATACACCCAGTGATAGATTGGCGCCCTGTCCTGGGTGTAACTGCTCAGCGCCCGAAACGTTCTCCCCTGGATGGGCATGGGGAACCCCCCCGCGACCCTAATAGAGGATAAAAGCGGAAGATAATGAATGAATGAATATATACATAGACACACACACACACACACACACATACATACATATACATATATATATATATATATATATATATATATATATATATATATATATATATATATATATATATATATATATATATATATATAGTGTATGTGTGCGTGTGTGTGTGTGTGTGTGTGTATGTGTGTGTGTGTGTACGTGTACCCAGGGTTAGATTGGCGTCCTGTCCTGGGTGAATCTGCCCAGTGCCCCAAACGTTCTCCTGTGCGTTGTATGATGCGTTATCATAACGTTACTCCTGCAAATGCTGACTGGCGTTTCGAGGAGGACGGTCCTCACAAGCTTTCATTCAAAAGCAAACAGCATGGCGTGCTTTTCTGTCACTGTAGTTGGTTGTTTTTGGTTTTTTTTTTTTTTTTGGGGGGGGGGTTTTGGTAATTTTTTTTTTGGGGGGGGGGGGGGGGTTTGGACGGGGAACACTACAAGGCGACATCAACACAATGCACCATTGGAAAGATCCCACAATTAATAAATAAATGACCTGACCGTCCATCTCAGTGAGTTCACAGATGTGGCATCAGTTCCCGTTTACTCAGCTAAGTGTTCTCTCTCTCTCTCTGTCTCTCTCTGTCTCTCTCTCTGTCTCTCTGTCTCTCTCTCTCTCTCTCTTTGCTCATCCTTCGGTTCAGCTGGTGATTTCAGCTCCACCTTCCAGTCTCTAAATCCAAATACAGCGTGACGGTCTGAATGTGTCTCCCAGCTGAACTGCACTCCCCGCCCTCGCGGTCTCCGTCTGCCTCTGTGTTTTTCTAGGGTAGGGATTCTGTGATTAAAGCCCCCCACCCCCCACCCCACCCCCCCCTCTTTTCTCATTCCTGCTTTCCATTCACTTTTCCTGTCTCCTGGACTTGGCCTCATTCGAATGAAGTGAAATGCCGCAGTCTAAAAGGGGAAAAACATTTAGGGTTGGCGCTCCAGCCTTTGATGAGGCTGAACGGTGGAATTTCTGATCCGATCCTCGGGGGAGATGTGAAATGAACGTACGGTGGGTATATAATGGGTTTTGCATGCGTTACGGGCCTCATGGCTGAGCCACGGACCCAGCTCGCGTTCCGCCTTCGCTTCAGACGCCCCGCGCTCGGTGCAACTTAATATTGGCGTATTACAAAAAATTAATAATAATAATAAAACTGGGCGGCACGGTGGCTTAGTGGTTTAGCACGTTCGCCTCTCAGCGCTGGGGATTCCCGGTTCGAATCCCCATCTGGGTGGAGTTTCCATGTTCTCCCCGTGTCTGTGTGGGTTTCCTCCGGGTTCTCCGGTTTCCTCCCACAGTCCAAAAACATGGATCAAGTCAATTGAGTTCTCCAAATTGCCCCATATAGAGTGTGTTTGAGTGAGTGAGTGTGTGCCCAGCGATAGATTGGCGCCCTGCCCTGTGTGTATCTGCCCAGCACCCGAAACGTTCTCCCCTGGATGGGCATGGGGAACCCAACCGCGACCCTAATAGAGGATAAAGCAGAAGATAATGGATGAATGAATAAAAAAGGTTCTACCCTGGCCGCCAGAGGTTTGGGAAACATGCTGTAATAAAACCCTCGGCCAGATTTTAAAGGTTCCGTTTGAACTGGTCATGAGGCTCGACTCAAACGCCGCTCACCTCGGTCCCAACTCAGCATGGCCTCCAGTCGGGTTCCTGAATCCATAAATAAGCGCATGAACACTGTTCTTAGGGTTCTTTTTCACTTTCCTCATTCACATGAGGGAATCGTTAAGTCACTTTGCCCCGCCCACTTTTCTGACATCGCACCCGAGTGATGTAACGGTTTAAACGGCGGTGTATACATATATATACACACCAACCAGACTAAGGTACGGCCAATAGAAACTGCTTATACTCGGACAATTACCACCTACATACACACCACCTACATACACCCCGTGTCTGCATGGGTTTCCTCTGGGTTCTCCGGTTTCCTCCCACAGTCCAAAAACATGGAACAAGTCAATTGAGTTCTCCAAATTGCCCCATATAGCGTGTGCCTGTGTGAGTGAGTGTGTACAGTGATGGATTGGCGTCCTGTTCTGGGTCTATCTGCCCAGCGCCTGAAACGTTCTCCCCTGGATGGGCATGGAGAACCCCCCCACGACCCTAATAGAGGATGAAGCGGAAGATAATGGAGAGTTTTATACAAGCTACCCTTCCTAATACAACCATCTTATTCCCCCAGGTATGAGACCAACACCAACCAATGAGGACACCTAATAGAGGGTAAAGTGGAAGATAATGAATGAATGGATTTTCTTTCTTATATTTGTAAAAATCGCTTTTTTTTGCACAGTTGTGGGCACTTGCTCATAAGTTTTTCACTCACCAGTACCCCAGTACCAGGTGATGTGACAATAAAAATCCTTGAATATCCTTGAATCCTTGAGGAGATGTGCTGCTGAAGCTGAAACCATCTCGACTCCGTGGCGGCGGCGGCGGCGTTTTTAAGAGCCTGACTCCTGGCGGCAGACGCAGAGCGGCTCTGCTGTCACATAAAACCTTGCGAGGGTGGAGATGACGAAGCGCCGAGGACGGAGCTCATCTCCCAGAGGCCCCTGGGGCTTATCCCTGCACATGACGCAGGGACCAGCCTCTAATTCAGAAACATCCATCCATTCATTATCTTCCGCTTTATCCTCTATTAGGGTCTCGGGCGGGTTCCCCATGTCCATCCAGAGGAGAATGTCTCGGGCGCTGGGCAGATAGACCCAGGACAGGACGCCAATCTATTGCTGGGCACACACTCACTCACACAGACACACTCTATATGGGGCAATTTGGAGAACTCAATTGACTTGATCAATGTCAATTGAGTGGAGACTCCACCCAGATGGGGATTCGAACCGGGAATCCCTAGTGCTGAGAGGCGAACATGCTAAACCACTAAGCCACCGTGCCGCCCTAATTCAGAAACATAATTAGTGTATTTTTTTATTTTTTTTTTGGAATGAGAAAGATAACGAGGACACAATCTAACTCTCCACCTGAAGGTCGGAGGCTAAAACCTCCAACAGTGTGGGCCCTCCTGTATGCCCCGTAAGCCTTATTGCCCCAGCGGGTGCAGTACTGAGGGATCTGCACCCTGAACCACGGCTGCGAAGTTGCGCCGGATTAGAGCGTCTCAGAAACGACGCTAAAATCCATAACGCGCAGAGACGTGCAGACGGCATCGTCTCATTAACGTCTGAACATAAGAAGGATGTCCTAACACCTCTCCACCCCTCGCTTTGGGGGGGGGGCGTGGGGGCGCGGTCTCGGCTCCTCACCGGTGGTGAAATGTCGGGGGAAAAAAAAAAACAAATGAAAAGATCTCCCTTTGAAAAGTGATCTCAAATCTCTGCAGCTCCCCCCCCCCCCACATACACCCCCCCCCACCCCCCCTCGTGCGGGCCTGATGAAAGACTATCCCGCTCTTCATCGCACGCAACGCTCTTAGACCTGTCTGGACGTTCGGTGGGGGAGGGTCAGAGAGCAGAGCTGAGAGGGGGTCCCACGGAGAGTGTGGAGAAGAAGGAAGACATGTTGGGACACGAGGGCGAGAGAGAGAGAGAGAGAGAGAGAGAGAGAGAGAGAGAGAGAGAGAGAGAGAGAGAGAGACAGGGCGAGAGAGGACGAGATAACTAAAGATAAAAAACCTCAAGTCTGTATTATTTATTTAAAACTGTGATTAAAACTGTTATTTATTTCCCCCAAATAGTTTAATTTAACTATTACATTTAGAAACATGTGCAACTCCAGTCTAAAAAAAAAAAAAAACATGGATTCAAGGTGAATTGTCAGCTCTAAATTGCCCCTGTATTGTGCGTGTGAGTGACTGTGTATGCAGTGAGGGATTGGTGCCCTCTCCCGAGTGTATCTGCCCAACGCCTGAAATGTTCTGCCCTGGATTGGGGAACACCCCCCCCCCTGCCCTGGAGGGGAGGGGGGGGGGACACACCTCTCCCCGCCGTCCCTGAGTTTCGACTGCGTCGACGGGAACGTCGTGTGTGAGGCTGTAATTGGCCGGTTTGTGTGACGGCTGAGTCAATGAGATCGTTTATACTGAGCTCTGCTATTGTCCCCTAACCACCCCCCCCCACATACATTTACCCCCATTAACCCTGAATGGTTCCGCCTCTTTAATTACGGCCTGTGACGAGCTCCCCGTCCAAATCCAATACACTAAATTATACACTCTGAGCAATTACGGGTTGAGAGCGTCGGTCCTGCAGTGGCAGCATGGCTGCGCTGAAAACCCTGAACGCTAACCGCCGCGCCGCCGACACCGACTCCATTCAAAACCCTCGCTGTGGGTCCACGACCGAGTTTCATACCGCCGTCTGGACATGAAGCCAAATTTAATTAAATTTAATTAATACAGAGTTTAATTCCGTATTTACCTGCTGGATTTTATATATATATATATCATTCATTATCTTCCACTTTATCCTCTATTAGGGTCGTGTAGGGGGGGGGGGGTTCCCCATGCCCATCCAGGGGAGAACGTTTCGGGCACTGGGCAGATAGACCCAGGACAGGGCGCCAATCTATCGCTGGGCACACACTCACTCACTCACACACACTCTATATGGGGTAATTTGGAGAACTCAATTGATATGGATCCATGTTTTTGGACTGTGGGACCGGAGAACCCGGAGGAAGCCCACGCGAACACGGGGAGAACAAGGAAACTCCACCCAGATGGGGATTCGAACCGGGAATCCCTAGCGCTAGGAGGAGAACATGTTAAACCACTAAGCCACCGTGCCAACCTATATATATATATAAATAAATAAATATATAAATAAATAAATAATGTTCTACAATCCTCTACTATGTACAAATTAAAAATCTGATCCACTTACTTTTATCGGAGTGACCGGTGATTACTGGAGCTTATCCCAGCAGTCGAGTTGTGGTTGCAGGTCCATCACAGGGCAGACACAAACACATTCACACACACATTTAGACTTCAGGAAATTACGTCTTTTAAAATATTTTTAGGTTAATTAAAAAAAAAAATCCTTGTAATTTTATATAATTTATCAGCAAACTGATTCGGGCCCCCGATCCGGCCCCTGGCCCACATGGTCATCGGGAGCGGATCGCAGCCGGTGCCAAGACGTGAGCCGCAGACTCTGGTGTTGTGGGACGTGTGGGCCATGTTAATGTTTTTAATGTGGGCCTCTGTCGTGTGCCGCGCCGCAGTGGGCCAGCAGGGGGCCAGCAGGGTCCCAGCAGGGTCCCACGTCCGTCTGCTATGAGGGTTTATTACAGCGTCCATACTCCGAGCGTCCATACATCAGACTGACGAGGCGGCCGTCCGCGTCCACCCCGGCGTCCAAACGTCCACACGGTCCGCTTTCAGACTAAACACAGAATGATTCAGTGCAAGAGCTCTCGCACCTGCACTCGCGCTTCTGTCCCTTTAAGATTCACGAGTCTGGATGGAGGCTCGACGGTGACGCATTCGCAGTCATGTCAACATCAAAGGCGGGGAATGAAGGCCCCCCACCCCTCTCCAAACAGACATCCATCACAGAATAATGATATGCTTCCTTGTGTGTGGAGCAGCGCCTCACATTCCTCAGGCCTGACTCCAACCTGCCTCACCTAACAAAACATCAGCTCGCAGGGAGAGCGCCCCCGTCCCCGAGGTACAGGAACAACCTCAGAACCGAGCCGGCTCCACACGCCGGGGGGACGGGGACGGCAAGAACGCGAAGATGCGTTCAATCACAGTGATCAGTGAGAGCACCTACCAATCAGAGCGCAGCGTTACGGTGTAATCCGACAGGACACCACAGACGCTGCGCGGCGCGTTCACGTCCACCCTTCACATGCGAGGTCAGCTTCACGGTGTGGGTTCCACTGATGAGACCTGCGGCGTCCCCCCCACCGGATCTGCTCCAGAGGAGGTCCTAAAAAACAATCACACAGTGTCAGCCATGTTTTGTTGCTAAGGTGATGGTAGACGGTTACTAAAGAGTTCCAGGTGGTTGCTAAGGGGTTCTACACAGTTACGAAGGAGTTCCTGGTGGTTACTAAAGAGTTCCAGGTGGTTGCTAAGGGGTTCTAGGTGGTTACAAAGGTGTTACCGGTGGTTGCTAAGGAGTTCCAGGTGGTTGCTAAGGTGTTCCTGGTGGTTGCTAAGGGGTTCTAGGTAGTCGCTAAGAGGTTCTAGGGGGTTGATCAGGTGTTCCTGGTGGTTGCTAAGGGGTTCTAGGCAGTTGCTAAGAGGTTCTAGGTGGTTGATAAGGAGTTCTAGGTGGTTACTAAGGTGTTACCGGTGGTTGATAAGAGGTTCTAGGTGGTTGATCAGGTGTTCCTGGTGGTTGCTAAGGGGTTCTAGGCAGTCACTAAGAGGTTCTAGGTGGTGGATAAGGTGTTCCTGGTGGTTGCTAAGGGGTTCTAGGTAGTTACTAAGGTGTTACCGGTTGTTGCTAAGGAGTTCAAGGTGGTTGATCAGGTGTTCCTGGTGGTTGCTAAGGGGTTCTAGGCAGTTGCTAAGAGGTTCTAGGTGGTTGATAAGGAGTTCTAGGTGGTTACTAAGGGGTTCTAAGTGGTTACTAAGGTGTTACCGGTGGTTACTAAGGTGTTACCGGTGGTTGCTAAGGAGTTCCAGGTGGTTGCTAAGAGGTTCTAGGTGGTTGATCAGGTGTTCCTGCTGGTTGCTAAGGGGTTCTAGGCAGTCGCTAAGAGGTTCTAGGTGGTTGATAAGGGGTTCCCGGTGGTTGGTACGGGGTTCCGTATGGTTGCTAAGGAGTTCTGGGTGGTTGTTAAGGGGTTTCCTAAGGGTTGCTAAGGTGGTAGATGGTTTCTAAGGCACAGACACACACACACACACACACACACACACACAGACACACACACACACACACACAGACACAGAGACACAGACACACACACACACACACACACACACACAGAGACACAGACACAGACACACAGACACACACACACACACACAGAGACACAGACACACAGACACACACACAGACACACACACACAGACACACACACACACACACACACAGACACACACACAGAGACACAGACACAGAGACACAGACACAGAGACACAGACACAGAGACACAGACACACAGACACACACACAGACACACACACACACACACACACACACACACACACACACACACACACACACACACAGACACACACACACACACACAGACACACACACACACACACACACACAGAGACACACACACACACACACACACACACACACACACACACACACACCCACTCAAACACCCCACTCACACACACCACACCCCACACACACACCCCCCACACACACACACACACCCACACACACACACACACCCCACACACACACACACACCCCACACACACACACACACCCCACACACACACACACACACACACACACACACACACACACTGCAGAGCAGTGTTTTCTCTGAAGCTCGGTGGCTTTTCTTCGACTGAATTCTAAACTTCATCATCAAGCAGCAGATATTAAATGAAAACAGACTCCGTCAGACAGGAACCCGGAACCGTGCCGCGGTCGGAGATCCTCCACCGCCGGATCACTGCGTCACCGAAAACCAACATGAAAACGGAGAACGCACCGCGGGACGGAGACGTTTCCAGACCCCTGACCTCATTCTCATGTCGACCTCGGAGTTCAGGAGACGCACACACACAATGAGAACTCTGAAATCTGAAGGGACGCTCTCAGAGCCCGCCACGTCTTCCTCCACCCGAGAGGGAGAGGACGATGAGACGTGGGTGGGTTTGGAGACAGAAGAGAACGCGGGGAACGTTTAAACAGTTTAAAGGCTTTTGGAACTCGGTCTGTGTCATTTGAAATTGATTCGGAGTCGTGCTGAGTCGTCATCGCTGATCTCTCTGTTCGTTAGAAGTTTGGACTGAAGGTTCTGCGAGGAACGCCACGAGAACCAGAAGAACAATCAGAACCAGAAGAACACCCCACCACCACCACCCAAACACACCACCCATACACACACACACCACCCATACACACACAATCAGGCCATTAATCTGCTTTATGTACGGAACTGATGAGACCCGACACACCCACTGAATCACAGAGACCACAGAGAACACACACACACCACCACCCATACACACACACACCCCAACACACCACCACCCACACACAAACACCACCTACACACACACACACACAACACCACCACCCAAACACACCACCACCACAAACCCAAACACTACCCACAACACCACCATCACCACCACTATCCAAACACACCCACCCCACCACCATCACCACCAAAACACATCAACACCACCACCCACACACACCCCCCAAACACCACCACCACCCAACCACCACCACCAAAACACATCAACACCACCACCCACATACCCCCCCAAACACCACCACCCACCCACACACCACCACCCAAACACACCACCACCCACAAACCCAAACACTACCACCACCACCACCACCAAAACACAACACCACCACCCACACACACCCCCATACCCCAAACCCAACACCACCAACACCACAACACCACCACCCACATACCCCCCCCCAAACACCACCACCCACCAACCCAAACACTACCACCACACCACCACCAAAACACAACACCACCACCCACACACACCCCCATACCCAAACACACCAACACCACCACCCACACACACCCCCAAACACCACCACCACCACACAAACACACCACCACCACCACCACCACCCAAACACACCAACACCACCACCACCACCCACACTGTCCATACACACACACACACACACACACACACACACACACACACAATTCCAAAAATTGTACATTACTGGAATATGCTGGAGCGCATCTGTATAACTTTATACATCGCACTGTGACTGCAGCCGTCTGATTGGCTGATCTGATAATTGCGTGTGGTTGATTAGACGTACAGGATTTCCCAGAAGTGGAAACGCCAGTCTGTGTTCTGCTGTACGTTTCCGAGGCTTTATCAGATTCTCTGAATGTCGATCCACGTTCCGTCATTAAAAATAATTCGCCTCAGACAGTTGGGTTCCAAACGAGGTGCACAAACATCTGCTCGCTCGCACAGACCTGCGCTCGAAGGCGATCGGCGCGTTCGCTGCGTGGTCGTCGGCGCGGCGGGGAGCGGGTGGAGATGTTTTGAGGTATGGATTTATTAGGTATTAAATGAAAACTACATACACTTCGTAAAAGCCGCGCTCATTTTCAGCACTAATTACAGTGAACTTGACATTTTTTGGCCGCGGAGTTTTAAAATCTTTGGCGAATGAAGCGTCTGGCAGCGAACCGCAGAGTTAAAAAAAAAAAAAAAAAAAGAAAAAGAAAAAGAAAAAGTGGAGAGGCCCGAATCCACTTTGGTCTCGCTTCGGCAGGCAGACGCATTCCCATCACGAGCCGTCTGCGCGCTTCGCCATCTGTCCGAGATAAAAGGGAACTGAGTCAGTTGCACTAAATTATTTTGTTTCTTGTGATCTAGGCTAATGTTCCTCCCGCCTTGTTGTTTCTTTCCTCAAACATATATGACCAGCCATATTTTTCCACTCCCCCCCCCACCCCCCCACGCCGTCGTTTCTATTTCATCCCCGGCCAAGTGCTCGCTCGCTCCATCTTCTGCGGTTTGGTTCGCTCGCTGCGGAGTGTAGCTTTACACCCGTCCAGTCGGCATGTGTGCGACCGTGTTTCCCCGGACGAGGACACGGGAAGACATGCTAACCATACACACATGGCACACGCCATGATTTCATCACCAGACTTCCTCCGAAACGGGGCTTAATAAATAGTTGCGTGAAAATGTACCATCGTTTCCGCAGCGCTGACGGACGAGCCGGTCGTTAAGGGCCGGATTAAAACGTAAACGGAACATTCCAGCGCTAACGAGAGCGGCGTGCATTTCCCCAACAATATGCAACGTGATTGCGGCTTGGCCGTGGAAGACACTAAGGGGTTCTAGGTGGTTGCCAAGGGGGTTCAAGATAGTTACTAAGGTGTTCTGGAGGTTGCCAAGAGGTTCTAGGTGGATGCAATGCGGTCTTGGTGGTTGCCAAGGGGGTTCAAGTTACTAAGGTGTTCTAGGTGCCAAGGGGTTCTAGGTGGATGCAATGGGGTTGGTCTAAGGGGGTTCAAGAAAGTTACTAAGGTGTTCTGGAGGTTGCCAAGGGGTTCTAGGTGGATGCAATGGGGTCTAGGTCGTTGCTAAGGGGGTTCAAGAAAGTTACTAAGGTGTTCTGGAGGTTGCCAAGGGGTTCTAGGTGGATGCAATGGGGTCTAGGTGGTTGCTAAGGGGGTTCAAGATAGTTACTAAGGTTTTCTGGAGGTTGCCAATGGGTTCTAGGTGGATGCAATGGGGTCTAGGTGGTTGCCAAGGTGTTATAGGTGGTTGCCAAGGGGGTTCAAGATAGTTACTAAGGTGTTCTGGAGGTTGCCAAGGGGTTCTAGGTGGATGCAATGGGGTCTAGGTGGTTGCTAAGGGGGTTCAAGATAGTTACTAAGGTTTTCTGGAGGTTGCCATGGGGTTCAAGGTGGTTGCTAAAGTGTGCTAGGTGGTTGCCAAGGTGTTTTAGGTGGTTGCTAAGGGGGTTCAAGATAGTTACTAAGGTGTTCTGGGTGGTTGCCATGGGGTTCAAGGTGGTTGCTAAAGTGTGCTAGGTGGTTGCCAAGGTGTTTTAGGTGGTTGCTAAGGGGGTTCAAGATAGTTACTAAGGTGTTCTGGGTGGTTGCCAAGGGGTTCAAGGTGGTTGCTAAAGTGTGCTAGGTGGTTGCCAAGGTGTTTTAGGTGGTTGCTAAGGGGGTTCAAGATAGTAGTTACTAAAGGGGTTCAAGGTGGTTGCTAAAGTGTGCTAGGTGGTTGCTAAGGGGTTCAAGATAGTTACTAAAGTATTCTGGGTGGTTGCTAAGGGGTGCACAGTGGTTGGTAAGGGGTGCAAGGTGGTTGGTAAGGGGTTCTAGATGGTTGGTAAAAGGTTCAGGGTGGTTGTTAAGGTGTTCTGTGTAGTTGCTAAGGAGTTCTGGGTGGTTGCTAAGGGGTTCAAGGTGGTTACCAAGGTGTAATAATAATTAAAAGAAGACAAACGAAGAGTGATGGCCATCAGCAGTCACACCAATTAAAAAATTATTTTCCGTGCTTCTCGTAAACGCACTGGTTGTGAACTTTGCCCCTTTTGGACTGAAAGTACGCACCATAATCTCTTTGATGGAGCGTTATCCAGGTTCTCCAACCCAGCGCCGACGTTCTGTCTTTAGAACTCTGTTGATTTGAACTCTTATCATTATTAAGGTCAATATCGCCGCAGAACAACAACATTCCGCAGCTCGGGGAAGTCGGCAGGTTGGTCATGTGACCGCGGGGCTTTGATTTTCGGGCTCTGTCGGTAATCTCTCTCCTGCGCGGCGCAGAATCGCACATGTTCGTCCCGCTGCGGGGGTGCCGGGACGTCCCGCCAAGCCTTCGATTAGCCAACGGCCTGACATGGCGATCCCGCACGACCGGCATCCTTTGATTTATAACGCTGTGACCGGGAGTCTCGAAAAGAAAAAAAAAAAATCCAAACACAGCTGTGCAGATAAAACGTTAAAGGAGATTCCAAATGAATTGCTGGCAATTATTACATTTCCCTCCAAGCTTTAAAAATCTGGCTCCCATTATAGACTCCTGCAGAGAGAGAGAGAGAGAGAGAGAGAGAGAGAGAGAGAGAGAGAGAGGGAGAGAGAGAGAGAGCGCGAGAGAGAGTGTGAGAGAGAGAGAGAGAGTGTGTGAGAGAGAGAGAGCGAGAGAGAGCGTGAGAGAGAGAGAGAGAGAGAGAGCGCGAGAGGGAGACAGGGAGACAGAGAGAGAGCGAGAGAGACAGAGAGAGAGCGAGTGAGAGAGAGAGCGCGAGAGAGAGAGAGAGAGAGAGAGAGAGAGAGAGAGAAGAGAGCGAGCGAGAGACAGAGTGAGAGAGAGAGAGCAAGAGAGAGAGAGAGAGAGAGAGCGAAAGAGAGCGAGAGAGAGAGAGAGAGAAACCGCGAGAGAGAGAGCGAGAGAGAGCGTACAAGAGAGAGAGAGAGAGAGAGAGCGCGAGAGAGAGCGAGAGAGGGAGAGAGAGAGAGAGAGAGAGCGAGAGAGAGAGAGGGCGAGCGAGAGAGAGAGACAAGCAACATGTGGGCATGCCTCCATTATCATGTTCAGGAACATCGACGTTGACTTGCTCTTTGTTCTGAGTGGAATCTTTGTGAGCGAACCTTTACGGTCGCTCTACAGTCGCTCTACGGTCTACAGTCGCTCTTCGGTTGCGCTCGGTCGTCAGCGTCCCCCGGTCGTGAGGGTGCAGGGTCATTTCAGGGTCGTTTTCAGGGCACCGCACTCTTTACATTCCTGGAGGCTCCCTGTAGAGAAGATTCCAGAGCGTTTCAATTGGTTTAACTTCCCCTAATTGGACTGAATTGGCCCTCAGTTTGGGGCAGTTCTGCCCTCGGGGTGCGACGTAGAGGACGTGGAACCGAGTCGGTCTCCGGTGCATCTCCTCGGCTTTATAAACCAGGCTGAAGCGGGAGAGCCCGTGTTTTCTTGACCTGGGAAGCGGAGGTGATCCCGCGGAGCTCCACGGGTCTGACGTCCTTCTGGGCGGCATCGGGTTTCACGACGTCCCTCTGAAGACTTATTAAAAATCCATTAATAAATCAAACTGAACGTCGCCGAGACGTTTTATACGTCCTTTTAAAAGGTAGAAACGTTCGTACCGATGTTCCCCCGAGTTCCTCCGACTCAGAAGACAGATTAGTAACCGTGGACCTATTTAAAGGAACCGAGGGAACCAGGTTCTTAGTTAGTTGGTCTGCTTTTCTGATTGGATCATGGGAATGGCGTCGTGCTCGATTTGGTGGTTTGTTTGTTGAAGTCTTTATCTTCTCGTCGTTTGTGAGGTCATGCACTGATGATGATGATGATATGGGGGACCTGACTTGCCATCGCTGTTCCAATTCATGGCAAAAGCATTGGATGGGGTTGAGATCCAGGTTCTGACTTTGCCCCATCATGCCTTTATGGAACTTGCTTTGGTGGCAGTGACCCACTCTGGGCTCCTGGACTCTCGAACAGAGGGCTGAAGGTTGGGGGGTCGGAGCACCAGGTCATTAATGGTACATGAGCCCTGAAGCAATGAAGGGTTAGGGGTCATTTTCAAGGGTCTACACTTTGGGTTCAAGTCTAACGGTCCACTGTGGGGCCTTTCCACGCCTTTCCCTCGACGGGTTCTTCTTGACAGGCAGTAAACACAGCGACCGCAGTGCGTTTTTATCCCGTCAGTCTCTGGTGGCAGCCGTTTGCCCCGGTGTTCCGGCTCCCAGGCTTTATTGTGGCCCAGGAATGACCGCGCCGTCCAGGAACCCACCCGGTTGTTTATGCGAGTGGGCGAGTTGGCAGGCTGCAGCTCGCAGGTCCTTTCATTTTCATTCGGGGGGCATGTGTGTGGGCATGTGTACATCTGCTCCGGCTCATCTACGCTCTATTGCATGCATTCATGCAGGTACACAGGGTTGTGTTTTACCAGAACCCCGATGGGCAGGAGAACCGCAAAAAAACACCCCCCTGCCAGCAAATACCATCGGCTCCCTCCGTAGGGGAGAGGCCTTTCACTTAAAACAAAGGTCTCCTTCTGTAGGAAGGCTGAAACCCGACCCCCGGCTTCAGGAATATCCCGGCTAACCCATCCACCGTGTGAGAACCCACGGCAGACCGTACACTTCCTGGCCAGCGGGTCATCCTCAGTTCTCCGGCGTCGGGGCTGATGGCTTTTCCAGCTCAGATGGTTTACGTTGTCATGGGAACCGTTTGGGCTTAGTTATTCCTAACGCTCCTGGAATTCTCTTTGAGTCCACCGTGTTCATCAGACAACGCGGCGGACCCTTCATCTTCATCTTATGTCCAGCTCTGAGGAACCGCCAGTTCTGGACTTCATGAGTTCAGATCCAAAGAGAAGGGTTGAGGGCCTCGCTCAGGGGCCCACACCAAGGGATGGACAGTCAACCTGGTAGCCGGTAGCTTCAGAGTAAGGCAGTGACCAAAGAAGGACATCAAATAAAGGTCTCAAATTCTGTGATTGGACCAAATCAGAACACGGCTGTGGAGCAGTGACCAAGCAACATGAAGAGCAAGAGGAACCGAGGCCTTGGCAGCGCCACACGGTGCAAGGCAGACGTTAACGGAGAACCCCGAAGCGTCCGACGGACTGGACATTGACGATCATCAGAAGTAAATGAGTCTGTAAGTCCTGAGGAAGGTGGTGGAGTGTGTTTCGAGTGTTGTCTCGCGTTCCTCTGGATTCTGCACTGTGGGAACCA